>LPNX011180834.1:80145-105529 GCA_001517045.1 Pseudotsuga menziesii | reverse complement strand
GAGAGAGAGAGAGAGAGAGAGAGAGAGAGAAATTTAACACCTATGTTATCCCCACCATTTGAAGTAGTGGATTATTTGAATGGCCTTGGTTAGTGTTGCCTCCTTTCAACGTTGAAGACAATCAGCAAAACCTGAGATATTTCACCTAAACAACATTATGGTGCAGTAAAAACTGGTGTATCAGGAGATCTTCAAAGCTCATCATTGTCAACCTGTATGCACTACAGAATAATATTCAGAAAATAACCACCATGGAATAAGATTACTACCAGAGATAATCTTAGAGAGAAAAATGCACATAATGCATCAAATTTTATATAAATAGGTCCTATGACAACAATATCTCATAGAGATTATAGATAGCGACACATAATCAATCTTCAAAACATAAAGAACAACATAATTCAAGTAAAATCAAAGGACCATACTTTGAAGAAACCAAAGAGGAAATAAATGGCCAAACCATGTGTGTTTTTGTGTCAATCTCATCCTCTAATAGATGGTAAAAAAAATTCTACTCGATAAAGTATCAAGAAGGAAACAAATATATATTGATCTATTTGGGAACATAGGAATTGGAATTGACCACAAATGGTCAAAATATAAACAAAAAAGAACCTCAGAAAATAGTGAGTCGCATCTATTATCCTTAGCGAATTTAAGTCCTGATGTATAATTCCTTTTTAAAAATCAAACACCTCATTGATAATAGCTAATATGTTGTGTTTGTTGGTTTGGTGCCTTTTTCCTTCTTTTTTAGATTTCAATTCATGCTTCCTTTTATTGCGGATCATAATTGCACTATGCTCTATCTTTGAGCACCTCTTTTATTGCTTAGGACTATTTCAATTGATCAATGTGAGCAGTCTAAAATAGGCATGCAACAGAGCAACCTTCTTCTTTTGACATTCTTCTTTCATTTGCTGGATTGACTTCGAGTTCAATATTTGCCTCGTCTTTCTTTCTTTGTACTTTAGATTTTATTTTCCATACTTTTGTGAGTCTTGGCCTATGAGACCTTGTGATGCCACAATTTTGTGCAATATTTCCATAGTTGTGACATTTGAAGCACTCATCGTTGTGATCCATTATACTTCCACAATTTCTTGCTATGCGACCATAGTTATGACACTAGTAACATTGAACATTATATAAAACCATGTAACCATTTCTAGCTCTAACTTGATCATCCCTGCAGTTTACGACTTTATGCCCAAAATGATTGCAAGAATAACAATGACCATGAAAATATACTTTGTACCTGAGTAAAAGATCATGACTTGATGGAGTAGTATTTTTTATTATGTCATGGGATGAATACTTTTCCTTTTGAGAAGCTTCCTAACCTTTATAGTTGGCTTGAACATTCCTTCTGAGACCTATTTTCCTCCTTGGTACATAGTATATACATGAGTCCAATTCCTATATATAGGAGTCCCTTGTTACCTTAAGAAATGGAGTGATGCTAATCATGTTAAAGAAAGCTAGTGAAATAGATGTAATGAAGAAAATTGAGTGGTTATCAACTGCAGATCAATGCATACCTATTATTCCAGTTAATATTTCTAATTGTGGTGAAATATTGCCAGGAAAAAATAATGGTATAGTTGCAGTTGATGAAGGTACATTTATCTTTTAAGTTGTAAGCATCATGATATGCCATTGTTGAATATTTAACTTCCCATAAATGTTATAATTCTTTGACTGATATATTAAATCATATATTGTGAACTTATACAATCTATCATCCTTTGCTGACCATTAGATACTCAAAGTTGTGTATTGATCCTTTTTACCATTATAGAGGACTATGTAAGTTAGGTTCCCAAATTCTTAAAGGGTGCTAGCTCAATGGAAGAGCACCTACCTTACAAGCAGGAGGTTGGTGGTTCGATTCCTCCATGCCCTAATGATATTATAATATAAGTTAAAAACAACGAAATTAGTAAGAAAAAAAAAAGAGATAAGTGACCAAACAATGAGAGATAAGTGACCAAACAAAATGACCAAAATTCGTATATAAAACTACTAAAAACAACTAAATTAGTGACTAAAAAATGAGAGATGCAAAACTAGGCATTAAAAAGGATGCAATACGTGGCACTAATGATGAAGCCAATCATGGTGTTGATATGGTAGCAAAATAAGATGCGAAACTAGGCATTAAAAAGGATGCAACACGTGGCGCTAATGATGAAGCCAAAAAAGGCATTGATATGGTAGCAAAATAAGACGTTACTTTGGATGCAAAACATGGCACTACATAGGAAGCAAAATATGGTGCAACAATAGAATAAATATTTGGCATCATTTTGGTAGCAAAACACGATGCAAAAAAGGAAGCAAAAATTGGTGCAAATTTGGAAGCGAAAATTGACACATATTTGGAAGTAAAACATGGTGCAAAATGGGATGCTAAAGTGGCAGCAAAAATGGATGCAATATTGGATGCTAATTTGGATGCTAACATGGTGCTATTAAGGATGCAAATATGGCGCTAACGGGTATTTCATTTAAGAAGCAAAAGCGGACACTCACTAGAAGCAAAATATGACGTTATTTAGGAAGCAAACCTCGACGTTGTTTAGGAAGCAAATTTGGACGCTATTCTAGAAGCAAAAAAAAAAAACGCTATTTTGGATGTCATAAAGGATGCTATCTAGGAAGCAAAAAAAGACGTTCTTTGAGACGCTTTAAATTTTGTCCATGACGCATCCCATTTAGCGTCTAGTTTGACCACTCAATGTAAAAAAAATACACTAAAAAGGGACGTTAAATGGGACGTCAATTCCAGGATTTGTAGTAGTGCCCAATCCTTGGTATCAACGTCCTTCTTCAACCTCAATTGGATTAACAATTCCTTGTCCATTAGTGCCAAGAGCTCCTCCATTGAATCCCATCTCGGTCAAGAGTTTCATGTCAATTCCACAAGTGTGTTCTTCAAAAGAACCTAAACAAACATTTGTAGGTAAAGAAACTAAATGAGCATAATTACTATTTACCTCATCTTTTGACTAGGGGACAAAGCTGTTCAAATACTCTTCTTTAATCCTCAAGGTATCATCTTTTTGTTTTCTTGAATATGTTGAAGATGAAATATCCATAAGATATTCTTCTGAATGAGGACAAAAAGTGCAAATTCTATCACATTCCATTGTAAAAGGACTTTTTGAATTGTCAGCTTATTGATACTTGGCTAATAACTCCTCCTTAACTTGTATCTCATGCTGCATCTCTTTGAGCATTTCTTTAATCTCTTGCTTCTCTTTTGTCATAACTTTCAATTGTCTTCGTAACTTAGCACTTTCCTTTTCCTCATTATACAAATCTCTTACCTCTTTCTCCATAGTTAAAAATACTTCAACAAATTCCGAGTCTTTACAAATATTTTCAAAAATAGAATAAGAAGGATTCATATTTCGTGGATTCTCCATACTAAATCCACAACCTGCAAAACTGTTAGCTTGCTTAGATACCACTTGATTTGATAATTTAACTGAAACTTTCTCTAATATAAATTTCCGACAAAAAATCTTTCAGTGACACTTATTTGCATGTGAAACATGAGCATTCAATTATTAATCATCATTAAACATATGCAACTGGTCAAAATTATGCGTGTAACTTGAAATGACATCTTTACTTAAGAAAGCGAAAACATAATCAAATACACGCATACCAAATGACGACAACCAAATGATAACGAAGTTCGTGAGGCCTCTTGACTACATTTTTGGGTTTGTTAAAACTCTGAGCCATTTTATTAAATCTGCTTTAAAAATATGCATGCATTGTACATGGACATAATTCTTACATCATGTGGCATTCTCTCCCATCCTGGGAATCCTTCTCATAAGGATCTTGCATGAAATGGCTCAAGAAATACCTCCTTGCTTATTCTCTCCAATACAAAGAAAAACTATCAAAGAAAACTCTTCCCCTCTCTCTCCTCATGAGAGGAATTTATATCCCTCCATGGATAAGAGATAGTTACACACATCAAGAAGAATATCTCTCTCGTGATCCTCTAAATTAGTATATGGGAACATATCAAGGGATAGGTGGAGAAATGAACTCAACATTCTCCATGAGGGTCTTTATATTTCCATGAATATCTCAACACTCCTTAAGACTAGGAAACTAAGGGCAAGGTGGATTCTCACATCTTATTTTAATTTCCTTTTACAAATTTAAATGAGAAATAAATGAGCACCTCATACTCACAAAAGCATTAATCATTTACCATTAATATTTCACCTTAAACCAAAATCTTTTATGAGCTTCTCTTTGGTGTTCGTAATGCCTCTAAAAGTTGCTTGAGAACTTTTTGCTAGTTGTGGAGATCCTCCTGGATCAATCACTAATTTTAATCGATGAAGATTGTCCATGGGAGCTTGATCCACTTAGGGGCGAAATAAGGTAAATTTGTCAATTCTTCCTGAGACTAACATGATTTTCTGCCAATGATGAGGGACAACTTTAGCAACCTTGGAGAGGTAAGAGATCATGCTTATGAACTGCAACTATTCTTCATTCTCTCATAAGTCCATATCAGCACATTATCCATTCGAGGTCTCAAGCACCAAATAACTTGATCCTCTAATGCAACCATGCACGAGATCTTCTAATAACATTTTGATATTATACACAATAAGACATAAAAAAGGTTGGCCTTAAAACTCATTGGGATTGTTCTTTCTATCTCATTATGCCATGTTGCATCATGTGTGTGCATAAACCTCCTTCGCACCTCCATCATAACTTGGTATATATTAATCAAGTGTGAAATAGGGTGATCATTAAAATGTTATATTATATTGCAAGACGTGGCTTGATGTCATTATGACACATTTTCTATTCACTCATGCATGTCTTCTTTGTAATTTACTTCATCCATGTGTGTTTCTTGGTGATCATGCACTCACATAATTACTTTCATTCTTGTCACTTCCCCCCCAATATCACAACCAAGTTGCATTAGCACCTTCAACAAGTTAGAGCTCTTCAACTAAATTAATTAAGGCACGAAACAAAGGAAAGTAAAAGAATAAAAATATTGAAATTCAAGTCAAGATTCAAAATGAAACTTGACGGGAACTATCTTGAACATGTTCAAAGCATGACACTTAAGCATATGTCCATTCATACATTTGGACCATCAACCTGCAACCATCAAATGAGAACAATAACTTAAATTCAAGGGAGTGCATAGTTTATATGACAAGGCTTGAGGGGTTTCCTGAAGTCTAAAGACTTGGGGTAGTTGAGGCCTCAACAATTCCATGGAGACTAAGCCTCTAAGGTGTTACTAACAAAATTATCAAAGTGTTTGCACCCCAAAGTTCATGTAGTGTTTAACCTATAGCGCATTTTAGGATATGTTGTTGCATAAATTATCACCCTTCACAAAGACAAGTGCTAATATTGGCAACTCCTCAAGATATGCACCCACTCTCCTCTCTCTTTAGGCCTACTGCTTTGGCCAGAGGAGGCTTCCCAAACAAGGATAGAAGTATCCCTGTAAAATATAATGATGAGAACAACTCTACTTCTAACAAGTCCCTCTTACTAGGTTAGTAAACTAGTGCCTTATGGAGTCAATAAGGTTTTCAATAAAATACTCAATGATCACGCACAAAATCTAGGAGGTTGGAAGCAATATAATTTGATGCTACATAGATCAATAAATTGCAATATAAAACCACCATCAATAATTTGTAATAAAACTTGATAAAATCCTTGAAATATCACTAATATATACCTTTTACCTTTTAACTTTCACCGACCAACGTTAGACTTGTAGTCTTCTTGGGGTCACTTGGGTTGGTAATACTTGCTACAATTTATGGATGTACTTGTACTTTTAGATCTAACAAAAAAAGCCACATAATTGTTAATATTTCAAATTAGACATAAGAAAAAGATGCCCTTAAGGATATACCATAAAATCAAGGAGTGCACACTACTTTGATGGATTATATTCTTCAATACGACACTATTTTTTTAGGGTTTTTTTTCATTTTTTTTATCATGTGGTACACGCACAAAGATTGGGCCACTACATCCACGGTAATAATCCAAGGGGGGCCACCCAAAGGGGCCTCACCCTGTTAGGCTATTTTTAGAGCATATCCCCGGCACCAAACCTGGTTGCCTGACCCCGAAGGACCTAGAGAGAATTGAACCCCCGACCTCGACCTTATCTGTCTTAGCCCCAGAAGATCCAACCAACTGAGCTACCCCTTGGGGCTTTTATGGTTTTTTCATATACTTTATTTTTTTCGTATTTTTCCACTATAGTACATGAAATTTGTGAATTTGAAAAGGTGAATCTGAGGGAAATATTTATTTGTCTTATTCCTCTAGGCAATGAGAAAAATTAGGGCTAGTGTTTTCTCCAAAGAATCAACAATTCAATATTTGAATGCATTAGAGCAAGCCTAAGAATCCCTAAGTTGTGTTATCACTTGACCTAATTAGGGAAAACAAGATGCCAAAGCCCAAAATAAGAAAGCTCCTTTAAGAGGAATGTCTCGCCCAACAAGACTAAGTTATCATGCATAAAACCCTAAATACCTTGGATGCCTCTGACAATGTAAAATAATACATTCAAGATCTTACCACAATTGAGAGAGAAAGGGAGAAAAGGAAGAAACCCTAGAATCCTTTTACCCTAGGATAGCCTTGAATCTTACAAAGAGGCCTCACACAACAAAATTTGTTCCTAGAAAACCCTAGAAGAGCCAAGAAGAGAGGTGCAGACCACTTAATTTATTTTGTATACAAGTAAGAATCCTTATTTATTTAATCCCATGATCTTGCTTGCAAATGAGAGGAGGATGCCTTATTTATAAGCAAAATGTCTAACTTTATCCTTCCTCTACGTTGACCTACTTAATTTGAGTTTAAAATGACTTTTTAAGGTTTGTCACCCACAATATGGGACTAAACCTCATAAAACATAAAATAATGACAAAATATGATGATAACTTCGATAAGATGAAAATTTGAGCTTTGGAAGGACGTCGTCATACCCCATCTAACCCCAACAAGTGTTTTTTTCCCTCAACACCCTCCTTCTTTTGATGGTACAACATTCGAAAGCTTGCTTTCAAGGTGGATGATTTGCATTTCTTCATTAGGATGACCAAGAGGGAGGTGTAATATGATCAAATAAGGTCCAAGCATGTATGGATAAGGTGTGCTAAAGCGGGTGTGACAACCCTTACAAGTGCAATCACCTTTACAAAGCATAAAACCACAAGTGTGGCTAGGGGCTCCCAAGCCACGTGTCCTAATGGAGTCACCCCAAGATGCACCGATACTTACCCACGACATAAATGCCAAACATGATGAGGAGTTACCACCCTTCAATGGGTAGTTAGTAGGGCCTCAAGACCAACACACATTGACTGAGGATCAAGAAGACCTGCCATGACCCACCAAGGGTTTGGAACCTTGCTAGACCAACACTTTTACATAAAGAAGCCCCAACATTGTCATTTACAATGCAAAAAGACCCCCTTATGGAAAATAGAGTAGGGTTCCCTACATAGAATATGACGCATAATCATATCTACCTAAGCTCCACTTAATATGATATAATAGCAATTAAAGAGTAGAGTATTTTGGGATCCACCCAAAATTTGCCTAACATAAATATAGTAACACTTGTAAAACACAACATGCTAGGATCTTTCGAAAGATTGTTTAATAACAATATAATAACAACTAAGATATATAATAGATTGGCATACACCTAATGTCTACCTCGTATAAATATGGTAACATCTCCCATGCCCAAATCTCACTTAATAAGCATGCATTGAAGGACGACTTAGGATTAGAACAATTGCTACAAGGTTTGGTGAGATAATAGTTGCAATGCCTCCCTTGTCATTTGCATGGTTAGAAGCATAAAAATCAGTGTTCAAAAGAATAATGATTAGGGCCATTTTTAGTAAAAAACATTATAAAATTTAACTTATTGTAAACATAAAATATATAAAACAATAATAAAGTTTAAATCTTTCAAACAATGGTATAGGGGTTTGTAAGCCTGACACTATTCCATCATACTATCTTCATTAGCGGATAATACTAATTTAATCCATGTCCTTTTTATTGCCACTCATCCCAACTAGGGTTTTCGTGCTAGTATCTTGTACCCATTCATCATCTATGTGAACCTTGGGTTTCTTTAAAAATTCTTTGGCCTTTGGGGCCATTTAGGGATTCGACAATGGGGGTGGACATTATGCCCCTATAATGCCCCCCTTGAGAATATGAGACATACGATTCACAAACAATCTCCTTCCTAGTTGCTAACATCGTGGGCTTGCTCGAGGCAAACTTTATTTCAACAACACTCTTGTTAGAGTGGACCTTAGGAACTATTGTGGCTTTGTTGCCTTGAGGGAATTTCCACACAACTTGAACCCAACAATTATTGTTGTATGTAGGGGAAGGCCTTTCATGGTCAAGGTTGAGGAGTAGGTATTCCTTGCAAGGGCAAAGTGTTAAGCTTAACCATGAGGGTTTGATGTTGATTTTTGTGATTATGGCTATGGTGTATGGAGTAGGTGTTTGGGAGGTTAAAGTACATCACAATTTATTTTAACACTTTACCCTAGCTTGAATATAAATAAATTCCTTCACATCTTTGAACATATTAACCTTGAGATATATTATTCTCCAAGGCTTAGGGTTAAACAATTAAGATCGTTTCATGACAAATACAACTTCTCATGGGCATTAGCCCATGGGGAGTAGAATAGATGGCGGATGGGTGTACTATTAAGGCACTCTTTGCGTAAGGTCACCGGTTCAAAACTCCATGGGTGCTTACTTACAAAAAGGAAAAACTTCTCATGGGCATCGATACATGGTCCACAATTACCAAACTTGAATATGCATGCCCAAGATTTCCATTGAGATGAAGCAAAATCTTGGGCACCCAGTTTAATAGAAAAAACTTCATGCCATGAATGTAGAACCATTGAGGTGTTACACCAAATCTAAGGGTCTCAAGAAGCAATGCTAGGAAAATGATTGTTCTTTAAATGAAAACACAAAATACTCTTTCATCAAGCTACAAGTACTTAGGTAGAGCCAACGATGTGGCTCCTCTACTTCCTTAACCCAAGTCTTTATAATGGAATCAAGTGGAATCTAGTCCATAAAGGACCAAAGGAAATGCATCTTTGGAGCTTATCACATACACTAACATATTCATCAACAAAAATATTCATGAGTTTTATTAAAAGCGATTTCATTACACTATGAAAGACCTTCAACACAAACTTTAAGCCATGGTTATAATGACTACCTATTTGAATAGTTAGAGAGGAGGAGAAAGAGATTTTATAGTGGTATATAAGAAATTCTAAGATGTCAGAAGATAGGTATATTAGTTGTCGTTTCATACACACACCCACACCTATACAACATGTCCCACATAGGAAGGGGCACAACCACTTTAAAGTTTAAGATAAGTTGACTTGGTGAACCAATTTCAAGCCAAGAGACTATCATTATAAGTCTCCCTTTGAAGTTGTGTGATATTTAAGATTTGTTGCTTAAGGCCATCGTAGGAAAACCAAGTTATTAAGGGAACAAATTAAAGTAATAATGAAAAATAATAAAGGCAAACATATCCAAAACATCAATACCTTAACAAAGGTGCCATCACAACATCCTCTCATTCATTCCAAGTTTGCGTTCCACATAAACATGAAAAGCAAAGAATTTTTAAGTATATTCACTCTCAATGTAAAAGCATGCATTTGTATGTTTAAACATATTCAAATTTGGAAGTGAAAATGTGCATTTGTATATATAAACATATTCAATCCAATCCCACCTTAATTTAATCGTGAAAATGTGCATTTGTATGTTTAAACATATTCAAATTTGGAAGTGAAAATGTACATTTGTATATATAAACATATTCAATCCAATCCCACCCAAATTTAATCGTGAAAATGTGCATTTGTATGTATAAACATATTCAATTCAATCCCACCCTAATTTAGTCTTTTAAGACTTCGTAAAGTCTCAAGTTCAAGTTTAAATATTAGTAAATTGATTTAGATACATAAATTAGGATTTTTTTAACCCAAAACAATTGAATGAAAAAGAAACCTAAATTCAATAACATAATACAACCCCAAACACTAATAAAAAATTTGGACCAAAGTAATTATAAAGATTGAACCTTTAATATGAAAACAAATAAATACAATAAACATATTCAATCCCAAAACAGTTATATAAAAAATAAAATGAACATATTCAATCTCAAAATGATAGTATAAAAATAAAAATAAAAATAAAAATATTCAATCTCAAAATGATAGTATAAAAATAAAAATAAAAATATTCAATCATTATGTTGCGTAAAAAATAAAATAAAAATATTCAATCATTAAGTTGTGTAAAAAATAAAATAAAAATATACAATCTCATAATGGTTGTGTTTGAAAGTGTCCATTTGAAGGTTCATGTACCTCTTGCTCTTCTAGCGGACTTGAGAAAATGCATTTTAAGTGAGGCTGAGGAGGTCTGGCCTCTAGAAACTACATTCTTTGAAAAACAGTAGGGTTTAAGGGTGCTGGGTTTATCAGTCGCGAATTGTCTATACGGTAGAGCACCAGCAGTAGAACGGAGAAGAGTGAGTGGATTTGCAGTTAAGAGATGAGCAACCAGAAGGCGGTGTCATTTCTGTCAAACATAGCCCGGGCGGCGTTCGGGCTTGGGCTGGGGGGCTCTCTCCTGGGTGCCTCTTTGTTCACAGTGGACGGTGGGGAGCGGGCCGTCCTTTTCGACCGTTTCAGGGGAGTTTTGGACGAAACTTCTGGGGAGGGGACACATTTCATAGTGCCGTGGCTGCAGAAGCCCTACATCTTCGATGTAAGGACTCGACCGCATACGTTCTCCTCGGTTTCGGGCACGAAAGACCTTCAAATGGTGAACCTGACACTACGGGTGCTGTCCCGGCCACAGGAGGATTACCTACCCCGGATCTTCAAGACCCTCGGGCTGGAATACGATGAGAAGGTCCTGCCCTCCATCGGGAACGAGGTCCTCAAGGCGGTGGTGGCTCAGTTCAATGCGGACCAACTTCTGACGGAGCGGCCCCGCGTGTCGGCCCTGGTGAGAGACAGCCTCATCAGGAGGGCCAAGGACTTCGACATAATTCTGGACGACGTGGCAATAACGCATCTCTCTTACGGGGCCGAGTTCTCCAAGGCCGTCGAGCAGAAACAGGTGGCGCAGCAGGAGGCGGAGAGATCCAAGTTCGTCGTGGCAAAGGCGGAGCAGGAGCGGAGGGCCGCCATCATCCGGGCGGAAGGAGAAAGCGACGCCGCCAAGCTCATCTCCGATGCCACCGCCAAAGCGGGCCTGGGGTTGATAGAACTCAGGCGCATTGAAGCCGCCAGAGAAATCGCTGCCACTCTCTCGAAGAGCCCCAATGTCGTCTATCTCCCAGGTGGGAATAATATGCTTCTCGGCCTCAACCCTTCTTTCGGCTCTGCTCGCTAATTTTCCTCTTATTCATACACCGGAACTTTTTTTGGTTGCTTAATTTCGATACAAGGTCGAGGAGATCTGTCCTCCTTTTTATTTTTATCAAGGACCAAATAATTATTTTCAGGCTTGCGACAGACAATTTTTTTATTGTATTTAAGTATCTGGCGGGTCGGTTAAGAACGACTTTAGTTTTTTTGCTTTTATCAGATGAGATATTGAACTTTAATTGCCGTGCATCCATTTATTCAGTGCCAAAGGTTGAACAAATGTGGTACCTCTATATGTTTGCAATTTTTTGCCCAGAAAAATAAATTCACTTAGGAATCAAGCTGTCTACATCTCATAGATTTTCACAATGCTACTCTCTGAGGATCATGATCTACTGCTACTGAACTTTGTGTGTGTAGTAAACAAATTTTGACAAAGTTAGGGACAAAATTAAGCTTGGGAGCGTCATCAGATCTTGGGCATGCCATGGGCTGGATGTTCATTTTCTATATGATTGCAGTTTTAATTAAACACAGAAATGGGCATTTTATTTACTGCCATCTCAGTTTAGAATGAGTACATGTTTCTGCTTTCAGTACTTAATGTAGAATTATACTCCACTTTGATCTTCATTGCTTTCTTACTCCAATCCTCTGCATTTCGTACCCAAATATTTTTTGGGTCACCGCGTAAGGAATATCTGTGTTCCTTTTCAGTTGGATTTCAACTTCTATGAGATTTTTATAGCCATAAAGGGGATGCATCTTATAGTCAAAATTTCAAACAATATACTCAGTGTTCATGTTTTTAAAAGTCGGGTTTCAACTTTTATATGTTTTTTATAGCCATATAGGACAAGCATTTTATTCAAATGCATGATTTAAAATTCTATGTATCTTCTTAGACCTCAGGGTTACACGTTTCTTAGTTTGCATATATATGGCTCTCCTAGAATTGTGACAAGGTTGTTACTATGAAATATCATAATATGCATGCTAGGAGTCAGGCCTAATGACTTTGATACTGTTGCAAGTATGGAAGTTAATACTTAGTGTCTTCCTAGTGATGCATAGACCCACAATGCAAATGTATACCCACTCCATTATGCTTTCTTCGAGAAACTCTTGAGCGTTATTCTTTTTAACAACGCGGCAGTATAACTAGAGAACTTTTGCATTGAAGATGTGATCCATTTAATCATTAAGCAAGGCTCTAATGCATGTGTTCATTGAGATTAATATTCATTATCTTCCCAGCGATCTATAAGATTCACAATGCAAATGCAGACTTCAGTATTTATTACCCTTTCTTGAGAGAAACTCTCCAGCTTACTCTTTTTAACAATGAGGCAGTATAACAAGACAACTTTTGCATTGAGCAAGAAAATCAAGTAAAGTTTTGGCATGATTTTAAATCCATTCAAGTTGGAATTTAGAGCAAAGAATTTATCTTGGGGGTCCATGCACATTTGGAATAAAGCAAACTTCAATTCTGCTATTAGTCAAGCTTAGAATCCATTAAATAGAATTTGGCATTCCATGGTTTAGTTATTCATGTCCCCAAGAAGCAATAGTTGTTTTCTCTAGTTATTCATGTTCTCAAGTAGCAATAGCTATTTTCTATAGGTATTCATATCCTCAAGAAGCAATAGCTGTTTTTTCTGTTTTATTGGAGCATATACTGTCAATTATATTGCCATGGGTTATGTTATGGATGTTGTTACGCTGCATCTGTACCCAACACACCTTCAGATGTGCCCCAAGGAGAGAGAGCCATTTTTTTCAAACAGGAGGGGTGTTATTGAGCAATGGTGGTCATGGCTGGGCCCTTTGGTCCTTCAGGAGTATTATGGCTTAATGGCACTGCTGACTGCCCTTTATTGGGGTTTTTAACCTCGAGGTTGTTGTCCAGGGCGCCTAAGGGTCGATCACTTGGTCACATGGCCCCAGATCTTGTTTGCTTGCTCTAGTGGCCTTTGCTTCAGCTGCGAGACATTCGTCTCCCTTCACAGCCACTTATGGCACCCTCCTGGCCCTTTAGCTAGCTGGTGCCTTCGCTCCTTGGCCTTATTTCTTTAGAGGAAGCTATCCTCCACGCCAGGTCTTCTTGCTGCTTTGAGGAGGCCGCTGAGGGATTTTACGAGCATTCTTAGGGTTAGATGGGGTGTAACACCCTCCCTCCAGCTCACTCAAGCCTTTCGTTTGGAGTGATTCGCTTATTTTAGCAAATTTTGGCACCTAGGAGAAAAATACCCCAGGTAGCCTAAGCCTACATTATGGCTATTTTTTATTATTATTTTGTTTTAATTTTAAGTTGACATTCTATAATTTCAAATTGACATTTTAAAGGCATGTTGACCTGGATATTTTTGTAAAATGTGAGTGTGAGATCATATAAGTAGATATCCTCACTTTATTTTTTAAACAAGACTCATGGGATAAAACACTATGCACTTATTTTACCCTACCTAGGGCTCTTTGAGTGATGCGACCCTCTCCAGGAAGGCTATTTTATGGGTTTGATGACGAGTTCTTGAAGTATCTTGGTTTGGGCTCTTTCTCTAAAGGTGATGCTATGATTTGTTGGTAAAACACGTGCACAAAGAGGTCTCCATGCTTTTTCTTGATGTCTCTTTGTTATTGATGCATGGATGATTATGCTAATGGACTAAATGGTATCCATTAGGGTTTTATTTGTCTTGGCAAACTCTTCATCACTCCTTAGTCATCGTAGTGTAGAAGCACGACCTTTTCTAGGAGTTCTTCTAGGGTTGAACCTTTGAACTTAAGGGTTAGTCTTAAACCTAGGCTAGCCTTCTCTAGAGGTAGGTTAATTGCTCTTAAACACCCTAGGTTAGGTTAGGGTTTTGCTAGGGTTAGTTCTCCTTGTCTTCACCTCTTTTTCCTTCTCTAAAACCTAGTTCTAGGGTTAGATTGGGGTTAGTTCTAGGTTAGCTTTAGGTCTGCATTTTCATCTAAAAAAATCTAAAATTGATAAAATTTCATAAAAATTAATTTTTGGCCAATTTAGGGCCTCCCAAAATTTCCGGCCCCTAAAATTTTGGTGTCACTCTAAAAACTTGGCCCTAAAATTTTGGTGTCACCCTAAAAACTCGGCCCTAAAAATTTGGTCCCGAGATTTTTGGGCCATAAAATCTCGGGCGTCCTAAAATCTCGAGCCTGAAATTTCGGCCTGCTGCGAACAGCCTTAAGGATGCTCCTTATCCCTTCCCCACGTGACCTTTGCTTTTTCCTCATCAGCCTAAGGCCTTGTCTTAAGTTCTGTAACAGACCTTGCTTTCTCCCTCACAGCCTCTTCCAAGCAGCCTTAGGGCTGTTCTTAACTCTCCATCCTCCTCCCTTGGCATAAACCAGAAAGCAGCCCTTTCATGCTGCTGTTCCTAAGTCTGCAATAAATTGCAGGCTCCCCATCTTGCCTTGACAGCCTTCCTTTTATCCTGCACATCAAGCAAACAAATGTGGGTTAGTGGTTTACATGACTGCTAGTTCAAATTAGAACTGAAAGTGGACTGTTTTGCACCTTTTACCGTCATATATCAAGCTGCATATATGTTCTGTATGTGTGATATGACATTGTCAATACCCAGGAAACATCGTGATACTGCTGCTAACTATTTACTCATGCACATTGTTGTCGCTTATACAAAGTCTGGAATGTACAAATTGTAGATAATCACTACAATACTAATGCCATTGGATTCATATTATACTGCTGATATATTACTCGTACTGCTGTACATGTGCGTTTCAGAGTGTTTGGTGATGATGAAGACTTGTAATTTGGCTAACGCTTGTTATCACACATTGGGAATGTAATTGGCTAAATTGGAAGCATTTGTATTGAATGAATGACACATGATTGCACTTTTATATTTGTTGTTCAAGACGCTTATCTAAGGTTAAAATTGGTTGTTGCTTGTCCTCGCAAATACATTACCGAAGTAGACATACTAGCTGTACTTATATGATTCATATCCATACACATTGTTATATTTTTCCTTATCCCTGAATCGACTCCAATAAGGCACTAGTCACTAACTTTACATGTGTACAAGATAATAGATATATTTGTGTCTAAGTATCTTTTGTAGAGTTGTCATTAGGGCTCTCCCTTAGGAAGTTTCGACTTTTGAAGAAGTTAGGAGAAGTGACTAAGGGGACAGTGGTCACTTTCTCCACATATGCTTGCCGGTGCCTTGGACTGCCATTTCATCCGTTAACAAATGCCATGGAATCTGTGTATTAAGTTTTGTGGGCTAGTGTTAAGCTTATAGACTAGTTCAATCAATGATAGCTGTTCAAGATCTTAACTTTCATCATTCATGTCAATGTAAGAGCGATATTGAAGAATGCATATTTTAGAACACATGTATTAGAACAGATGGATATTGTACTATTAGACATGGATACAATTGCATTATTATAGATGGATAATGTATATTATCCATCTATACAAGTGCTTGTATTATCCATCTATACAAGCGCTTTATTATAGTTGGAATCTGGATAATGTACGTTATCCATCTATAATAGAAGATACAAGTGCTTGACACTTTCTTTTATTTGATTAGCTAATTGATCTGAAGGGAACACCATATAGATTATCTCATCAGTAATATGCAGTAGTACTTGATTACCATGAATGTCAACACTAAATACAAAGCTGTACTGGGAAAATAACTGTAGTAAGATTTATTCTAGTACAAAGTATTTTACATTTATGGGGCAAGTGTTTGCTGATTGGTTAATTTTGTCAAATCTGCTAGCATACTGTCTATAAACAAGCAAAGCTATAGGTTCCTTCTAAGTTTTTCCATTATTGATATATATAATGTAGTTTTTTTTATCTTTTAATTCCTTAGTATTTTATTTGATTAAAAATTCATTCAGACAATCTCTCATGTAAAACAATTTGCCGATATTGTCTATGAGATCAAACATTCCTTCTAATACATTGCAAACTATTTAGCAAGTTTCAAAACACGTCAGAAGCATGATGATCTATTGCATTTTCAACATGGACATCCAACACACATGGTGGACGTAGCTAACAACCAGGGTTCACTATCAATTACAAGTGTTCTTTATTAACTTTTAAGGTTAGGAAAGTTTTCAACTACTAATGGAGTCATTCGTCCAAGTTTTTTTTTTTTTTTAACAAGAACGGTTAAGGGGTATTTGTATTAAAAAGAGAAGCAGAAAGTTACAAAAGCAGGATAATGGACTAAATCCAAAGGGATTCATAGACCACAACATCCTGTTCTTCAGTTACAAAATGTAGCTTATCTCAAAAGAGTCCAAGTCTGAGATGACTATATGTTCTTACAAATTTCCTAAGGATGAGAATACAAAAACTAAACATATCAGAAATTTGTTTTCAGCTGTCCTAAATTCTGAATGTAACATTGAATTCGTTTTCTTCTGAATCTGAATAACAAATATGCTCCTGAATCAAGGGACCCAGCAACGGTTGGGATTGTTCCCATTGCAAATTATGTAACCAAAGTCTAGCTGGACCCCCTTGTTCGCCATTTGGTCTGCAAAGCGATCGTTTGTTCGAAGGACGTGGAGGAAGTTGATAGCATTAAAATCACTGACAAGACTATTGAAAATGTGTTGCATCTTTGTAGAGGGGATTTTATAATTCCTGTCTAGCTTTTGAGCCTCTCTAATGACCAGTAGCGAGTCTCCAAACACTACTAGATCTTTGATTCCAAGAGTGTTTGCAATTTCCAGCCCTTTGAATAAAGCGAGCCATTCCGCATAGTTATTTGAATTTTTCCCCAAGCCCCAAGCATAATCTTTCTGTCTGTTCCCCCCAGGGTAAAAAATGACCCCTCCCGCACTTGCCAACCCAGACGTCCAAGTTTTATTCTTAATAAAGGGTAATTATAACACTTATTTGTGATCAAGCATGAAGATGCCATTTATGTTTTAGGGTTAGCTATAAGATGTTTTGGTTTTGATTAAGAACTGATAAGCCAACTAGGCTTTGGGCCCTGGGGGTATGGGTCACAGTGAATTCCCTGGGGAAGATTTGATCCTTGCCATCAATTCCTGAATCAGTTTCCCTGAAAGTGAACGCAAGAGGTGCTGCCATTTTGAGCTAGATGTCTTCGAAAAGTTGTTTGAGCGTTAGTTTGGAATTGAACCTTCGGTCATTACAGTTGACCTTGGGATGGGGTATGTGGTCGATTCAAGGTTGGTGTTGGTTATAGCTCTCATTTTCTATTTGTAGAATTTTTGAGCCCTTGATTTTTATCTGCAAAATAATATTGGTGGATTAGTTCATGTGGTGTCCTTGTTAGCTATGGTTGGGTATTTTTTCTGGTGGATTGTTTCATTGTAATCTTTGTTCTTAGCTATTAAGCAGTTTTTCAACACAAAACAAGTAATTATCGCCAAAAAGTTCTTTTTCCCTAAAAGACTTGGTTGACTCACTTTTTATTGAAAAGGTTATGAGTCAGTCAAGTCATTCATGATATTTTCAAGAAACTCTTTTGACAGAGTTCAATTACTTTATAAAACAATTTTCTTTTGGGGGTCATTTTGATAATTTTTACCATAGTAGCAAGATTCAAGTACGAATATGGACACAAATATGATTCAGTACGGAAAAAATAAAATTACCTAACAAAAAAATCCAGTACGACTAAAATACAGAAGTAGACAGTTCATAAATACATCTACACACAAATTTCAATTTTTTTAAAATATACATAAACTGAATTATAGCGTGCAGATTTCCATAGTTGTACATTATTCTAGAAATCATCACAATACATAAACTGTTCAAAATTTTAAACTGGCATTCATTTTTCATGGAAAGCAACTTGATAATCCAACAAACTCCATTGAATGTTTCAATGTAGAATGCTTGAAAGCTTCTAATCGTACTTGGAGTCTGCCAAATGCAACAAACAAACAAATGCATACAAGCATAATTTGTTTAATATTAATGCAACAAACTCCATTTAAATTTGAATGTAACATGCACACATGTGCGCGCACACACACACACACACTGTACAGGATTGATCAATGTATAGTTTTTATTTCAAACTTTGAATATCAAATATACAGATTTTTTTCTTGGAAAAATATATTTATATTTTCTTCCAAGAAAAAAGATTGTATTTTTAATATTTTAAAGATTGAAATATATATATTTCTATTGAAGTTTCCGAAATGGGAACGTCTGGAAACATGGCCACCCCAAAATTGGTAAGTCAGGGGAAATGCGGCATATATATATATATATAAGTTGCATGAAACATGGAAAGGTTTCCAAGTTTCCGAAATGGGAACNAAAATTACAATATATATATATATATATATATATATATATATATATATATATATATATATTGGGAGAAAATAAGAATGATACACACAAATAACATTTTAAAAGGAAACCCGTGTCTATATTAATTGTCATAGCTGATTAGATGATACAAAATCCAGTAGCTTGGTGATCTTAACTATGCCAATCCTATACCCTCATAGAGTCATACATGATAGAATCCAGTGGAAATGATACAATCCTACCGACCCTCAAATCGTGAAAACTGTTAAGTCTATTGAATTCTGAATGGGATATAATTCTACTTTTTCCATACGAAGTCCGATGACGTAATGGTAATGTTCAAAATTTAAGTAATGTTAACAATTACAATTAATGGTAATATTAAAAATTAAGTAAAATGATGGAAAGGTAAGATAAAGGTGAATTTCATTACCATTAATAACAAGGTAAATAGTCCTCGCATTAGCATCTGCAGCCCCACATCTTAGCTAAAACTTGTTAGAAATGTGGCCAAATTTGTCTGAAACGGTACAGTAATGCCAGTAACCGACCGTATGATGTTTCCAATTGGGAAATGGCGTATGATACAGCTGACGACAGTTCCATGTGATTTCGTATCAGTTTCCGTGTTTCCCGTACTGGTATGGCCCTCTGGGTGGCATTTCCTGCACCATAGATATTTTTCCAAGAAAAAAATCTTATATTTGATATTTCAAAGTTTGAAATACAAAATATACATTGATAAGTCCTGTACGGACTCCACTCTATGGTTCAGAGTATATTGCACTGTCTGCATTAAAACCAGAACTACATCTACTTAAGTACAGTCTTCCAACAGTATCTCAAAGACACTATAACAGAAAACACTACAGACTGAATCTTATTGATCTATAAAGATCATTTCTATTACAGCTCATATGATCTAATAGCCCCCTATATCTTAAAAAAATAGAGTTTAAATAGATTTTTTTTAAGGCTGATAGGTGACTGCCTCCTGAATTCATGTTAACGTACACTCCTGCAAAAGAAAAGCGTCTTTAGACAAATTGTCTGCTTTGGAGTAGATATCTGGATAAATGTGTAAAAGGAATTTCATTAAATGGGGATTTTACATCCTGTACCTCGAGCATAATAGGCAGAAAACCTAGATATTCAATGCTGAAATGCTGATTGGTCCATTCAATCAGAAGCTTTGAATTTCCAAACACTCGGAGATGTTTTTGTACCCTTACCTCTGCTGTTCTGAACAACAGCCACAGCATAACATTCAGCACGATTGTTATCTCTCTGACCAACTGCATACATCAAATTAATGAAATTGGAAGAATCAATCTATAGTACCACCCCTGTTCTACAAGTACCTGGGATTCTTTGATGAGCCTCTCAAAGAAACCCCATGATCTTGGTCGATACATGGCATGAATAAAACATCTGGACAATTTCTCTTTGGGAGTCACTTTGTTTCCTTCCAATGCCAATCTTATCTTGTGTGCTACCTGTGCTGGTGAGAAAACTAGGTCCTGGAAGACCATCTGGTTCCTTGCCATCGAGATCTCATCATCAAACAAACATGTCAGTGCCTAATAAATTGTGACAGCCTTTTCAGCTACCCAGTCCAGAAGACATTCTTCCAAGCCAATTTATTCCATTTGCTCAATCCAACCGTGACTTTTGTGACTTCCTGCCAGACTGCTCTAGTGAAAGGAAACAAAATCAAAAGGTGGTCAACTGTTTCTTCACTAGATTTACAAAGAATACATCTCTACCTGGCTCCAACCAGTTTTCTTTTGTCCATTGTTCCATGAAGGATTTTATTTGTTAAAACTTAAAACCAACCACATCATTTTTTTTGTTTTTAATGGACGAGCAAACTTCCAGACAGAATGCCCCCACTGAACTCTTTCTGTGTTATTCAATTTTTGCTGCGTAACCTAGTTTGACAGTTTACTCCCCTGTGCTCATATTCTTAGACCATTTAAGTTGATCCTCGTCTTCTGTCGGCTTTATGGTGCTACGAGGCAGCACATTAACATACTGTCTCCTCTCCTCTGCCAGATTCTGCTGAAGACTTAATCTATCAGCTGTCAACCAACCTTGTATCCAAGCATTTCTTACCCTTTGAGATGTAGCCTCTCTTACATAATAAATGCCCTTGTTCATGTAAAGCTTCCAACAGAGCCTCTGATAATTTGAAATTACCTTCAACCCCAATCCAAGGGTCCTCTCCAATCTTGACCTTTCCACCATTTTCCAACTTTCCAAGTTGCACATTTGCCAACATATCCAAGCATAACCAATTCCTCTTTTGTCCATTGTCCCATGAAGGATTTTATTTGCCAAAGCCAACCACATAATTTTTTTGTTTTTAATGGATGAGCAAATTTCCAGACAGCATGCCACCACCAAACTTTTTCAATATTCCTGTCTTATTCAATTTTTGCTGCATAACCTAGTTTGACAGTGTACTCGCCTGTGCTCATATTCTTAGACCATTAAAGTTGATCCTCGTCTTCTGTCATCTTTCTGGTACTATGAGGCAGCATCTTAACATACTGTCTTCAGTCCTCTGCCAGCTTCCGCTGCATATTTAATGTATCAGCTGTTAACCAACCTTGTGTCCAAGCAGTTCTTGCCCTCTGAGATGTCCCCTCTCTTACATAATAAATCCCCCTGTTCATGTAAGGCTTCCAGCAGAGCCTCTGATAATTTGAAATTATCTTTGACACCACAATCCAAGGGTCCTCTCCAATCCTGACCTTTCCACCTTTCCGAATTGCCCATTTGCCAACATATCCAAGCATTTCCTACCCTCTGAGATTCCGCCTCTCTTACATGATAAATTCCCCTGTTTATGTAAGGCTTATGGCAGAGCCTCCGATAATTTGAAATTAGTAAATTACCTTTGGCCTCGATCAAGGGTCCTCTTCAAAACTGACCTTTCTACCATTTTCCAACTTTCCTAGTTGCCCATTTGCCAACTAGAGGAAATGCCATGACCAAAGCTTTCCAAACTATTGAACCTCCTTGAGAATGTTTTCTTGCCAATCTAAACCAATCTTCCATTGACATTTCCTTTAGGTATTTTTCTGTCGTGACTTTTCCCGAAGTCCTTCATATATATATAAAGTGTGATTACACAACGTGTGTGATTTTGTTTCCAAAGTCCATCATATATATATATATATATATATCAAGTGTGATTACCCAACATGTGTGAATTTGCAGAAAATTGTGAGCAGTTAGGATTAGGAAGCTCTTGCTAATCTGTGTTCCGAAGCACTTATTAAATTTTAATGAACGACGTTGAACTACAATATAAGCATACATTGAGCATACATACTAAGAATACGATAATTGGTTCCTTGGAGTCTGGATGACTGTATCCATACTATGCTGAATATCTTCTGCATTTAAAACTTTAGGCATTGTGTGTGAATTCAAAGAAAGGCCTGAATAGTTAGGATTATGAAGCACTTGTTAATCTGTGTTAAGCTTAGGAAGCACTTGTTAAATTTCAATGAAAGGTGTTGAGCTACAGCATAAGCATCCAATGAGCACACATACTAAGAAGAAGATACTTGCTTCAATGTACTTTGGATACAATGAGCACACATACTAAGAAGAAGATATTTGCTTCAATGGACTTTGGATGGTCGTGTCTGTACTATGCCGAGTATCTGTCCCATTTCGAACTTATGTGAATCCCCATACATGAAAGGCCAATATGGCCAAATTTTGGTACCATGATATTCACTGAAAACTTTTGATTTTGTGAGTGAGAACTTCAGTTCAATGTGCCACTGGAAAAGGTGTTTATTCTGTGATAAACGTACTTTTTTGGATTTTTTGAACCAGGCAATTATTAAAAACCAAATCAAGTTTTATGCCTTCTTTTAATTTTCTCTAAGCTTTTGCCGACTTTCCTGTTTGTTTCCTGGGTTCTTCCCAGGTCAGTGATTCAAGATCCTAGTGGAGTATTCTTGAGTGAGAGTTTTAAAATGTTGTTATTAAGATTCTTTGATATTCTGAAAAAAAGGGTAGATGTTTACAAAATGTGATAATGTTGGAAAAACTTGTAGTAGCCTTGCTCCAATCATTTCCTAAGAAACCGGATTTGTCCTGGAGGCCCCCCATGTTCTGTGGGGATCGAATCGGACACGATTCGAATTGGATTCGTGCCCGATTCGTCTTTCAGGCGAATTCAAAAATAGGACATGAAAAAAAAACGAGTCGGACACGAAATTGCAGCATGTCCCGAAAACAGGACACGAATCCCGAAAACAGGACACGTAAACGGCGGAAAAAGACAGCTGGGTTTGTTTTAAGTCAATTTTTTGCCTTTCTTTTTGTCATTTGCAAGGAAGCAATTGCTTGAGAGTGAGTTTTATGTGCAGGTGAAGGAGTTTTGAAGGAGATTTGAAGGCTATCCATTGTTTCCAAGCGATTCCAAGTCCATTTTGGTGGATTTGTGGAGAGGATTGCAAGCTCAACCATCACACAAGAAAAGGAATGTCTTAATCAGCTAGGGCAGGAGGTAGGGGTCAAAGGAAAGGGAGAAATCCACCATCTAGGGCCTCCCCTCCTATTCCACCAAGCACAACCGGTTCTCCTCCTTCGTCAAGTGCTCCATCGGTTGCTAGTGGAGCTCATGCTCCATTTCACCTTGTTTTAGCAAGACAACAAGCCCAAGAAAAAAAATACCCTTTGTGGAAGTATGTGACAAGGAAAGATGGGCTCGGGGCAAAGCTTAGTGGGGGAGGCAATGTGTCTTGGAGATGCAATTTTTGCAACCATGAGTTCATGAGCACATATTTTTGGGTTAAGGGCCATTTGTTGGCCCTTCCTTCTTGTGGGATTTCTTCATGCAAAGCGGTGACTGTTAACCAAAGGAGGGATATGGAAAGAGAGGATCATGTTGGCTTAGGGAAGGTGGCAGCAGCAAGCAAGAAACAAGAGGATGATCCTCTTCCATTTTTGAGGAAGTCCTCTAGCACCAAGACTCCATTTCCACCTAGCATTCATGGGTGTGGGGATACTTATCAAACAAGAAAGAGGCAATCTACAGGTGGTCCAATGGATAGGATTTTCCAACAAGAGACGCGAGAAGAGGTAGACCTTACCATTGCATTTTTCTTCTACCTCAACTTCATCTCATTCAATGTTGCACGGTCACCATTGCATTTTGAGACGGTTCGAACTATCTTGGAACGAGCTCCAAGTGGTTATGTGCCTCCTGGTTCAGAGAAGCTTAGAACCACATTGTTGGTTAAAGCAAAGAAGGAGGTAGATAAAATCCTTGAGCCAATTAGAACAACATGGCCCTCATGCGGTGTGAGTATTGTTTCTGATGGATGGACGGATCCCGCATGCCATCCACTCATCAATTTCATGGTATCTTCCCAAAATGGACCGTTGTTCTTGAAAGCGGTGGATGCTCTTGGGAAATACAAGGATGCACAATTTATGGGTGATTTATTCATTAAAACCATTGAAGAAGTAGGTGTTGATTCGTGTGTACAAATCATCACGGACAATGCACCTGTTTTCAAGGTTGCTAGCATGATTGTGGAAGCTAAATATCCACAGGTATGTTCATTTCGGACACCTTTCATTTCTAATTTGCTCATTGCAATGTTAGTGTTGTAGAGTCATTGATACCTGCTTTTATTGCTCTTACAGGTTTTTTGGACACCTTGCATTGTCCATTCCTTGAATTTAGCACTGAAAGCCATTGCTTCGGATGTGACATGGATTGGCAACCTTATTGAGGATGCATGCCATATTTGTAACTTTGTACAAAACCACACAAATGTTCTCACCATCTACAAACAGTACACACAACTTTCATTGCTGAAGATTGCAGATATTCGGTTTGCTTCCTCATTCATCATGCTGAAGAGGTTGAGGGAGGTCAATACCGCTCTTGGGTCCATGGTGATTTCAGAGTTTTGGGCTTTTTGGAGAAGGACAGACCAGGCTACTTCACAAAAGGTGAAGGACAGGGTGTTAGATGATGGTTGGTGGGACACGGTAGATCTTAGCATTAAGATCATGGAGCCAATCATTTCTTTGTTGCGGTTTGCAGACACGGACCAGCCCATCCTAGCAAAGGCTTATGAGGGGTGGGATTCGATGATTGAGTCCATGAGGTCCATTGTCATGGAGAATGAGTGTTCTGAGTATGGGACATCGGCAGAGAACTTATGGACCATTATTCGGGATATTCTTATCTCCAGGTGGGATAAGAATTGCACACCTTTGCATTGCTTGGCCCACTCCTTGAACCCCAAGTTCTACACTCAGGAGTGGCTCACTGGTGGATCGGGGGCCTCACACAGAGTCCCTCCTCACATGGATGCAGAGATTGCACATGGGAGGAAGATAACACTTAGACGGCTATTTCAGGATAGCGACATGCTTGAGGAGGCGAAGGAGGGCTTTGTAGATTTTTCCACTGGCACTGGGAGATTTGGAGGCTATGATATGCTTAGAGATAGGGGGGGTAAGAAACCCTATGCTCGGTGGGCAACTCATGGGG
>LPNX011180834.1:22946-80091 GCA_001517045.1 Pseudotsuga menziesii | reverse complement strand
CAACATCTCCTATTCTACAGAAGTTAGCCTTGAGGATCATCTCTCAAGTTACATCATCCTCTTGTTGTGAGAGGAATTGGAGCACATATGGGAACTTGTGTACAGTGTGAAGAAGAGCAGGCTTGAGCAGTCCAGGGTAGAGTCAATGGTGTATGTGCACTCCAACCTTCGTCTTATTTACAGGAAGAGGGAGGAGTGGGTGAAGGGAAAGACAAAGATGTGGGATGTCTTTCCTGATGATATGGGTTTGGACAACAGCATTGAGTTGGCATTAGCCAACATGGATCTTAATGATCCAGTGCTAGAGCTGGTCACTTTTTATGATAGTGATCGTATGGAGGGGTCATTCTCCACAGCTGCAAATGCAGATCATTAGATGGGCAGAGAGGAGGAGGAGGGGGAGGAGGATGAGGATCAAGGCAGGGGCAAGGGCAGTGATGAGTATGTTGATGTTGATTTAGGCATGGAGGAGGACTATTGACAGTCTGACATATGGGATTCTCCCATCTTGATCCACCCCTTTTTGTATTTACTATTAGACTTTAGTCTATTTGGCATTTGGCAATGCCCAGTGGCATTCCGACATATATGTACATTGTATACATTTTGATTTTGATGACATAATGAGAAATATGGTTCCGACATGCATCTATGTGTCTCGTTGTGATTTGTGAATGACAAATGTGTTGTGAATTGTTACTTGTGAATGACAAATGTGTAATTACGAATCATTAATGTGTTTTTATTCTAATTTCTATTGAATATTTGTAAATGTTCTAGTTTCTAAATATTTTTGGATCTATATGTCTATATTTTTAAAATTTTAATATATATTAAAAAAAAAAATATATATGTATATCAAACGTATCCTACGTGTCCTGATTCCGGGGGTCATCGTGTCCGTGTCGGACTCTTGTATTTTCGTGTCCTTCGTGTCCCGTGTCCCCGTGTCAGGTGACTTAGGTGATTCATTTCTATTGCCACGCTGTTTAGTATTATAGGGTTTTTAAGCCAACTCTTGTTTGTTTGGTTTATTATTTTGGTTCATTATTTCTTGGGGTTCTTAGCATAGCAATATTCGACTATGATTGTGATTCAATGTGTGAAAATTATGTACTGAAAATCAAGTACTGCTCTAATACAGAAATCTATATCTCAAAGATATGAAAACATGCATTTTGTTCCATATTTTAGAAGAATTTCAGCATGAGGAATGATCAATAAACTAGAAAACTGAAAATATAAATCATAGCTTAAAAGTTCTGCAATGTAGTTCATATATATAGTTTTTAAAATAATTTTGTAGGTTTGTGGGCTGTTATTTTGGTGCTTATAAGTTGTCAGTAAAAATAGGTTGACTGTACCATATGTATAGTATGTACTGTACAAAGATTTTGCCAAATTTTGTACTAGTGTGAATGTCCTTAAAGCACAGGCCAATACAGTGGAATCTTGCGACTGCAATCCATACTTCAATCATTTTCTTTTTTCCAAGGCCATTTGGTTCAATGTTGTATTATGGTCAATGTGGATAGAACTCTTATCGGTGCATTTTATAGAGCAATGTGTAATGAGGCCTTATAGGATTATGCATAACAAGGAATAATATATATATATATATAATATTACAGTCACATGGCTAGGAATTAGTAGGTGTGTTCTTGTGAATCCTTGTCCTTTCTAATGTTAGAAGTGTAGCAGCTTGTAGAATAATCTAGAGCAAGTAATGGAGTTTATTAGGGAATGGCAGTTTCTAGAAGTCTATGCTGTATTTTGTAGGACTGAGAAGCTTAATAACACGTAATATTAGTTGTTACAAAGTTTTAAATTTAAGTTTCTGTTCATGGATTGATGTTATTGTTCACTAATATTTTGAAAACTGATATATTCAAGTTCTAATATTGTAGTCAATAATTAATAGTTATCCATTTGCTTCACATACACTGATCAAAGAAGCATATAATCCTTTAACTAATCAACAACTATATCCAAATAACATTTAATTCTTTAACTAATTAATAATATATCACAAATTCTTGTGTACTTAGCATTTTGGAGATTGATTTATGAAACTCAATTTTTAAATTGCACTTTATCGTCACCTATCTTTAGACCTTTAATTTTATCACATTTTTGCATAGGCCAGCTAATTTGGATGCTACATTTGGCTAGTGTTTTTTGGGGCACTTTGGTTTGATTGTTTCCTCGCATGGTTTTCTTAATGTCTTACCATTTTAAACTTGTTTATTTGACCTCCAACCTGCTTGAGCCCACTTTTGATAACATTGAACTCTTTTATTGATCCATCTTTGTTCTCGTTCACTTTTGAAGCTTTCTTCTAATTGAAACATGAAGCTCAAATTTTGCAGATAAAACCTTGCTTATTTTGTTCTGGAGAATTACTTTCCCATATCATCAACCGACTTTATCGTTTCTAGTCCTTCTTCATATATATTATTAGATTCATGTCTCAATTCCCTTGTTCTTAGCATTTTCCTTCTCTATGATCATGGTTGCAATTGAACAAGTCTTAATCAGTTTGTGAAGTTCTTAGAGAACCCACTTTACACTTTTCAAAGGTTTATCTTAAAATAAAGAGGATTTTCAAGTTGCTTAAGTGAAAGGTTTTCATTTATTGCCTCCAGCTTCTTCTTCCACTTTGTTAGTTTCAAATTCCTGTATTGTTTCCCCTCATCCTTTTCTACCATATTTTAATTTTTTTTCACTTCAATACCTATTTACTTTAGATTGTCTAGAGATGGAGTTTGAATCATAATCCAACTTTTTTCATTTCATTTTGCATCTGATCTTCTAGATAATCTGACTCCAACAGTTCAGTAAGTTAACCCATCATCCAAACATTTGTTGTGGAGATTATGATGAACTCTAACTTCCATACTTTGTTAACTTTACTTACAAACTTGAGCCTTTACATATATACAACCTAAATACCCTGAGTTATCTATTTCCAAGTGGCTTCAATGCAACTATTTACAAAATTTATGCAATCTTAAACTGTAATCCAATTGAATTTCTCTTTGGTCTAATTCCCATGTATTCTTTTGATTTTTCCTCTTTTTCCTGGTCTCCATACTATCCCTTTTTGTCTTTATCTAATGCGCCATCCTATATTTTGTGCTTTCTTACATCCTCTTTTAAAGAGAATTGTAGTATCTTTTCTTTTCGGCTTGTGGAATCCACATGTCTAATTCTTTGAGCTAAACATGTTCACAAAATTAGACAAACTTCCACTCTCTCACATTCTTGATGTGTTTGTATCGTAAGTCTCTTCATCTTTATCAGTGGACTATATGATTCAACCTTATCTTTTCATCCATCTTGCTTAGTTTATTATTTCTATGGTTGACCACTTGTTATTTCTTCTATATTATTTTTGCTTCTTGTGGGTTTTTGCCTTTGATGTTGGTTGACTTTTAAGTTTTTCCTTATATTTCTCCTATCACAGATTTGCCTTCCCGGGCCCTTCCGTAACTTTTGTCTTCAACCATTTTGTAGTCTAACTCAATAGCTTGTGAACTAACAAAATTCACATTTTCCTATTTCATCACATTCATTTCTCTCTTTCAGACATGTTACCTGACGGTTTTTTAACATTTGTGTGTGTGCTATATATGAGCATCATACCTTGCATGTGGCTTATAGTGGAGAGATTTAGTATGCACTTCATCTCTCCATTCGTGTGTAAATTGCTTATAATCTATTGAGGATCCTATAATCCAGACTTATAGTTCATCCATGCTCATTTTTGTCGTTTTGATTTCAACATGTTAGATATGACATATTGTATCTATTTTTATTTTTTGAATCTATTGAAGGAACTTCCAGCTCTTAAATTCGTTGTCTTTGCTCTTCTCATAGCTAATCAATCCTTTCATATCCTTGTTTATCCTAGGCGTGCATGTGGGATTTTTGGATAGCCAGCATTTCCAATATTGTTAAGAATGGTATGGAATAGAGAATGGTGTTGTTTGTATAAGTATTACATGAAATATACATTTTGTCGGGTGGATATTTGGTCTATGTTGTTTGAAAAATTTCCCATAATAGATTGTCTATTTTTGGTACTAAACAAATTCGGTATTCATTGTTTGTGTATGACTGACTGCCTCTTAGTGTTCTAATTCTTTGAAAATTAATTTCTACATTTCTAAATATTTTATTTCATCTCGATTCTCCACTCTCCATCTAGAAATCTTCGAAAATTAATTTCTACATTTCTTATTATTTTATTTCATCGCCACCCCCATCTAGAAATTTGTCTGTTGGACCTTTGTCTTCAATTGGATTTGCTTGATAATTGTTGCTAATGAGTCAATGACCCTATATATTATTTGTAGAGCAATATAAATTTAGTGTTTTGACACGTTTCCACTTCTTTGCATTCCCTGATTTTCTGATCGAGGTCTGGGAGAAACGGGAAGGCTCTCACTATCGGTCATGGAGTGGCTGGCTATCATGCATGTTATTGAGCTTAAGTGCTGGGTGGCTCCCTTGGTTTCCCTCAGTAGAAATCTCATCCCATTCTATTCTAAGCCAATTCCATTCACTTTTCTGGGATCAGTAAGTGGAAGTTTGTTGGGACCCATTCCAACAGACGGAGGGAGGTCAGACATATATCAGACCATTTAGAGGGGAGGTATTGAATTACCTTAATGCAAGCTGAACTTGACTCATTAAGGGTCCATTTCTGAACCAGCATTCTTCTTATATGATATTTTGGACATTTACAGGACAACATGGCCCTTCCTTTAATGAACCTACCTTAAAGAAGAAGAAGAATCTACAATACTTCACTTCTGATGTAAGCACTTCCGGCACACACTAGACACCACCTTCCTCAACCAATTATTTGCCTGAAGTGCCTCTGACTAGCAGTGGAAAGTGGTCTATAAGAGGAAACTTCAGCTTTTTGGCTGGCTAACATAATCACATATATAACCTAACTTCCTTAATTATCTCAAACAGGCTTGGTGCTCTCTAAACCCAGTATGGGGGAGATCCTGTCACGTTAGTCACGTCTTGCTAGCCGACATAAATAAAAATAAAAAAAAATAAAAAATGAAAAATATAAATTACATATCGGCTTAAATAAAAATAAAATAAAATAAACTAGCATAGATCCATTTTAAACCCAGATCTATCAAGTACTGAGAGAGATCCAAATGGTAAAAAAATGTACACCTCAAGAAATTGGATCCCTCTCGGTGCTTGATAGATCTGGATTTAAAATAGATCTATGCTAGTGATACCCACAGATAGAGAGCCTACTGCTTGCTCAAGTTCTAATAGAATCTCTATCAGCTGTTTAATACCTGCATTCCATAGTAACATAAATTCAGCTTTGTCCACCCAAAATTTGTGATAGCTACAATAACCTTTTTGCTTTTATTCTACTCATGGAATACATAAGGTGGAATCAACTCTTTCAAATTGAATCTCTGTTTCAAATGCTTGGCAGTGACCATGCTACCCTAAAATTTATGTTTGACACATTCCAATACTATTTGAATAACTCAATTTTCTTAGTGTTTCGAGACCAGTTCATTTCTTCTACTACAAAATGCTATAGAGAATAAAACAAATAATCATCAAAGCATGTGTGACACATAAATAAGGATGTAGAGTTTTGAGTCCTTGATTACCTGGTTTTTCTCTAAAATCTGGTGGTGAGCATTTTGCTTGTTGGAACGAATAACAATCTAGTAATTGCATTTTGCTTGTTGGAACGAATAACAATCTAGTAATTGCCTATCCACCTGTGATTTCAAATTTTTTTATTTGAAGGAGCTAAGATTTTCGCAACAGGTATGACCAAGTACTACAAAGATTCCTCATATGTTGAATTATATTCTGCCCTTAAATGAGTATCCTCAGGCTTTGCTGTACCTACGTAAGATTGTAAGCAATCTTTCTCACACCAATGGAAAACTCTCCAAATCTATAGCAACTTCAATATTACTTTTGGAAACAGAGTTATCTCATGTTTGAGGCAATATTTGTGCTATCCATGGGTCATTGACATGAGGGGATTCATGGAGGCCATAACTTTCTACCTCAAATTTCGCTTTATTTACATTAAATTCAAGTGATGAATCATGAACATGAAAATCATCACGGTTCTGCATACTTTCATAGTTCTTGAGATGATTGCTGTACATTCTAGCAGCAATAGTCTCTGTGGATTCCTCAAGTTCAAAGAATTCTTTTCATTGATCTTCATATAGTTGAATATATCCTGAAAACTTGAATCTTCAAGAGATCCTTTGTGATAAGATTCTTAAAATCTCGGATATTCATCAGTAAGGGCTAAGAAATGCTCCATCTTTTCTGTTATGAGTTCTTTGTAACAAGGGAAATCTGTCATTGCTGGTGTGCACCCATGAGATTAAGGAAGTTGCTTTGACATCACTGCTATGATTTTAAATTGGCCTCTAGTGACAAACAAGGCAAGAGCAGGGAAAAAACTAATTTCCATTCAGCCAAAAGAGTTGGTGAGGGCCTAAAAGTCTCAATTAGCAAAATGCAGTGACATGTGGCAATATCTAACTATAACTGTAGAGGGGTGAAAGTGTTGTAAATGTAACATCCAAGGAGTGTTATCAGAACCAGTTCAGTTGAGGCAAAACTGGCCGGTCTGACCGGTTTACAGACTTTGCCGGTCCAGTCTGGCCTAAAAGTCTCAATTAGCAAAATGCAGTGACATGTGGCAATATCCAACTATAACTGTAGAGGGGTGAAAGTGTTGTAAATGTAACATCCAAGGAGTGTTATCAGAACCAGTTCAGTTGAGGCAAAACTGGCCGGTCTGACCGGTTTACAGACTTTGCCGGTCCAGTCTGGGGCCCAAATCGCTTGAACCGAAAATTGAACTTGAACAGCCAGTGAACCAACTGGTTCCATATGGAACCTGCCCAAAATCACCGAAACAGCTGGTTTGGACTGATTCCTTTTGGAACCAGTCTGGTGTGTACACTGTTGTATGGCAGCATCCCGGGACCCGCAGCAACACCTGTACTTGCTATATTTAAGAGAAACTTTGCATATTTGTGTATTAATGGTTTGGATTCATCTGTATGCACATGAATTTATACATTTTTTTACCAAAATATGAATATTTTATTTCTACCTTTTTTTTTCTTGGTTTTTTTCGGTTCCGGTCCGCTTCACATTTTGGACTCTACTGGTTTGATGACTGGTCCGGTTCTGATAACATTGCATCCAAGTCACAACAACATATAGTGACCTGCAACAGCCGAGTTGCAACAACAATAGTGACCTGCAACAACATATAGCAACATGTGACTAAGGCAACAAATCCAGATATTATATTTATGATGCTCTACAAATTAGAATATTGTAGCAAACTATATTAGAATCTAGGAAAAGAAATGAAGTAGACAAGCTTATGAAAATATTTTAGCACTCATTTTTTGATGAAAGAACTATTCAAGAATACAAAGACAAAACAAACTGTCATGAGAAGGTATAAGATGCAAATACAGGCCTCCCATGTTATGGGGACGTTTTCCTGGTTGTTATGGCCATTATGACTACAAGTGGAAATAGTTTCCCTGGTACTTGTGGCTGGTAGCACCCATAGAATTTGGGGGAAACATGCTGCGGAAAGAGTGAGAGAAATGGGATGGTTTGAGAGAGAAACCATGGTTGGAATGCCCGTATTGGCTGTAGCAAACACTTTCAGACTTTTAACCTTGTTATTGCTGTTCATTGCCCGTCTTAAGGCCAAGTATTTTTTGTCCTATGGTTATTCCTAGAAGGCAGCCAACATTTGGGCTCTTTTACCTTACATTGAAGAGCATTGGATGTGAAGAAGATCCTTGAAAGATAGTTGAGCAAAGAAAGGGAAGATCTTCCTTGTTGTGTAGGGCAGAGTTGGAGGGTGCCAAGGAGGTTTAATGGCTAGATGAGGGCTTAGAGAGCTGTGCAGTGATTAGATGGGCTTTGTCATGAGAGTAATTGGTAGGATTGAGTGAGATTAGAGCCTCATATGAGCTTCATTTACCTTGGTGGTATCATGGTCTGGCTTGGCAGTGGAATCCATAATTGATTCCTATGGGTGGGTGAAAAATATCTTTGGCCACTAGTTTGGACATGGCTTTAATTATAGATAAGGATTTATGGTTGTCTACTTGTAGAATGTTTTTTCTTTTGCTAACCACCTTAATTAAGTGGGAAAATAATGAATTCATGATGCACATTGTTGTTCTTGCTGTTATTTTATATTTGCTTATGCATTCTGTAATGTATTGCTTTTAGAGGTTAGATTCAACCTCATAGATGTTTAATTGAAGCAAAGTATCTTGTTGGTAGTGCTGGGCGGCCAATTGAGGAATCTGAGGATACTACAACATGGTATCAAAACGCAACTTACAATACTTCGTTGTATTGGAAAAAAACCCTAAGTGTTAAGATGGAATTACACTTGTATGCCCACAATTTGACAAAATGATTTAATGAGGATTGGGGAAAAACTTTGTAAGCATTTGAGATGTTGAGCTAATGGAATTAATTTATGAGGTGGACAAATATTAATTCATATGGGTCGATTATGGAAGTGAAGATGATATGGGTTCATTAGTTTCATGGTGCCTCTTTAGGAGTGCGTAGACCTATTGCAGTAATAATTCCATGGAGTGTACAATTTGTAGCTCTAGATTGGGAAATAAGTTAATAACTCTCCAAGACTGAAAATTAGACAAAAAATGAGATTGTGGAAATTTATGGTTTTATATGCCCAATTGTTGGCGATAGATGTTGTAAATGTTGGAAAAGGAACTAAGATTCTATGTTGGGACTTGTGGGAAAATTGTAGTACATTGTTGGGCAAAGTGGAAAAATATTAACTACAAACTTTTGTGAATAAATCTAATAATGGCTCTCCAGATATATAAATGTCACCGTGCTTGGAGGGTGAGTGATATTGATGTGGCTAGAGCTAAGCATCAACTTTAGGGAATGAACATTATTCTGAAGGAGTTTGTAATAGAATGGGACGTGAAAACATGTTAATTGCATTGACCCTTTGTGTAGATGTGGGAGATGGGACCACAACCAACTCGCTTGAAGAAGGGCACGTTGGAAGGGTCGAAACCCATGTGATACCCATACATGAGTTTTTTTCTTAATGGAAAGGAGGCTACAAAGGAGGATAATATTTGGTACACCATAAGTGGTGTGGCTTATAAACCTGCACCCCCGTAGAGACAAGCCTCCAAAACTTGTAGGGATTTGGACCCTTGATCACCCTCCAAATCAACAATTGAAGTTCAATTTGTGGAGAAATAAAGGGAAACTTAACAAGAAAGTGGCAACACATGGCACCTTTCGATTCATGCCGGTTACAAAGATGTATGACGGAGAGGAACCTCTAAACTTGTAGAGATTTAGGTTGTCCATTGATTTCATGATCAATGAATGGGAACAATTATGGGGTAAGGATGCTAGAGACACATTTCTTAACCGAGGGTAGGAGGGACTCTTGGCACCCTCATTGGTGTGGATTATAAAGTTATGACCTTAAGGAAATGGGTGTTTTGGACCGGAAACAATCTCAACCATTCATCAATTTTGTGATAGATAGATAAAAAAACACTCATTGCAAAGCTACTTGAGATTTAATGAAAAGGTGCCAACCCACCACTCAATCAAACATTCTCATGTGGATGGGCTTGTAGGGACAATAAGGCCTAAGGCCACATAAAAAGAAACTTGGGGTCTGATGCAAAGACCTTTGGGATTTAACTGGTATGTATGGGGTTATGTATAGTCTTTGACTAACGTAACATTGATTGACCCATGATTACAAAGATAAAATTGTTCGAGTGGATTTGATCCATATGATATTGTAGGCATAGACAGTGGTTCACGCCATCGATAAAAAGTCAACATGTGACAACCTTAGCAAGAATTAAAAGAAGAAATAAGAAAATATATGGATGAAAGAAGGAATTTATTGTTAAAAAAAGTCTAGAGCTAATTTGTATTTTGTTCATAGCTAGAGCATAAAAACTCCAATACTGAAATTTTAAGTGAAAGTTGCACTTATGATGTCCATAAAAATGTTCTCGAGCTTAGTCTGTATATTTGACACCAAATTCCAAAAGATTGGCAAATAATAGTTTTTGACATTTGTGGTACAATATTGTACTTACTGCCAAGAATTCTGTTAATGATGAAAATTGGACAATAAAGAATATGGGTAGGCAGGAGAAAACCTAGAAAAGTTTTTGGATAGGGTCTAAAGGGTTCCGAGTGAAATTGGAAAAACGGGGTGAAATCCACTATTCTGAGACACTTTGAAAGTTTTGGAAATTTTATTTGAAGGAAAAGCGACCGTTAACATTTCATATTTTTAATAATTTGGACAACTTTGTCCACACCATTTGAGAAATAGTGTTTGCGCCCAATTCACCCAAGATTAATTAAGTGCAAGATATTATAAGTTGCCATTTCTGGATAGATGCAAAAAAAAATTGGAATATAAAATCATTGATATGAAGGGTTGTTGAGTGTTCACAATTAGAATTTCTATCAATGCCTGACATAAAAGTATTTTTGGTTATTATTGATTTTTCTTCCACCAATGGTAGATGAGGGTCTCTAACCTTGATTCTGCTAGTGAAAAGAGCATAAATAGAGAAGCGATGAACTTTTAGGTGGTATACTTTCAACTTTGAACTCAAAACAGAGCATGAGTATAGTAGTTGGAAGGCTATTTTAGAGGAGGATAGAAAAAAAGGTCATGTTTTAAAAATATAAATTTGGTTATTAGCCTAATAGTGCCTTTGAGCTTGATTTGACAAGGCAATTGTCAATATGGATGACCTTTGGAGTATCATAAACACAGGGTGAGAGGTCTATGATGATATAATGAGTATTGCCAATGTGGAAATGATTGAGGATGATTGCATACATTTTATAACGATGCTTACACAATGATGTGGAGGCACAATTAGTTGGGAAAAAGCATGGTAAGCTAAGATGGTTGCCAACTAGAAGGTTGAATGTTGGACCAAGGATGGCCAAGAGTACTTGGACATATGGAGACACATTTTATAAGTAGAGATATTTAGGTTGCGAGTCTAATATCAATGCTTGGTAACAAGAGGGCTAATTGCCACAAATAAAGATGGCCTAGGATTTTATGCAAAGTTTACTTTAAGGACGAGCATGAAAAGAGAAGGAATCAAGGTTGATGGTGCCCTTAGCTAGAATGCATGCATTGCATTTACTATATTCAACATATGCAATCTTGATTACACAGAAGTGCTGTGGGAGCTCTTGATCATAGTAGTTGGTTATTATATGTGACAAAATAACAATGCGAGGAAACATAAAATATGCGCCTATAAATATAGAATAACATTCTTATGCATAAAAGAAGGGTGTAAGTTCCTAATCCCTTGAGTTAATGAAAGGAAACCAAGTAATGGATGTTGCATAGCATGATTGCAAAGGTAAGAATTATTGAAGCCCTTGTATGGTACAAGAAATATATGAAGAAAAGAGAACATGCATTTCATGCATGTGATGGGTAAACCATCCTAGTGAGAAAGTTTTATGTATGTTTGTAAGAGTTGCATGTTATGAATCAACAACTTATGTGTAGATTATGGGAAGAAAATGATGAACTTCCACTCCTTTGGAAGGTGCTAGTAGTGGAATAATCCAATTTGGGAAGTTGGATTATTCCATCCATCCCAGAATGAACTTGAGATAATGACAAGGATGCAGATTTTTGGAGGAAGCCAGGATAGTATAAGAATTGCGACCTTTGGAATATGGAGCAGTACCAAATGTTGAGTATTGCTAGCAATGCCTTTATGATAATGAGGAAACATTTCTCCTCATAAACTCCATTTTGTTCATAAAGAAGAGTTTTATGCTTTCAAAAGTAGCATACATATTTCTAAGTGTATGAGTTAAGCATTGCTAATTGGGTGAGAAAAACACAGCTGATGATCTATTGTGTGATTGGTAGCAAGTTCATCGAGTATATTAACTATGCTATGGAAACCCATGGTATGCACATGAATTGGAAGGGAGAATCCTTTAACTCATCTCTTGCCATGTTGTTACATTTCTTTAGATTGAGAGTTAAAAGTTGTTATGTGCAAATAAGTAAGACATGAATGTTGATAAATGCATGAGTATACATACTGAAGAATAATATGTAGTAGAGTGCATATAGATGTGCGTGAGCATATATGGTGTTGCATTTTGGCTAAAGATGGCATGTTGCAACATATGTAGTAAGTGTGGCATGATGACTAATTTTGAGTGCTGTTGGTTGTATAACCAGGAAAGGATAAGGGCAACAAGATGCTTGTCAACAGTTTGGTAAAGGGATGACGTAAGCTCCCATGAAGCACCAATTGAATAGGTAACATCATAGATGTTGATGGCAGCCACACGGATCAATTTGGTCATGCCAATATTTCATATTTTCTTTGGAAAAAAATCAAAATCCCATTGTAGTATAATATTTCATGTGTGTTGAAGAATCATTCCCTTGTTTAATGTTCTATGCACTCTAAGTTTTGTCAACCCTTTTAACAACACGTGACCACCATAGAATTTTTAAGGTTTAGAAATATATGTTGGAAATGTAAATGAAGAAGGAAAGAGAGAAGAAAGTTATCATTAAGGTAGGTTGAAATATCAACTTAGGGATATACTCCTTGAAACTGTGGGTGAAATTGTTATAATAGGAGGATACTATCACATCAACTTGGTGGCTTGCATCCTAAAGTAAGCTCCTCGATAAGTAAAGCTTTTGGCATGGATAATGTTGTATAAACCATCTTTGTTTTACAAATGTTATATATATGAGATTTTATCCAACATAAAAAATTTTGTAATTTTATTCATAAAGATCAAAATTACACATGCCAGATGTTTGTAAAACATTCTAGTAGCCGTTTAAGGGAAAAAAGAAACTTATTTGACTACTCATGAGTATTTGACTTGTATCTACCTATTCACCTATGAATGATCACAACATACATCTCAAATGTTAGGCTTATAGGCCTTTGTTTTAATAAAAAAATATTAAAAACAATGCTCTAATAAAAACTTAAAAGAGATTAATATAACAAATGGTATTCCAAATATGGTCCTTCCATTGAACTAAAAAAGATGCTCATCAAACAAATGGGACGCGAGTGTATTCAATTTGCAACCCATTGTTAACTTCTTGTACAATCTATTCACCTTTCTTTTTTTGGAAGTTGCCTTTACACATGAAATCTGCCCCTTGGTTTCATCATCTTTGGATATGATCAAAGGAGACTTGGGTGAAATCCTTGACAACACCCAAAATTTCCTCAGAAAGAGATTGAAAGTTGAAATTTCTTAGTGTGTAGTCCCCCTCTAATCCAATTTATAACAATAAGTGGATCACCAAAAATATTTAGATTAGAAACCCCAAATTTTGTTGCAATAGTTAATATTAGATTTAGGACCACCAATTCATCCACGTTGTTGGACCCCTTCTCAATGTATGCTTTAAATATGATTACGTGAATAAATTATATATAAAATGCTTCCTTCCTCTCCCACTGGGGCCTCACCTTGAGAGGCACAATCAAAATAAGCCCAAGGTTTTGATCTATCAATAACTTCTTCAAGCACTAGTTGACGAGTCTTTTGGTTATTCAATTGTTTGAAATATGAAAGTAGATTCCACTCTTGTATAATGCATTGAACTAGAGTTACGAGTTCATGCTCAAATATTTTGGCATTTTGTGCTAACCAAATACCCCAATAAATGTTTATGGGGAAGGTCCTAGTCTCTTTGGTGGTAGAATTGTGTCCATATTCAATAGAGTTTTTTGATCAAGCATCCTCGAAACCCATGAAACCATTTTGCCATTTTGTGCTAAACCAAATACCTCAATAAATGTTTATGGGGAAGGTCCTAGTCTCTTTGGTGCTAGAATTGTGTCCATATTCAATAGAGTTTTTCGATCAAGCATCCTCGAAGCCCATGAAACCATCTGATTCCTTTCAAACCAACTTAACAAAAGTATAGTTCGTTATTAAATGACTATTTGTTTCTACACTATCCATATATATGAAACACCACACCAGGAACTTGATATTCCTGATATGTAAAATATCCCAGGTGATTAATTTGTTTGGAAGTAACAAGATGAATATGCAAGTTTTGTATGAGAATTTAATTGTCGTGCTTGTTTCCACCAACATTTGTTAGGTTTGCAAGGGTCTTACAACCTTCCTGAGGAGCATATACCATTGTGTGGTTTAATGTCCAAATCACAGAGACCTCTTTTTAGTCATACATGCATGAGTCAATTTTGTAATATAGGCTGTCCACAAATGAGCATCCTACTCATTGAACCCTAAATTAGGGAAATAACCATTATTGTTGCCAAATTTTAGTCATATCTTGATTTACAACCTCATTTGGTGTATAAATTCCCATCTTTCTTAGATATGATGTGGGAGCTTGAACTTATCACCACTTCCAATCTAGGGATCCAATCCAACTTGAACCTATGTCCTTCCAACACACCAAGCAAGCCATTTGAGGCAGGAGCATTAACTCTCAAGGCCAACTACTAAATTTCTGATTAGACCCTAAGGTCTTGACATTTTCCCAAGGAGGGGTTTAATGTAAAACCATTGTAAATCTCTTGTAAAGAGTTTATTTCTAGATAACATGCATAGACATAGTTTTGGTTTTGTTGTTTTGCTAAGTCATAGGTTGTTAGCGCCAGTAGGAGTGATTGCGGATCATGACTCCCTACTTGGAGATCAAGCCGTAGTTTGTTTGTTTGTGACAGGGACGTTTTCATCATGCCCTGTAGTTGTTGTTTTTAGTTGCAAGACCACTCAGTGTAGGACGTACAACTAGGTTAAATATGCAGAGTAGAGAAGTAGAGGGGGTTCTGTTCTTCAGTTTTGTTCTTCCAGGTTAGAATCCCATTTGTAGAGAGACAAATAGATTTGCGTCTAGTTCCGCTTGCAAATATTTTGAGAAGATGGAGGAAGGCGAGAGGAGTGGTGTGCGTGTGTGTTTTCTTAATAGGAAGAGTCTCTGTGTGTTTACAGTGTTATTAGCCTTTATGCATTTATTGTTTGAACTCTGCGCCCATGCGGAACTGACTTCGACGGTTTTTTGAACATCTGTGTATTTATGTAAAATCGTTGATTCACGCACGAAATTGTTGCTTGAATGGCTGGAATAGTTCGTAGATGCATGCATAAGAGGGTTAGGCTAATTACTCTTCAAGTTTGTAGGCGGGATTGATCGATTCCATGATCAATTGACGCACTGCACAATTTTTTTCCCTTAACCAGTTTATTGCAGAGAACGAACGGTGGAGATTGAGTCTGCAGACAGAGATCTGACGGTCCAGGAGAGATCTGCAACGGAAGTTGCGAAGGTGATAACAGATCTACAAAGATCTGTGAGATCCGTGCCAAAGCGTAGATCGACGATTGTGGAGGAGGCTGCAAAGATTTGACAGAGGAGAACAATTGTGGAGGAAAAGTTGCAGGAGGAAAGTTGTAGGGGAGCAACTTTGGAAAGCTGGCCGCGCATCCCGCATCCCGCATCCTGTAACTTGCTTGCGGAAAGCCTGTTGTGGAAAGGCAGTTGCGGAAACAGTGTTGCGGGAAAGCCTATTGCGGAAAGGCGGTTGCGGAAATAGTGTTGCGGGAAAGCCTGTTGCAGAAAGGCGGTTGCGAAAACAGTGTTGCGGGAAATCCTGTTGCGGAAAGGTGGTTGCGAAGACAGGGTTGTGGGAAACCTTGTTGCGAAAGATGAATTGTGGGGAGGCAATTCTAGCACATAATTTGGTCGAGGGCTAAATTTAGCAGTCCTGCTAATTGTAGGAGCCACCAGATCCTGGAGGTGCTGGTAAGGTTGGTTGTGGTGGACCTCGCTTGCACCATTTTTGGTATCAGAGCAGGTGCAAAAAGATTTGCACACAATGGAGATGAATCTTGCAATTTGAGTTCAGAATGTTGATTTCTGAATAGAGGAAATTTTAATGAGACTGTGGTATGGGAACCCTCATAGCAGAGTGCTGTAGGAAATGAATGCAAATCTCAAGGCGGTAGAGAGCATAGGAAGTGCTCAAGGTTTTGTGTGAGAACTAGAGAAATGCCAATAGGTCAAGTAGGAGGAATCTTAATGAGGTGTTGAGAGGGTAGGCTTGTTTGTAGTTCATCATGAGTGTGGGAAAGCTCATGGAGGAGGTATGGAAGGTGGCTACTAAAAGTCATCTAAAGGGTTAAAAAGGATGAGTCAAAGCGATTGGTGTCAAGAGGATGAGTCAAAGCGAATTTGACAGAGAGGTTACTAAGCTGAAGAAGGGGCTTAGTAAAGTGGCCGAATTGTTGCATGAGGAAGATACAAAAGGTCAATATTATGAATGGAAGTTGAAGAGGAGGGTGCAATGGCCTGTAAAGAGGTTATGTGCTAGAAATATCAAGCACAAACTTAGTGTTTGGGTGAAGAACGAGGAAAGACTCAGGGCAGCTGAGCATGAGGAAGAAGTTCACGTGATGTGTGAACTTGAACAAGGTGGTTACCTTGATGAAGAAGGCGAGGATGCTGATACAGAGTTTACTGACAAACTCATGGACCTGACAAAGAGTTCATATCAGTATGAGAGGGAAGAAGGGGATGTTGATGTGAGATCTTTTGAAGATCTTAAAGATTGTTTTGCAAAAACATAGCAGCATTGAAGGATGGAGGAGAAGGCATCAGCTGAGGCTGAAGTGCCTTATGTTCATGTGTTTAATTGCAGGTTGCACAGTTGGCATAGAGGGACAATTGCTGAATATTGTCCAACAATTTGAAAAGGCTGAAGACGAGGGTAAAACTATGGACATATGGAATGTCTATGTTTTACATATGTATTTGCTGATTTTATTGCAGGTATTATGCAAATGGATAGCTGGGATAGTGGATGATGAAGTAGAGATTGTCTTAAGAGACAATATGGCAACTCAAGATCGGGCTGAAGATGATGAGGGAAGTAGCACTAGTGAACTTGATGTACAACATAGGGAGAAATATTTGGAAGTTCGTCATACTTCTAGGAAAATGAAAGTTGTAGTGGAGAAGGGAATCCAGACAAAGATGTTGCAACAAAGAAGCAGACTGGATGATGAGATAGATGAGTTATGGCGTCTCATGCATAGATGTAAGAGGAACAATGACAGTGAGGTTCAGACAATCTCTTGGATGACTATGGAAGACTGTGAAGATCATTGCAGAGTTGATGAGCACCAGCAGTCACAAAGCAAAGTTTGGGATCCAGGAAAACATAAGCTGAAGACACATGACCAGGTGGTCATGATTTTTTTCTATTTTGGGAGTCTGATGCAGGAGCATTAGCTCTCAAGGCCAACTACTAAATTTCTGATCAGACCCTAAGGTCTTGACATTTGCCCAAGGAGGGGTTTATTGTAAAACCATTGTAAATCTCCTGTAAAGAGTTTATTTCTAGATAACATGCATAGGCATATTTTTGGTGAGTCATAGGTTGTTAGCACTAGTAGGAATGATTGTGGATCATGACTCCCTGTGTGGAGATCAAGTCGTAGTTTGTTTGTTTGTGACTTTTCATAATGCCATGTAGTTGTTGTTTTTGGTTGCCGGACCACTTAGTGTAGGAGGTAATAGTTAGGTTAAATTGAAAGAGTAGAGAAGTAGAGGGGGTTCTGTTCTTTCAGGTTAGAATTCGATCTGTAGAGAGACGAACAGACTTGCGTCTGGTTCCGCTTGTAAATATTTTGAGAAGACGGAGGAAGGCGAGCCGAGTGGTGTGCGTGTGTGTTCTCTTAATAGGAAGAGTAGCTGTGTTTTTACGGTGTTATTATCCTTTATGCATTTACTGTTTGAACTATGTTTCTGTGCGGAGCCGACTTCGGCGGTTTTCTGAACTTCTGTGTATTTATGTAAAATCATTGATTCACGCATGAAATTGTTGCTTGAGTGGCTGGAATAGTTCGTTGATGCATGCATAGGAGGGTTAGGCTAATTACTCTTCAAGTTTGTAGGCTGGATTGATCGGTTCCATGATCAATCGACATATCGCACAAGTTTTTTGCCTTAACCAGTTTATTGCAGAGAACGAACAGTGGAGATCGAGTTTGCAGACGGAGATCTGACGGTCCAAAAGAGATCCGCAATGGAAGTTGTGAAGGTGATGACGGATCTACAAAGATCTGTGAGATCCGCGCCATAGCGTAGATCGAGGGTCGTGGAGGAGTCCGCAAATATTTGACGGAGGAGAACAATTGTGGAGGAAAATTTGCGGGAGGAAAGTTGTGAGGGAGCAACTTTGGAAAGTTCGCCACACATCCCGCATACCGCAACCCACTTGCGGAAATTTGGTTGCGGAAACAGTGTTGTGGGAAATCCTGTTGTGGAAACAATGCTGCGGGAAAGCTTGTTGTGGAAAGGCGGTTGCAGAAACAGTGTTGCAGAAAGGAGGTTGCAGAGAGAAGGTTGTAGAAAACCTTGTTGCAGAAGACAAATTGCAGGGAGGCAAATCTAGCGCAGAATTTGGTCAAGGGCTAAATTTGGCAATCCTGCAAATTGTAGGAGCCACCAGATCTTGGAGGTGTTGGTAAGGTTGGCTGTGGTCGACCCCGCCTGCACCACCAATTTCCTATAAATGGAAAAACAAGTAGAAATGCCTTTTGAATAACAGAGAATGCAGGGAAAATTTTAATGGGGTTTCTAATCCATTCATCAACAAACGCTGGGTGAACGCAATTTTCCTTTATAATATAACATCATAGTTCTTTACCTTGCACCAACCTCCATGCACTTTTAGTTGCCAATACTTTTGAAAATTGAAATATATATTTTAATTGCCAACCCCACAAAGCCTTTGGTATTGCTAATTTCCATTCCACCCAAGAAAAACATTTCTTTTCTCTGGCTATAGAAGAATTGAATCTATAACCGAGTCTCCTAATCGATTCTAGTACAACTTTAGGTATTTAATGAAGAGAGAAGACTAGTAAATTGAAATGCTTCAATGATTGATTTTCCAAGTACCAACTTGCCTTCACTAAAAAGCCATTTGTTGCACCATTAAGCTCAACCTCTTCTTAACCTTTACAATTATCCATTTCCAATCCTTCTTTTGATAATCATTTGGTTTAAATACAAATCCAAGATACTTTAAACCATTATTGAGCGCATTATTTGGTGTGGAAAGAGAATAGTATATATACTTGTTCATTAGTTAACCTTGGTCGATTTTTCCATATTTGTCTACATACTTAAGGAAAAACAATAAAGTTCTAAAATGTTTTTTAGTTTTGCAGCATCCCTCCTTGAGCCTTCACAAAAATTAAAAATATCATCCATAAAAAGCAAGTGTGACAAGGTACATGAATTTCCAAGTTTTACACCTTTCAATCCTATAGTTCCAAGTGGCTCTTTCAAGGCCATACTTAATACTTTGCCATCAAAAGGAATGAAAAGGGAGAAAGTGGACAACCCTGCACAAGGTCTTTCTTATGCCTAAAAAATGGGGTTGCAGGCTCATTTGTTAGAATAGAAACATAAACATAAGTGATGCAATTTAGGAACCATGCCATAAAAACAACACAGAAGCCCAGATGAATAGGTAACAATGTGATATAAAACTATCTCAATTTGTCGTATGCTTTTCAAAGATCAACCTTAAGTACCATAACCTTCAATTTTTTGATCTTTATAGTACAAAGACCGTTTTGTGCAACACCACTTGCTTTGTGAATTTGTTTACCCTCTAGAAAACCAAATTGTTCCTTAGATAGTGTTAAACAAAATGATCTTTAATTCTTTTAATAATAATTTTCATGATGATTTTATAAACACAATTCTAAAAAAAAATGTTCTAAACTAATAAAAGAAAAGGCATTATCAGCTTTAGGCATAAGAGCTATAATGATAACATGAAACACTATTAACATTTGGGGGTGGATCCTTTACAACCCTTCTAAAATCTTATTCAATGAGAATACAAACACACCAAAAAAACAATTCGATAGGAATCCCATGAGGGCTTGGGCTTTTATTATTTAAAAAAAATTGAAAATCAAATGAAAACTCTTTCCTTCCAACCTCCATACGGAATTGATTATCTCTAGCTTCACCGAATTTTAGAAAATAGGAAGATATTTTGAGGATTTCACAATGCACTCAACAATTTCAATTTCAATTTTAATGCACAAGATGAATAAATGCATGAGTATTAATTTGATTTTAAGTGTAATTTACATAATAGGTATATTTTTTCATTTGAAAGTGATCATTAAAACAGTTTGTTAGGGTATATAATTTTTAATAAATAATTATGTTTTTAAAACATAAATGTTAATTTGATTTTCAAGAGTAATTTATGTGATATGTATACTTTCAACATATTATATAATTTGCAAAAACTTTATACTTAAAACAAGAACTCTATTCATAAAATTCATTTTTTTCATCAAAATTATCAAAAACAAATCTTGAATCGAAAACTGGTGTTACAAGTAATATTTATTATTATTTTTTTTAGAATAAAATTACATTTTTTTGTGACCTTGACTGACCATGGCTAGTGCAATTGCAATCAAGGTTGTAAATTGAGCCTCGAACCAAAAAACAGTCCTCTCAAAATCACACTAATTTATGTTTGTTGTTAAAATTACATCTTGTTTGGAAGCTTGGCTTTAATAGTCGATGTCGTCGTAATAAAAACCACAAAATGATGCCCTTGAAACCACTCAGAATCACTATGACAATCTTATTTTTCTTCATGAGGATACAATTAGAACTTGTTTGAAAGTGCAACCCTAACAATCGACATTGTTGTAGTGAAAATGCCAAAATCAACCTCGAATCGAAAAAAAGATACTAACAGTAACACCACTTTCTTTAATCATGTTAAATTTATAAACATTTGGAAAGCTTTACAAAATTAGAAATTTTTTTAATTAATGGGTGGGAAGGAGAAGGTTGAACTCGATTATGGAATTGAGCGCAACCTCACCCCACCCCCACATGAACCAACCCCTTTTAATAATTAATATTGAATGTTTTGAATATATTGAGGTGATTAATGTTTTCCTTTTCAAAATTTTAATGTTTTTTTTTAATTTGTTTTATTTTCAAAATTATAATGTATTTTTTGTCTTTTTAAAGTATTTTTTTTCAAAGTTGGTTTATTTTCAAAATTTACGTTTTTATTTTGCCAATCGTCCTTATATATATATATATGGGGTTCACGACCCTAGAGCATGCTATATTCATGGATATAGTCCAAGGTCCACCTGAAGGGGTCTCATGCCGTCGACATTATTCGGTGTCTAACCTCGAGGGACCTAGAAAATTGAACCCTTGATGTCGACCTTGTGCCGTCTTTGCCCTGGAAGATCCAACCACCAAGCTACCCCTTGGGGCTACACACACACACACATTGTGGACATGGTTTCTAAGTGCCTATAATTTTAACCCGTCAAAAGAAAGCAATGTTAATCGATAGCATTTCATTTTGATTTAGGGGTTGATTTTGGCATTTTCATTGTGATGGTGCTGAATTTTAGGGTCATAGTTTAAACAAGTTGTAATTTTAGCCTCATAAAGAAAAATGGGGGTGTCATGGTGATTCTAGGTGATTTTTGGAGCACGATTTAACATTTTTATTGCAACGAAACCAATTGTTATGGCTAGGGTTTTAAACAAGATGTAATTTTAACCTTTAATAAAAAGGAGGGTGATTATGGGCGAATCATTTTTCTATTTGGAGGTTAATTTATGGTTTTGATTGCAATGGTACTAGCCATGGTTGAAGGTTTCAAAAAAATTGTAATTTTAGCTTGAAGGAAAAAATGATGTTACTAACAAAACCACTTTTTAAACTGAAGTAAAATTAACTATTAAATGCAACTTATAAAAAAAACTCTTAAGAGTTCTTGCTAAGTTATTTAATATGTTTTTTTATTAAAATGGTTATGAAAACAATTTATCATGATATATAATTTTCAATAAATATTTGTTTTTAAAAAATTTCATTAATAAGATGATTATATTAATATTCAAGGATTTTTTTTTAAAGCATTCTAATTTTTTAATTTTTTTATAAGGTAATTAATGAGATTAAATAAAAAAAATAAAAAATAAATAATGAAAAGTACATGGAAAGTACTTAAGGCTACCTTGAAAATATAAAGTTTGTTAAATTACCATATATATTATATATATTAAAATACATGAAACAACATGATGAAAAAATGAGACAATAAAGAAAAAATTACAATAAAGGAGAAGCATTGCAAGAGTATATAACGCTACTTCGGAATCATGAGATGAGTTCGATTAACATATACATAAGAAATACATGAAAGTGCACGATCAAGTAATGACATAATGAAGAGGAGTAATGACTTGATATAATAACATACACTTAATAAAATATCACATCATAAATGGAAATATGAGTAGAGATGGAATTAGAAGGGTTTGTTTCTCTAACACCATGGCTTTAACCACAAAGAGACATACAAAGTTTGCACACTACTCTTACAACCAATTATTAAACTTCAAAAGATATTCATCCATGATTTCAAATTTTCAATCTCTTTAAGGTCTTTTTCTCACATATATATTGTAGGAATTTGCATAAATTGTAATGAATATCATAAGCAGTGATCGATAATGCAAAATACACGTTGTAAATCATAAAAAGAATTTAACACACATTGGAGACTAGTAAGAACTTTGAAGAGAAAAACTTACTATAAAGTTTAATTCAAAACACAAGATTTAAATCATGAAAATGAGTTGACACACAATGGAGACCAATAAAAACCTTGAAAGGAAAAACATATTAGAAAGTTTACATCATAATCCTTGGTGCACCACACATTGCCATGGTAAAGGGACCTCATTATATAGGGATTATGCACAACTATCTACTTATTGAGGCTACTAAACTAATAGACAAAGGTACATTAACCATCTCACTGTCACATTAATGAGGAACAATAACCCATAAACAACTAGGTTAGGTGCAACATACATGTTGATTAAGACAAACTTGACTAACATACAAACGATTGCACCAACATACCCTCTCAAGTTTGGTTTAAGGGATAGGATGAAATAAATGTAGACAAAAGTATTTTACCAAATAAATATAGTTATATTGCCCCTTTTAAATATGCACTTGGGTAAGATGATTTTACAAAATAAATATACAAAATTTTTAAAATTTACAATGATTTTTTTTTATCATAATGAAAATCCAAATTAAGGCACAAATGATCAAGTATCAAAAGTTCTTCAAGGAACAATACTCAAAGGATGGCATGAAAGATATCATTGTTGACACTACAAGTATTTGTCATAAAGGCATATGATGAAAAGTAACAATGATCTCAAATTTGCATTAGACATTTCAATGATATAAGGGACCCCATTATATAGGTACTAGGAACAACTGTCTCATTAATGAGTCTAACCAACTAATAGATGAAGGTACACTAATCATCTATCTGCTTCATAGAAAAAGTAACTCTTGTTTTTTTTCCAACTAAAATGGATAGATTTGTATTATACAAAGATGAAAAACATCACCAGAACAATACAACAATTCAAAAATGAAGTTTCAGAGGTTCTTGAGCATTATCCAACTCTATTACAAATTTCCATAATCTTAAAACATTTAAACAAAAACCACCATCAACTAAACTAATGTAGGTTTTGGCATATTAGCCTAGGACTAGTATGCAAAAAATGTTCATGAACAACTAGTTAAAATCTAAGTAGTGCAATGGCCACTATCCATGACATGTGCCTCAACATTTTCTCTTGCGCATTATTCAGAGCTTAATATGTTCACAACATCGTTGGGAGGGGGGGGGTTGACAAACAATCGGCTCTTCAATTCCTTTTCTTCCAACTTGGTCTGTGAGCTTGGATTGTTTTTTTACCAACATTTTCTCATAACGGTATAATGTAGCCATCATTGTGTCAACTTAGGCTCCATAAACCTTGATATTCTCTTTCACATCATCTAAGCGGTGCTCTAAACAAGATGTGTGCATTGTAATTTGGCGGATTTCCTCCAAACCCCTCTCTAATTGCAAATTCATTTAGCATAAATTGCTTCTAATATCCCTTAAAACGTCCAAATGTATCTTATGCTTGTAGATAATTCCAATATCTTGGAATCCGAATCGACCTACGACTTCATTTTGGGCACCAATCCAACAAAACCCAACAATATTATGGAGTCCCACACTTTCCAAGGAAGAGAGAGAGGTGTCTTCGTGTTTTTATACTGATGCTCGAGACTCACCACCTGTATACCTTCCTCAACATATTCCATGAATAATACAACAGAGAGCCACTCCCCTAAGGCGTAGGGGAAGGCATATTCTTATACCAACACCAATATCACCATCCCAGGCTTACAAAGGCTACACCAAATTTTACCTAGAATACACTACAATTGCATATCCCAACTACAATACTATTGTTTCAATGAAAGGGATCCCCATGGTTAAGCCTCTTGTGTACTCATCCACGTGTGGGGGCAGGTGTTCCATAATGGTAGAGCTATGGGGACTGCTTTGATGGCATAATGAATTCATTATTGATAGGACCATATTAAATGTGATTTGAACCATTGCTTAGCTATAGAGTAATATACCTTAGGGGAGCGAATGAGTTGGATCCCATTTTAAATCATGCCCCATTTTTCCAATTGAACAACCTTATTTGCTAGTATGTACACAAATTTATTGTTCTCTTGTCTAACATGCATCAACTAAAAATATGAGATTTGTTGAAGGAGCCCATTAATAGGTTTTTGGTGCCTCCCCGCTATTCTATCCTCTAACTCCAATATTTCCTCGCTTGGGAAATGATAATAAGAGAATCCCCAATAACGAAAAATGGATTGAATTTCAAGAGAAAAAACCATGCTCATGAAGAACTAGATAAAGGACACGTCACTCAACTTGGTTGTTGGTGGCCTTTCCTAATCCCTATTCGAAGGTTAAGATTGCATCTAGGATCTAGGAGGATCTCCCCACACCTGCTTCCCCAAAGTAAAAGTAACTCATTATCAAGTTAGGTGCAATGTACATGTTGACAAAGTCAAACTTTACTAACATAGGAACTATACATGTAAGGGATAGGAACAAAATACATGTAAACAAAGTATTTTACCAAGTGAATATAGTTCCAACACCCCTTTTATTTTTTTACTTGGTAAGATGATTTTACTAAGTAAATATACAAAATTGGCCAAATTTAAAATGATTTGTAATCATGACAATGCACAATTATAGGCATAACGATTAAGTATCAATGTTTGGCAAGGAATATTATTTGAAGGATGATATCAAATATAACATTGTTGAAGCTACAAGGATTTATAATAGAGGCACAAGATGAAAAAACACTAGCAATGATATCAAAGGTGCTCCAAGCTTGCTCATGCCTATTTATATTCTCTTTTCATTGGGGTTGTAGTGTACAAAATATTGCAATGCTAGACAAAGTATATTTGGAATTAATTGTTGTTGGCGAGGACAATCATTTTTGTCCCAAAATCAAGGTGGCTCCACATATTTATAAGATCTTTACTCTCAATGTTGTGGACCTTTATGCTTGTTATGATAGATTCTCCTAAGGAATAGGTAGATAGGTATGCCATGATGAATATTTTAGGAGAATATAAGAAACAATTACATATACAACACTTAAATATCTAGCAATGATTTGATTTCATACATGAAGTATATTCCAGATTGTGGACTTAAGTCATATTATATCTCAAGTAAGATTTGATTCCTTCACCAACTTTTGATGAGAATTCTTTTAGAGGATTTTCGAAGATGTATTTTGGAAGGAATGTTAAAACAAGATCTGGATCATCTGAGCTTCATATATAAAATTATGCCATTTCAACTGAGCTTCATATATATAAGATTATGCCATTTCATCTGAGCTTCATATATATAAGATTATGCCATTTTCATATAGATTGCAATTCAAATGCACTAAGAGTATAATTGAATTTGAGGTGCTAATTATGGGAATGCAACAAGCTTAAGACGTGAACATTTGAATTTTTTTAATATGGTATATTCTAAGTTTGTGGCATGTCAATTAAGAAGAAAATATGCAATAAAGGACTAGTGATTAAGATTTTATGCACGTAGAACATGGGTGTTTATCAAATGATTTTTGTCCTTCTCACTTGAACATTTTCATAGAAAATAAATTAGAGGTTTGTTTTCCTTGTGCTCACATTTATATACATTTGGATATTCGTAGACATGGTTTCCAAATCGAGATACTACTCGGCCATTCTTTATAATTCATACATTTGGAAAGTATTTAATGATGATGAACATGTGGTAATATTTATAAAATCCATGGAGGAATATGAATTTGGGTAAGATACTTTATGGGTTTGGTGTTATGTTCATCAGTGACCCTTAAATATGAAGCATATCATTATTGATAGATATCCAAGTTAAAAGGAAATATCATCTCTATATAGTTAATATCACTGGAATTAATATTAAACTAAGATGATTCAGTTAGGAAAATATAAAAAATGGCTGAATTGTCAATTATAAAATGCAAGAAACTAGGTGATAAGTTTAGGAGCCGAGAAGAATCATAATTTTTTTTTTGGGAATACCCTACATTAAAGAAGAGAGGCAACATTTCATTATGTTATTTTGGGAATATGAATATGTGTTTGTTTTAAGTATAACTATGTGCATACATATTGTGTGAATATTATTTATAATATGCACATATGGTGTGAATATTATTTATAATAACATCCATCGAAGAAGAGAGCCAACTTTTCATTGTGTTGTATTCTTTTTTCCAGGAGAAAAATAGCATTTCCTTGTTATTCATATGAATCAAAGGAAACCTTTGAGCATCAACAAAAAAAATTACATAATAGCATACAGCTCACATCATAGTCTTGTACACAGTCAATCCACAAATAGACTCCCAGATTAGCAAGGAAGAGGTCTAATGTGTATGTTACAAGCTGGAACATGTGCACAGTCCATTCTCCAAAACCAAAGTAGATATAGCCGCCAGGCAGAAGACATAAAAGTATCTTCCAGTATCCCTCCCGAATCAGCTCAACAATCAGCATTCAACCCAAACATACCAACAAGTCTAAGGAGGCACTCAGCTAGGGTGAGGATAAGCTCAATAAAGGTGATACCATCACACAATCATCAACGATGATTTCTCATTAAATACAGTCCCATAATAAATAGAAATAGTCATACTCAAAAGAGCCGAGCTGAGCCATGCCAAAGGCATGCTCCCTCTATAAATTCCATGAAATATAAAAGCCCAGATGGTATATAGAGTGCCTCCTTAGAGAGACGGTCCACCTGTACATTGAATTCTCTGAAGACATGAGCTGATCCGAGATGGATAAAGTAAGATCGAAGATTCATGATCTCAATACAACAGCTAGCCAGATCCAGTGTTTCCAGTGTAGCCATTCCATTGAACCAATTAATAATTGCCGAAGAGTCCCCTATGATATGCAAGTAAGGGAGTCCAATGTGCTTGGAAAAGATAAGAAGCACCCATAGTGCAAGAAGTTCTAACCGTGTGTTTGTGCTATGACCAGAGCCAAGTTTTAGGAGGAAATAATGATCCATGCTTAAAATAATGTGTACACCCACACCACCCATACAAGAGGTTGAGGATCCATAAAAAAACCCACAGGGTAGTCAAATACCGGAGACAAGCCTGCTAAATTTTTGTAAGTCTTGGTGGAAACCTTCACTTTGTGTTTAGAAAGCTGATCCATACTAAGATGTATAGTGAGGTTCGATGAAGGATTGGAATCTTCAAATAGGACTCTGTTACACATAAGCCAGAGCTTCTAGGTCATGAGGAGGGGAAGATACCTTAGCTCTCTTTCATTCGCAGTCCACTTAAAAATATTAAGTAAATATGTTGGCTCATTCCAATTGATAGCTCGATGGAGAGCAGTACCGAGTCCATCAATGACCTCCCTGGTAAATCTACAGTCAACAAAAAGGTGATTTACTGATTTAGCATCTCTCCTGCATAAACAACAACAACTTGGGCTAGTCCATCCCTTTTTGAGCAGATTATCCTAGGTGTTAATTCGGTTAGATAAGCACATCCAAACAAAACATATAACTTTTAGTGGCAAGTTAAATTTCCATATGGTAACCAAGAAATTTTCAGGTGTATCTTGGAGGTGACAAGAAGCAATACAATCATAAGCTAATTGTGTGGTCACTTGACCCAAATGTCTGTTATACATCCAAACCAAGGAGTTCTATTTATCACTCAGTTGAATACAACCATGTGAGAGCCCCCTGATATTGTTGTTCCACATGACCTTCCAATCACCTTCCAGGTCAAGTTCCTCTATAGAGAGCTAGTACTGTTGGGAGATCTGATTAGTACCACTGTAATGAGCATCAACAAGTGAGGAAACACCATAATCCTACAGAAAATATATGAGATCCTCAGGTAGGATAAATGCCAAGTTGGAGCCAGCAATCGGATCAACCCCGATTTTAATGTCTTTTCCATTCCCCACCCTCCATCCCAGACATCTAGCAAGCCATGCTAGAGTTCTAATAAAGCCATTCCAAATATAAGACGAGCCCTTAAGAGAGAATGAACGAGCACGTATCCATTCAACAACTGTCCTATTTTTTAAATATTTAAATGAGATGATAGTCGACCAAATACCATTACCCTGCAGTACCATCCAAAAGCATTTGAGTCTGAGAGCCATACTAAACCACTCCAGGTTTAGAATATTCCACCCACCCATCTCAAAAGGCCTGGAAATCAAGTGCCAATCCACTAAGTGAATCCTAGATTTACCAGAAGAATTTCCCCATAGAAAATTGAATATGGCTTGTCTAAGGAAGTTCATAATCGATTGGGGCATCCTTGCAAGTGTAAGCCAATATATTGCAAGCCCCATCAGAACTGCTTTTACCAGAATCAATCTTCCTCCCAGACTTAATAAGCGGTAGGACCAATTACTAATTATTTTCTCAAATTTGTTTAATAGCCAACACCAATCGTTAACATGATAGCCCATAGGTTTCAGGTAGAAGCCCAAGTATTTGAATCCCATAGACAATGGATCCATTTTGAAAGGAATAATGTCTGCAACACCATCTTTGACAATATCATCAATTCATTATAAGTAAAGCAGGACTTTTCCTCACTAATTCTCATACTTGTTGCTGAGCAGAAGAGATCTAAGAGTATTTTAAAATGTTGCCATTCCTCAACAGTCCCCACCCCGAACAACAGTACATCATCAACAAATAGCAAGTGTGTAAGATTCAAAGAAGAAGAAACTTTTAAACCCATAATAAGACTATCATGTTGTGCCTGTTTGATAAGCAAGCTAAGGCTTTCAATAGTCAAGACAAAACGAAGGGGAGAGAGGGGCAAACCCCTCCTGATACCTCTCGAGCTCGAAAAAAAAATAGTGGGAGTTCTGTTAATGAGAATTGCAAAGTTGCTTGACTCCACATAGCCCATGATCCAATTCACACCAATTCTTGGTATACCAATATGGAGAAGGACCAATCGAAGGAATGTCCAGTTCACCCTATCGAATGCCTTTACAAGGTATAGCTTCATAATAAAGACTTGTCTCTTTTCAACTTTTTTAGTATGTAATACTTCCTGGGTAATGCCTATAGGCTCCACAATCTTCCTGTTATGAAGGAATAAAAAATGATTCCAAGAAATGGCCTTATCCAATATGGGCTTAAGTTTGACAGCCGCAAGTTTAGAGATAACCTTGTAAACCAAATTGCAAAGGGATACATGCCTAAAATCAGTAAAGGAGGATGGATTATCACTCTTAGGGATTAGGGTAATAAAAGTTTCATTTAATGATATTGATACCCTACCTTCATTTTGAGATTGCTCCATAGTTCTGAGAATATCAAGACCAATAAGATCAAAAAAATGCAAGTAGAACTCTACGGGCCATCCATCAGGACCAAGAATTTTGTCCTTTTTGAAACCCTTGAGTATACCCTCAATCTCTGAGAGAGAGATATTTGACAGGAAGGATTCTTTATCTTCATCCAAGACCATAGACGGAAAAATCATAACAACCTTAAGTTGATCTTCAATATTGGTCAATCCATCATCCAAGAAGAGTTCAGAAAAATGGGCCACCCCAAGCTTTTTGAATTGAGCTTCATCCTCAATCATCTCACCCAGCTGGTTTTGGAGGCCCTCCGGGTAGAGGAAAAGGAGTGGAAAAACTTAGTGTTTGCGTCCCCTTCATTAAGCCAATCAATTCTACTTTTAAGTTTCCAGGTCAGGATCTGTTGAGTTAGTAATGAATCTTTTTTGGCCTTTAGGCAGGACAGTAGAGAGGACTCATGTACAGATAAGATACCAAAATATTGAGAGGTTAGTAGGGTTTTAATGTCCTGGTCCACCTCCAAAATTTCTTTAGATTTAGTTCATTTCATCTCTTCTCCCAAACCTTTATAGTCTCTTTCAGTATTTTGAGTTTACAAGTAAGGGTCGACATAGGATCCATGGAACAAAGGAGCTGAGTGTTCCAGGAAGAAAAAAAAAATCTCAGAGAAGTCCTTCTCCATCAGATAAGCCCTATTGAACTTAAATGGATAGAGATGACAACGAGAGGTATTGTGCTGTTCAAGACAAATAAGGTAATGATCAGAAATTTTAGAAGGGTGGATCCAGGACTTAAAGTCATTCAATATAGGAATCAAATGAACAGAGGGAAGAAATCTATCAATACATTTACTAACACCCTCAGGACCAGATCTGCCATTCCTTCAAGTGGGGCTGAGATGAAGAGGATCAAGGTAAACCAGATTGGAGTCGTCCAATAGGTTAGTAAAATAATGAATCATATGATCCATGCGAGCTTTGTCTCCCCAAATCTATGCATCGAAGAAAGTGAACTTTAGATCACCAACAAGGATCAGGTTGGGGTATTCAACAAGGCCTCCAGCTACCACTTTGTCCCAAAAGTAATCCCTATTAGAGTAGGGTCCATAGCAGTTCAACATAGTAAAATGAGAGTCATACCCTTTGAACATGGATTTAATCAAGATACCAACGAAGGAGTGAAAGACTTTACACCGAGTGAAGTGAGGAGACCCCCTAAGAGACCCTGGGAATCCAAGGCACAGTACTCCCAACCAGGTTTCATCTTGGAAAAGTTTAAGAGAGAAGAATAGTGGTCACACATGGTTTCTTGCAGTAGTATCATATCGGGATTCAGAGAGGTGAAGAGAGAAGAAAGGGCTCTTTGTTTGGTGAGACCCCTGAACCCACGGATATTCATGGAGATAATTTTCATGGGTCAACCTGGTAGAAAAATGACAGTGCTCTAAGAACCTAAGAGGAGTAGTGTGATGTGGAAGCATCTTTGATCTGTACTGATAAAGGGGTGTAGAGACTAAAGGGGCCAAAGGCATCAGAGGACTTAATTTTCCTTGATTTTCTGATAGTGACATTTTCAAATCTAATAGAGTCCAGAAGACGAGTAGAAGGGGAGATGGGTAATTTATCCGAAAAAATATCAAGTGATTTCAGAAGAGAAGGATCCTTAAATGACAGTGAGGAAATAGGACTATGAGGATCTTCATCAATAGCAGGAGAGAGGGTTCTAGATAATGGTGGGTATTCCTCCATGGTAAATGGAGGAGGGAAAGTGGTAGAGGAGTCCAAAGGATGAGTATGAGAAGCCTGAGAGGCAGATGGTGTGCTCAATCGGGGTTCGGTAAGGGGCTGAGGAGGAGAAATAGTAAGAGCAGGAGGAGAGGGTAAGGTAGGTGTCTGAGTTGACAAACCTGGTGAAGACTTAGCTCTGCTTTCTATGTCCTGTATAACTTGTAGGTCCAAAGTAGAAAGTTTGCCGAAGATAGTCGAAGAATTATAATGATATGAGAGTGTAGGAGGATCAAAAGAATGATCAGGAGAAGCTCTCTCCAATTGTAAGTCAGGAGAAGGATTCAGAATAGAAGGATAACTTGAGGAATCAAGGGGGGAAGCACCATCGAGGTGGAGGATAGGAGAGGGGATAGAGTTAGAAAAGCCAAGATTTAAGGGACGACCATGTCAGAGAGAGGAGCATTTTCCCCTTAAATTCCCCGTATCACGACATTAGCTACAATGAAAGGGTACGTTTATATAATCTAACCTCTGAACAAGAATCGAGCTACCACAGTCTATCTCCACCTCAGGTAAAAGACCCTTTGAGACATCTAGTTCAACTAGTACCTTGGCCAATCATTTATCAAAAAGGTCGAAATCCTTTTCTAGGGCTACAAAGTGACCTAAGGTATTAGCCAGTCCAAATAGAAAGTATCTACTCCACAAGGGGAAGGGCAAGGCTGGTAACAAGACCCAAAGATGGCGTTTAACCACTCTTTCCTTGAGTGGGTCAAACCTAGAATGCCAACGACTGAGTACCAACGAACCATTATTGATAGTCTAGAGTGAATTGAGTATGCGAAAAGCATCATTATCTTCGATAAATATAATGACCAGCCACTGGTTGGCCAGGAGACTGATAGTAGGGATATAATTAAGGATAGGCTTCCGGTGTGAGGTCACCCAAGTTATCCACTCGTCCTTACTCATGTTACAATATTCAAGACGCTGAACCAAGGCCCGACTACACAGTTCAAAAACCCTATCAAGCATTACATCCTTACCCAAAACATAGCAACATTTTGAGTCAAGCGCTTTCAATTGCTTGGATTTCCCGTGTTGGGTATACCGAGAAGGGCGGTAAAAAACCCCAGAAAGTCCCCTAGGAGGACAGATTTCCAGAGATTCCATCTTCGAGAATTCGGACACAATCCAAAAGGCCGACCACCAAAAACTGACAAGAGAGTAATAACCCTAGAAGGTTAAGAATAAAATACAGACAACAGGCCTTCTACCCAAAAAATAGGCAAGAAAACAGGGGATTCCCACTTTTTTGATATGGTTGGTACTAACTCTCGAGGGAGGGTGAACTCCATAAGGAAATAAAAGTCAACCAAAACCATCCTGGCAGTAGTACCCTAATACCCACCAGACCAAAGGTATAAATAGATAGATGCAAATACCTTAAATACCTGGTCCTGATAATACCCACCATGCCAAAGCATAAATAGACAGAGCAAAGATAATAGGTAAATACCTCAAATACCAGTCTGGATAAGTCTTGTGACGCCTTATAACCGTTGATGCCTGAGAAATCAGGTCCGTGAGTGACTACAGGACCACCAAGCTGTCAAGTCATCTAGCAGTCGAAAAGTCAAACAGTAATGGAGTATACCCACCAAGTCGTCGCCAAAAATCCCATGTAGGAATCAAATATGCTAAAAAAGGTGGTCAGATCCCGTGAAAGCAGTCGTGGAAAGGGGGAGGGCATAGTAAAGTCAGAAATTCACCTCGCAATGAGACGAAGGACCACCGCACGGAAAATGTGGTGAAAGGTCAAGAAGAGGTCACGAAGAGACCAAAAACCACCGGTCTGATGGCTGGGGTACCTTAGACGCCATAGCTTCCATGGCCAAGTATTGTGTTGTTTTGTGAATATGACTATGTGATTTCTTGACCCATAACTATGTGCATACATATATGGTGTGAAGATTATTGATCACAAAATTCCTATTAAATCTGAGGCACGACTAGTAAAAAAGCGACATAGAAATGAATCCAAAACATGATCCATGGATAATAAAGGAATAGACTGAATTATAATATTATAGTTTTGATCAAACATGCTACATGGGGGGTAGACTTTGTCCTTACTTAAAAAAAAAATTTGGTGAGATTTGGTTGTGTTGATTTTAAAAACTTAACTGATGTACCTTCAAAGGAATACTATCATTTACCTCATATGGATAAGGTGTTGCAACACATCATAGTAAATAATGTCATTATTGGATGGTTTCTATGGGTAAAGCCAATTGATGTAGAATCATTTTGGTCTAAGACATCTTTCACCAAACATTAGGGGAAATTCAAATATCTTAGAATGTCCTTTAGATCAAGAAATATAGAAGCTACATTTCAAAGGGCAATGGGAAATACTTTTTATGTATTAATGGATAAGAGTGTGTCAATGTACTAGGATGACTAGAGTGATAATTTTTATGACCTTGAAATTTGTGCATGACTTGAAGTGCTTTAATCAACCTAAAATTTTAGTAGAGTTGAAATTTGGGCACATGATTCAATTTTTACTTTAGTTTTCGGTTAAAAAAGGTGTCCTCTACAACAATTTTGGGAAACCTTAAGATTTGTCTTGAATAAAAATGTTATTAGAGAAGTCTATTTGTTTAGATAGATACAATTTTTAGTTTTTTTAATGTTGTTTTCTTTGACATTTTCCTGTATAGTGATACATAATTATCCACTTGTGTGATTCATATGTGTTGGGGGGCCATCTAGGTCCCCCTTTCCCGAGAGTGCGAGGGAGGATCTTGTAAGGAAAAAATTTATAGACTCTTCTAGTGTATTTCAATTCCTTCTAGAACCCTCAATTGTACTGTATAAAAGGAAAGTTACCCTTGGCATTGTATCACAGGAGAATAAAGCTCTGTGAGTTTTTTTCCAAGCAATATTAAAATATTGAAGTTTCCATTTCCCCATGGTTTTACCTATGCACAACATGGTTTCCATGGTTTCAACGTAAATATTGTGTTCTATTGTTATTGTTGTTCGCTTTTGATTTTTATATTTTTCTAACATTTGGTGTCAAATCCTGGAAAAATCACAGGGATAGGGTTTTTCTATGAGTGGGAGCTGAAAAAATGACATGAGGTTTAGACAAGTTCGAGATTGAGAATTTTGATGAGAAGGATTTCTCTCTATGGAAGATGAAGGTGGGGAATTTCATGGTTCAAAATGACCAAGCCCTATCCTTGAAAGGGGTTGCAAAAAATTGAGCGACATGATAGATGAGGAGTGGGTAAAGTTGGACATGAAGGCGGTTTCTACAATTTGTCTTTGCCTAGCAGATTCTATCTTGTTCATTGTCACTAAAGAAAATACCGCATAATCCAAGTTGGCAGAAACTTGGGAAGCTATACGAGACTAGATTAACAACAAATAAGGTTTTCCTGAAAAAATAGATTTATGATTTGAGGACGAAGAATGGTTAAACTATGACAAATAATTTGAATGAATTTAATTCCCTTATTAGTAAACTAGTATTATTTGGTGTAAAGGTGGAGTATGAGAACAAACAAATAATTTTACTATGTTCCCTCCCGAATACTTGGGATCATTTGGTGATGACCATCACCAACTCATCATAAGGAACTCTGAAATTGATGATGTGGTAGTCACTTTGCTAAGAAAATAATTGAGGCAAAAATCATGTTTTGATCCTTTTGTTAGTGAATCCATATTTGTGAGAGGATGATCACAATGCATATCTAAGTACAAAGGACACGAGGTAAAATGGAAGTGCTAGAATTAGGGGAAACTAGGGCACTCGAGGTAAGACTATTGGCATCCGAATAAGGAAAATAAAGATGATAAGATAAATAAACCATTAGTTAAGGCTAGCACAACATATTTAGAATGAATGACAACATGTGAGGTTCTTTGTCTTAGGAAAAACATATCTCTTTTATATGCCTAGGCTTTGGACTTAGGTGCATCTTGCCACATGTCTCCACATAGAGACTAGTTTATCAAATATCAACCTTATAATGGTGGGATGGTTCACTTGGGTGATGATCGTCCTCTAAAAATTATGGGAAGAGAGGATATTATGAAGATGGAAGAGAAAGGAAGCCGACTGATGTATGCCATGTACTGGATCTACACAATTGTTTTCTCTCAATCAATATGATGGACAAGCTGCGATATTCTAGTATCTTTAGTGATAATTGTTACAAAATTACCAAAGGATCCATAGTGGTCACAAAAGGAGAATTTTATGGGACCCTATATCATTTGTGCGAGATACAATCACAAATCACGCAACAACAATAGACTCAGGGAATGTTTCGGATGCATTGATGTTGTGGCATCAATGACTTGGACATATGAGTGAAAAAAGGTTTGAAATTTTTGCATGATTGAGGTATGCTTTATGGGATTAAGTATTGTAATTTGCATTTGTGTGAGCATTGCATTTTTGGTAAATAAAAGATAGATATTGCAAGCTTTGGTAAATGTTGGGTTTGTTATATTCTTTGCATGTGGGTTGAATCACCTTGAAAACTATAGGGTTCACAAAATATGTAATTAATACAATTAAGGGATCGAGTTATAAATCTAATATAGGTTAATAGATTAGGGTTTTAGCTGTTGTAGAATACCTAAATAATGTATTTTGAATGGGTGTGAAACATAATAAGAAAGATAGAGGGGTGGCTCTAACTTTTGTGGGATTTCACACTAAGGGTTTCCAGCTCTGTGTATTGTGTGTGTGCCATTATTTAATATCAATTTTTTTTAAAGAATCTATATGCATTGTTTCACTTCATAGGTTTAAAAATTACAATAAAAGTCCATATCCTTTACAACTTATTCATTATGATATATTTGGACAAGTCCCCACTTTGTCTATAAATGGTGCTAGATATGTTCTAACTTTTGTAGATGATTATTCTAGAAGAGTTTGGGTGTATTTTCTATAAAATTAGTTGAAATCCTTTGATAAATTTAAGGAGTTCAAGGCATGAGTGGAGAAACATTTGAGCAAGTCTATTTTATGTCTTAGATTGGATAATGAAGGAGCGTATTGCTCCAAGGAATTCGATAAATTTTGTAGGAAATAAATAATTTAGCACCATAAGACTAGTCCATATACTCCACAATGAAATGGTTTGGTTGAGTGGATGAATCACACAATCATTGAACATGCAAAAATCATGATCACCACATTTGGGTTGGATAATGGATTTTTGGGTAGCAACTATTAATATAGGTATTGACGTTATAAATAAATCACTTACATATGGGTTGGGTGAACAAATTCCATATGAGGTTTGGTGTGGTAATCCAGTTGATTATTCTCATTTTGCGTATATTGGTTGCGATTCATTTTCCCTTGTGCCTAAAGAAAAGAGGTCCAAGCTTGACTCAAAGTCAAATAAATGTGTTTTTCTTGGTATGATAATGCATTAAAGGGGTATAGACTTTGGGATCCTACTAACCAAAAGGTGATTGTTAGTGGGATCTTATTTTCAATGAAATATCCATGCAAAGGAAGGGGGTGCAACAAATGCTCAAAATTGTATCCACTGAGCTAGAAATGAGTGAATATGAAAATAAATATTTTGATCAACATGAAGAAATACAAGTTCAACAATTACAACTCATAATATATACATGTACTAAGAGACATCTAGATTTTTATTCTCCCAATGTTATAGTATTCTTTTTATTTGTTTATTGATGACGGTGAATCTAGTTCAGTTTGGGAAGTTAGAGAATATAAGAATGTTGATAAATGGAGGAAAGCCATGGATAAATAAACGAAAGCACTACAAAATAATAAAACATGGGAACTTGTGGATCTCCTACTCAGAAGAAATGATTTTCAAAACAAGTGGGTGTATAAAGTAAATAAGATCAATGATGGATTTATGGAACATTATGAAGATTGCATGGTAGAGAAAGGATATGTGCAGAAGTCAATTTTATATTTTAATAAATTATTCTCTCCAATTTTGAAGCTAACTATTGTAAGAGTTTTACTTGCACTTCTAGCAACATAGGATTTAGAGTTGGAAAAACTTGATGTAAAACTGCTTTCATACATGGTGATATTGAGGAAGCAATTTACATGGATCAACCTAATGCATATAAAGAAAGAGGCATACAACATTTGGTTTGCAAAATCAATAAATATTCGTATGGAGTGTGTCATATCCCAAAATGTTTACTATGGATCACACAATCGTACTAGGGGATGCATGGCCTAAGTCACTTGGTAAATTTCATGAGAAATTATTAAGATGACAATATGGGTCATGAATTTGTAAAGTGTGATGTCCAAAATTTGTAAATAATGCAACATTACTTAAAATTGGACAAGGAGGGCGCAAAGGGAGGATGAAGTGGACCCCACATGAGATATCCATCTAATTTGGAAGAAGCTCATAATGAAGGCATATTATGGAATGTAACTCTTGGGATAAAATTGGGAAAGGAAGGGTGCACTAGTGGAGGAATAACTCCCAAGAATCTCATGAATGTTGAATCATGATAAAAATAACTAGTAAGGACACACTTTTGGAAGAGTAACTCCCAAAAGGAATCTTATGACAATAATTAGGTCTTATGAAAACTTATGCCAACCTATGACATGTTGCATGTCCTAAATTTAGCCAAGAAGGGTGCTAGAAGATAGGGTGGGTCCACATGATAGTGTAACTCCCAAAAAATCAAGTTAAGCATCCCTAATTCAAATTTTCAAGGAATATGAATGTTTTAGTTGGTCAAATAACATTAGGGAGGAAGTAAATGAGTGCCAAGGTATCATTCTCTCATTGAAATAACATTTACTAATATTTTATTAATATTTGTGAGATAATTCTAGAATGAGGGGGAAATGGCTCAATAGAGTCTATAAAAAGGATGAAAGCCTATTGGGAGAGGAATTTTGGACATTTTTTTTAATAGGAGATATATTTTCACTTTTAAATCCCAGGAGATGTGCCCCTTTCAATTATGAACTGGTTTCGATGGTGAAATATTCCACCCTAGCTAGTAGAGAGGAGGAAATCATCCAGATCTCTTCAATGAGATTCATTGTAGTTGATTATTGAGAGGAGAAGTCACCTTCATATTTCTCTATAGAGAATATTGCATAAGTTTATGTCCATGTTCAATAGTTGTTTCAATATCTGCTTGGTGTGTTTGAGTTCCAGATTGTAGCAATATGAAGTGTTGGTGTCTTTCCACTCCCCATCATAGCTTCACTATGAATCTAATGTCAATTGTACAAAGGACATAAACATAAAACAAAGGTACTAAAACCATTCTTATTTTTCTAGTAGTCACATTTCCTTGCATCAACATGATATAACATCCATTTCATGTAAGATTGATAGTCACGGTAGAGTCTTATAATGTTGGAATTCTATATTTGGAAGTTGAAAATTAAGAATGGGTTGTGGATTCATGCCATGAACATTTTGATTTTGTATATCATCCCTTAGAAAATGTGAACAAGGAGCACAAATTGGGAAATGGGTGGTTACATAGAGCTATGAGGGCAAGTTTATTGGCAATTGAAACAAAGAAACAAAAAGAAAACTATGTCCAACCATTATTCCTTCCAATGGAAGAATATGCAAGAGTTGAGAAGGACATGGAGAAGGTTGGTGGCACTATTGGTTTGATGGAGTGAACCTTTGTGATGGTCCCACATAAGGAACATTCATAATTTCAGGTGATTAAGGAGAGGATTAACATGGATTATATTGACCAATCACTTGTTTTGCATCAGAAGGATAATGAGCCGCCTCTATGGGAATGCGACTTAGTCATGGAAGAGGAAAATGAGAATTTCCTTTATGGACCAACCAACAGAGGAGTATATGCATGCATGGATTTGGTGGATGAACCTTGCAAGGAGTTGAGGCTGAAATATTTTCCATCATCCCAAACATCTATGACAACCATGACATGTATGGATCTATATGGAACTTGTGAGTTTATAAAGGGACCTATTATGATGGTTCCATACAAGGAGAAGGATACTCAAATATATGCTTCTATATTTTATTGTGAATCCCCAGCCATACCCTTTGGGTTGACAAACACACCAGTCCTTTTTCGGTTTTGTGAGCAGGAACATAGGAATTTACTGACATCATCTAATTCCTTCATCATATATGACATGAAATGGCAGATTCACTTGATACAATTGGAAGGGACATGTGACAATGATGTGATATATATGACTAATGTGTAGAGTGAACATGAGGCTTTTCATGTTCTATTGGAAAGGATCACAGAGGTTAGAATCAACATTGGGAGTGATGATTACAAATTTGGTGCTGGGATCTTGGCATCTTTCCGAGTGATGGATTGTTTCAGATGACAATGGTGATCAGAGGGGTGAAACATACACAATGGGATCCTGGTATTACTTGGTTTGACAATTTAGAAACGATGTAGGAGGTATATCCAACCATCACTTTTAGGAGCCTGTCCACGTGGAGCACTGGATTAGTTTCCTAGGTGGGAGGCCTTATGATGGAGAGATACAACATTTTCCTATTGGGTGTATTAAGAGACTGTAGAAGCCTATTTATGTGGAGACTATGCAATGCATAGGTGGATGAAATAGACACTTTGCATTTCTCAGGTCCATTTGGGACCCCGAGATCATTATTGGACTTAGTTGTTTTAGCTGGGTTGGTGATAGGATAGTTAGGGAATGGAGCTATATCTTGAGGGGATGATTGGATTTCATGAGAAACCTAGAATCCTGAAAAGTGATCAGGACAAATTCCATTTTCTAATATTCAGGGCTGAGTATGACAGTAGGATTGTATGCCTATGCACACTAGTATCCATGGTGGTAGATTCATTTTTTACATATTTTTCAGTTTGGAGATCCAGGAGGGGAGGATGGAGACAAAGTATGATAATGGGATGGTTATGATCATAGTGGAAAATCGACAACATGGTGGTACCTTTATGGTATTAGCTAGGGATCTTGGAGTTACAATACAATATATATTTTTAATAGTAGACCTAGAGGTGAGAGTCAATTTTGGCTTTCATATGATGAGATGCTTAGTGGACCAATCTATTGGTGAATTGTGTGAGTGGTTTCAATGTAGAGTTAATATTCTTATTGGCAATGGTCAGAAGGATTCCTATTTCAATACCTTGTAGGACCATACATTGAGCAGAGTATACTTCACCTCCTTCCATTGGGTTGGAGCCATGCCATCATTTTCAATCTTAGTGTGGGAGTTTATGAATTGAATAAACAACCATCACTAAGGAGGAGGAAAATAAATTAATGTGTATAGGTTGGGTAAGAAGAATCGGCACTACCACCCAAATTTAAATTTTTTGAGGACAAGCAATTTTTGGTAGGGAGGACTGTCATATCCCCAAAAAATTACTATGTACCACTCTATCAGACTAGAGGATGCATGGCCCAAGTCACTTGGTAAAGTTCATGAGAAATTATTAATATGGTAATACAGTTCATGAATTTGTAAAGTGTGATGTCCAAAATTTGTAAATAATGAAACATTAGATAAAATTGGACAATGAGGGCTCATAGGGAGGATGAATTGGGCCCCACATGAGCTGTAACTTTCCCATCCAAGGTGAAAGAAGATCATAATTAAGGAATCTTATGGAATGTAACTCCCCAGTCTAAAATTAGCAAATGAAGGGCACACTAGTGGAGGAATAACTCCCAAGAATCTCATGAATGTGGACTCATGATAAAAATAGCCAGTAAAGGTGCACTTGTGGAATAGTAAGTCCCAAAAGGAATATTATGACAACTTATGACAAGAGTCAGGTCCTATCACAACTCATGGAAACTTATGATATCCTATGACATGATGTAGGTCCTAAATTTATCCAAGGAGGGAGATAGAGGGTCGAAATCTACAAAAGTAATATCTATGATTTTGGGTCAAAATCTTGCTTGTGGAGGGAGAAACAATGAAACAAATTTCTCATTGGAGCAACATTTCCCCTCTCTATTCATTGTGGTTCTCTAGAAGGAATTTATCTCCATTATGTAGTAGATATATTCCACATATATTCATGTATTTCAAGCTGTTGTAGAATCCATATATGTTATCTCTGATAATTCCCCTTTCACGATAGAATCATAGTGTTTTTCCTCATATGTTTTCCAATATGCAATCACTATTTAATCTATGAGTAGATCTGTTGAAATGTGGTTGTGTAAACTTAATGTTCCGGTGTGAATCTTTCATATGATTCCATGGTGTATTTTAGTGGGCCATTGTCTTGATTTAGGTGTGTTTGGAATCATTTAGTGTTGGTTTGGAGATTATATAGTTGTGGGTGTTCTCATTCTTTTACTGATGTTAAGGATTATTCAACTATTTATGAGTGTTTCACCCAAAAAGGTTTCAGTATTCCCAATATATGATCATTTTACCGGTCGATTAATCATTACATTTACACTTGCGCACCCTTATCTAGAAACGTTTGTGTAGTGTTCAAAGCTTCTATCTAGGAGTCATTTAGCTAAGTTAGGGTGTACTTGGGTCAAGTTGAGGCTTATTGGGAGAAATTTAAGTGAGTTAGGATTTGGTTTGAAATAGTTTAAAATATAGTGTTTTATGGGTTCAACCTCAAACTAGTGTCCCTAGTTTCAAATCTAGTGATTCTCTTGGGTTGCATTGGAGTTAATATCTCTGATAATTTGGATAGGGGATATTACAGAGGTATGAAGGCTATATCATATTGGATTTAACACATTATAGTGGTTTGAAAGTATACATTGTGGGCTACACCATATTATTCATATTTCAGTAAACATATAAAATCCACCGTTGTTGAAGAAATTTGAGAGTCAATTTATTCTCTATTGAAGAATTTGGAATTAATGTGCCTAGTTTCCTAATCAGATAAATTATAGATTGAAACATGATCCAAGGATGTGGTAAATTTTTTTTGACACCTTCATGAAGAGTCAAGGTTTCAAATGAAGTGAAACTAACCATTATGAATATTATAAGAGGTTTGATGGTAGCAATTTTATTATGTTGTTGTTGTATGTTGATGATAAGTTGGTTGCAATCCCTAACTTAAAGAAAATTATTGATATTAAGTCTAAATTGGCTAGGACATATGAAATGAAGGATTTAGGAGTTGTAAATAAAATTATAGAAATGAAGATACACATGGACACAATAAGTAGAAATATATGTTTAAGTTAAATGTCATATATAAAAATGACTATGCAACGCTTTAATATGCAAAATGAAAAACCAATTAGCACCCCACTTCTTGCACAATTCAAGTTTTCTTTCTCAAAGTGTCTTAGCATAGAAACATAGAAGACAAGGATGCATCATGTAATATATTCATCCACAGCAGGAGGCCTCATGTTTTCAATGGTGAGAAAGAGTCCATATATTTCCCAAGTGGTGGGAGTTGTTAGCCAATTCATGATGAGTCTTGGTAAGGAGCATATAATGATGTGAAGTGGATAGTCAAATATTTAAGGGGCAATTTAGATGTCGTTATTTGCTACAGATCAACATATTTACAAATTAAAGGTTTTGAAGATTTTGATTTTGGTGGAGATAGAGAAGGACGAAAGTCTACTTCAAGATATACTTTCATTCTTACTGGTGGAGATATAATTTGGACATCTAAGTTGCATCCAGTGGTGGCCTTATCAAACATTAAAGAATACTACGTGGTAGCAACTAATCCCGGTAAGGGGTAATATGGATAGAGAGACTGATGGATGAGTTCAAGATAACACATGGGAAGATCACTTCACATTGTGATATTCAAAGTGCTATTCGATTCATGGATAATCTAACATTTCATGATTGTGAAAAACATATTGATATTAACTACCATTTCATAAGGAAAGTGGTGGAAGAAGGTATATTATAAGGAAAACAATTTGTAGCATAGGTTTTTGCAGAGGTTTATAGTGTAACAAGACTGGCCAAAACTTCCAAATAAACCTTCTCTACAACATGCTACACCTTGTACCAGAGTTTTTTTGTGGAGGTATCTAGTGTTACAATATTGGGAAAAACTTTCAAAAAAACCTCCCACAATATCCATAATTAGTAGAGGAGGTTTTATCAAATGTTCTTATAGAAATTAAATTTGGGGTTGGTAGAGGATTTAGTGGATTTTTTTTCGATGCTTATATTGGTGACATGCCTAATGCATGTCAGTAAAACAATCGTTACTGATTGTATAATTATACAAGCACCGTTGATTGTATAATTATTAAGAATTAGTGCAATTTTTTTGTTATAAGATGCATTGGTGATTGTATCATTATTACACACTAGGATGTTCTATGGTTTACCAGTTCTCGTATAATGTTAGCACATCGGTGCATAGATAAATAATTAACGCATCGATTCTCTTACAAGACATTATGCATTGATTGCTCTCTTTTTGTTTCAGGGATTTCCAATGATTGTAGAAATAGTAAGCATTAGTGCGCACATAAAATTGAACACACTGGTCCATATAATATATAAAAACCATAGGTGCATATTTTAATGATGCACACCATAATATTTTGGATCGATAGATATAATTGTATGTTATGTCGACTAAAACAACAATGTTTTTTAACAATTGTTAGCACTGCTACTTATAAACCATAGGGGCACACCGATGTGTATAAGTTATAAAACACACTAGTACTCGTATATTTATGACACACAATATATTGTGGCTTCAAAAGAATACAATGCATTGATATGTAATATATATTTTAATGTATTGTTTTTTAACAAAATTTCATTTAATAATCTCAAAAATCATTTTTTTTTAAATTTTAATCATTATCTTTAGATATAATGATTGAATTAATGGGTTATCTGATGGATTACACATCTATTATTTGTAACAACGTAAATCATACATATAGAATTTAATCAACAATGCAACGGTTTACAACATTGGAAAATGTAATAAAGTAACAACCCATTTTATTATATATGAATAAGAGACCCATCATCATACAAAAAGAGACGATGTAAAGATCCACAATAATCAAAATGTAACCCATATGTAATTGTTACACTTAATGGTAAGTTGTGGACATCCAATTGGTACAATATGTCCAATACATTAAACAACATATCGACATGTAATTTTTACACTTATTGATAACATGTCCTCATGCAATTGGGACAATATGTCTAGTACATAAAACAAAATCTTTGATTTTCACAGGAGACAAATATTCCAAAACATACGACTTGTAATAACAATCAATTATATTGATTGTCATTCATCACATGAACTTATCTCATCACTCAACCTGTGTGCACGCCTGGTTTCTTCATCACTTGTAGACAATGTTGTAGTTGGGTTATTTATTCTAATGTTTTGTTCTTCAATTTTTTTTCCGACATTCCTCCTCTTCATGTTCGATCTCCAAACATAGGAATAAAGTGTCATAGGTATATGTACAATTATATATATATATGTTTGTGTAGTTAAAAAAACACACCATAGAAACTATTGTTTCATAAACAATACACATTCTTTCAAAACAATGCAACAAGCCATCTCTCAAAATATCTTCCATTGCCTCCACTCCATAATTTGTTTCTTGCATGTTTAATACTCCATGAAAAGAATAAATATAATTAATATAAAGGATTCTTTTTGTTCCATTAATTATAAAATAAGGGAAGTTAAACGACAACATAAATACTTATTTTTTTCTTCAAATTAACCCTTGATCAACATATACCCATAACCCATACTTAACCCAATGTCATTCAATTCTTTGGATGGATCTTATTTATATGCTATCTCCTATTATAATAGATCCATGGACGAGTGTAAATCAATTGTTTAAATATAAAGATCACAACAAATGTGAAATCTTAAGTAAGTTTGAAAACATAAGCACTCACAAACTTTATGACATACCTTTTTCTTCATTGTCGTCATGTCTTATGTGCTGAATGGGTTCCATTTTAAAAAGAATTCTCCAATAAAACAATTGAAAATTAATATTTCATGCAGCGAGAATTTAATTTGATCTACATAAAAGAATAAATCGATGAATACATACCTCTGATGCATGTTGTTGTTGGGTTGACTCCTCTTGCAATGCAATTGCGTTCATTTCTTTTACCATCTCCTTGTACACTTTTTTGGAAATCCCTATTGGCATGTTTTGGTGATGCCCTCATTTGTCCCTTGGAATTTTCATAATCTTCTTGAACAACAAAAAGCAGAATAATAATATTTTTAAATTGACCTGAAAGTAAATATAACAACAAAAATTAATTTGGTAATTTTGGGACATATTATAAAAAAAACATGCATAGTAATAATACTTTCTAAATGATTCCTTTTTTTTTATCGTAAGTTTTTTCCATTGCAAATATCACGGGTCTCATTGACCATTACTTCGAAAACTTTTAGTGTAGTTTATATATAACACGATTCTTTGAGTCATTGGATTGAATTTTTTATTGTAAGTGGAAGGTACTTCTATACGTTCTTTCTATATGTCCCTCATAGTTTTGTAAAATCCCCCCTCTTGTAACTTCCAACACCACTTCAGATGAATTGATTTCTAACTCTTTTTTTTCAAAATAACAAGTATTTATATTACTATAAAAGATGGGGAAGTACCGTAGTCAAGCTAAACAACCTTCTTGAACAAAATTTACAAAATTGATAAGAGATGTCTTCATAATCTCTTTCAATCTCTTTGTTCCAGCTGTATCACTACCTAATTGACAGTTTTCCAAATATTCCTTACTACTTTCATATAATGGTATACAAATTCCAAACAACACCCAAAATTAAAAATGCTTTACAAAACATCAAAACAAATAATTTATCTAATAGTTGCATATTGTTCTATGATGTATTTTGGAGTTCCTTTAGTGGCCGAGACTTTGATTTCATGTAGGTTCTACTTCTCGAGACAATGATTGAAAGAGGGGCTAAAGTTTTGAAGGTGCTTGTTGTTGCTTGCAGGAGAATCCCTCTTGTAGCATAGAACCATATCTAGGCTCTAGGAGAGGATATATGTGAAGATTGAGTTCAAGAGTGACAGAGATCAAGGAAAAGGAGGAGCATCCTATGTTTATAACAAAAAAATATGAATAAAAGGAAACAAAAGACCCAAAAATAAACATTTTGTTTTGCAGTAATTAGTCTCTACTAGATGCATTAATTTGATAGTTAGGAGACCAATATTTCAATATCAAGATGAAAATAGGTTCGGATTATTCCCACAGTTTGAGATAACTCACTCACATTCAATCTAACAAATATGGGCCCTTCCCAACTCTTGCTTATGATAATAAAGTTATTGAAATTTCCCATCCCGAAGAAATGCAACATAAGACAAATGAGGAAATGATACAATATGACGGAGAAAAATACAATGCTAGGGGTAATAAGGTTGATGAGAGTAGAACTAAGGAAATTGCTTGTTGTATCCATAGAGGTGACTTGTATCCAAATAATACTAGTATTTAACAGTATCTGCTCCTCGACCTCAACACTATCGACAACCAATATCAAAACTCCAACTTGAACTGAAAAGTGCCATAATGAAAACTAAGCACATATGATATAACACTTGAAATGGGAAGTCTTACTAATATTAGCATCTATACTTGAATAGCCTAATACAAATGCTAAGATGAAATATTGACACACAGAGCAAGCTCCTTGATACTTATAGAGTGAATTATAGGGGCGAATCTCTCCTAGCTCTCCTTGGTTAGAATTACCACCCTCATATCCTGAGCCATACACTTATTACCTCCTACTCCAGAAGCTCAATCATTGTTGATAATGTCTTCCTGCATAATGTCAAGGAAACTAGATGTGCCAAGGGATGAGCATACATTCCTATTTATATTATAATTACTGGCCATGTGGGTTGAATACAAGGGTGTGCAGATAGGATCCCACATCCTTCCACGAGTGTGATTACTTATAATTTCGATGAACATGGAACTTATATTGAACTAGTAAATACAATGAATACAAATGCTCCCCCCATTTTCCTTAAGTTCTCCCACCTTAAAAATCTCCCTACTTTTTCCAAGGCATCAAATTATTTGTTAAGTTTCCTTAGAATGTGGGAGATAGTGAGTCCATGATGGAAGAGATTGATGTTCCTCAGTATCATGCTTATTCTCCTTCTCAAGTAGGAATATTCTATATACTCTTATGCTTAATGAATCGAATTGTAGCTATGGAATCATAGATGACAATCAGGTTTGAGACTCCATATTCTTTGGATTTTTGAAAGCCTTTCCAAAGAAATATGATATCTTCTTGGTTGTTGGAGGTGTTTCCAATACCCCATGCATATGTTAATAATTTATTTCCTATGGGGTCATAGATCACCCCCCCTCTCTAGCCTCCCTAACTGAGGATCAAATCATCATCATTTACATCCTTCATAGTTTTTATCTTCTTAGGATGAATCTTCGTTCCCTTGCTATTAGTCCTGCAAAATATTTAAAAATGTGAAATCCAACCTTTAAAACATGTTAGCTATTAATGTTAAGAAATTACTTTTTCATATAAAGTCAAATAAAAACTCCATGTGATTACCTTTTGATCCACCCAATCCATGTCTTTACAACATTTCCATAAATATTTTATGCTCTTTTGCACTGAGATTGTGATCAATATTATAGAGTTTCTTCAAGTAAATTCTCTCTACTTGACACGCATTAAACAATACACATGATTAATTCAAACATATTAAATTTCTAATAAATATTAAAGAACTTGCCTTGTTATTTTTTTGGGAAAGATAACATTGTGCTTGCTGTAATAAGTTGTTTTCCTTGAAGTTCTATTGGCCATATTCTGTAAAAACAATCCAAGAATCATTAAGTATAGAAATTATGAAATATTTTTACAAAAAGTATACTGGTGCAAATAATAGAAATAAGCATCGATGCATTATACATGTGCGCACCGGTGCGGTATAAATACCTGTGCACACCTGTGCAGTATAAATACCTATGTGCACTGGTGTGGTATACATACATGTGCTCACCAATATATCATTCCCGTTATGTTACAAATTTGAAAATGTTTTTAACAAATTCTATATTCATCTGGTACCCTTCAAAATACTAAACTCGCCAGTGCCTCATAAATGTTCAATGCGCACCGTCGAACCTGTGAACAAATTCAAACCGTAAAGTTTTGGTCTAAAAACAAATTTTGTACATTACAAATTAAGAAGTGCAAATGATGTACACATGAGCAGTAGTGTGATATTTTGTAATAATGCACCACTGCGATAATACGTAAGTAAGCACCAATGCACTATTACTATACATAGATATCTTTGTGGTGTTTGTGTACAATGCACACTACAAACCGTGAAAGGGTTTAAAAAAATGCCAGAAACCATTTTTGGGATCCAATGCATCAAGAATTGTTTGAATCAAACAGGGCAAACATTGAGATGTTTAATAAAATTAAGTGACATAACTTTAATTTCTCCTTTGCATATTTATATGTGACCTACGCCGATCCCTTACAAATTAGGCTCTTAATTTTTTTTTCCCACTCCAATGTCTTTGCTGTTAAATATCTCTTTCATAAATCTCCTCTCTAACTAAGTCTTGGAAAAGGAATGAAATAAGGATTACGCTTTTCTTTTATAAACACATTTATAAAAATTAAATTTTTCGCTCATTTTTGTTGTTGTATATTTTGGCCCATATATGATAAATGCATGCACTATTTTTTTGAGTGCAGTTTACAATTTAATGTGCACGATGTGTTATTATGAGCGAAGGGAACCAATGAACTCTACAATGTATAGCACAACGAAAAAAGTAAATATTTGACAAAATGAAAATGCACTAGGTAATTTACTTTTTGTAAAGCTTATGCTTTGTAGAGGCAGAAAACAAGGTCGCTTGGTGGTGCACTTATTTATCATATGCATTGGTGCTTCTTATATATACAGATGCATTGGTGCGTAAAAAGACAACAAATCACACCTATAAGCTTTATAGTCGTGTTGGCATTCTTCTTGAAGTTATAATTTTCTATGCTTCCCAAAATTTCTTTTAAAATTCATTCACATATTGACGGTGGTTTTGGATTAAATGCAGGGAAAAAGGTTATAATATCAAATGGTTATTTCTTCACATTCCATCTCATTCCATATAATTGCAAATTCTTCAACTCCCCCCCTGTTTGTAGCAAGTCCAAATTTTATTTATTATGCATTAATGTGATTCAATTTATGTTATTTATGCATGCGCATTTGAATAATTGTTCATTGCACATTGCAAGATCATGATTCAAGACTAAGTTTGGATGTGCAAGATATTCCACCAATCCAAAAATGATGCAAGATACTACTAGGAAAAATATCCCGTAGGAAGTTGTTTGAAGAAAATGGTCAGCCACTTTACCCTTCCAATTGTAACATGCCATCTTCTAGCAACAAACATGGGTTAATGGTACTACATCATGAATTGAATTTCTTTTATGACACCTTATCAGTATCCAGTTGTTCAAAATATAAAGGGTTGAAGGAAAACCCATGACATGTCACATTGCCCCATTATATTAATGATTGGATACCCAAACTTGACGGTCTAATGCCTCCCACTGCAGTTAAGAGTAAAAAATGTTATATAGAAAATCCACGTAGGAACAATTACATATCCTCCTTTTTTGAAAGTTGGAAGCCATATCAACTATGTTTTTTTCCTAAATTGACTAATCAATACCCTTTTTGTTGATTCAACTGAGAATTCCATTGAGCTAAAGTATGATATCAATACTACCCAAAACATCTTTATTATGAGATCCAAAAATCGGTATGAGATGAGAGAAAAATCTCTAAGTACACACAAAAATCAGTTCAATTGCTAGGAGGTAGGGATGACTTCCCTCTTCCTATCCATATGCAAAGTAAAACTGCGCTTGGTATGATGCTTGGCTGTCTTCCATGAATGGTTATGCTTCTGGAAACTTTGATAGGAAAAGTTTGTTATGTATTGATGGTCATCAAAAAACTCATGGGAACATTGTAGGGTTTGTAAATAGCTGTAGGCCTTCAATATTTAGTGCAAATTGTTCATTTGAGGAAGACTCCAATGATAAAGAGTTCTTTATGAAAAGGAAAGCATCTAGATTCGTTGATGTGCATACAATACATAGTTTGTATCTTGGTGATGAGTTGTTAATAAACTATAACTTAGACCACCAACCACTCATAAAAAATTCCTTGCATTAGGTTTACCTTTAGATGTCCCCTTTGGGCATAAGAAAAATATAATTGAGTAATTGAATTTTTGGATTTTCAACGGAACTAATACAAATGTATTGCTTAATTAACCATTGGTTTTATAAAGTGGTTGGATGCATGTCTATCATTGGGAAAAAAATTTCCATGCTTTTAATAAATGCCTTGTATGATGTTTGAACATATATATATATATATATATATATATATATATATTGATTGATTGTAAGGATTGTACCCACATGGTTTCGAACTAGTGACCTTATGCAAGGAGTGCCTTAAAATTACACCCATTCACTGTCTATTTTACACCTCGTGGGATAATGTTTGAACATATTAAATGCATTGTGTTATTAATATTATTGATGTAATGTTTAATATTTTTACAAATATGATTCATATGGAGAGTGGGTTGTATACCAACTACCGTTTCACCCCACTATGATTCCAATTCGAGAGAAGGATGCTAAATGAACATAGATTGGAGATGAAGCACAGCAAGCCTAGTTGAATCAAACACCTATTTAATTCCCACTACATCGCGAGTCACCAATTCAAAACCTCTACAGTCACACTAGTTCTTTAAATGTTGGGGATGAAGAATGATATATAGGTGTGTATGGATGATTTCTTATGGGATACCTATTCCATGGAGGGAATGTTGTTATATGCATTCCAATAAAATGACATGGGGATGACATTGATATCGTTGATACCTTCTTTGAAAGCATGAAAATTGATTCCACCACCCCTCTCTTTAGAGATTGGTTAAGGTCTACCCAACTAGGGACAACAATGATAATTTACAACTTAAAATAAATGTATGGTATGTTAGACGCGTGTTTCTAACCACTTTTGAGGTAACTAACCTTTTAGTTCCCTAATTTTTTAATGAATCTTGTTGCACAATGAACATTGAAAATGGTTTATTTTATGCATGGTTGTTGAACGTGTACATTTATATTTCCCACTAATTGCAGGTTACTAAAAGATAAGGTACTTCTGAGTGATAATATATTTCCATAGAAATGTGTAGAGGCAAATAAAATGTTGAAAAGGATGGATGTTGAGTACATATCATTCCATGCATGTATGAATGATTGTATTCTTTGTAGAGATGCATATGCTGACAAAGAGATATGTCCAGATGTGGACATGATAGGTATCAAAAATTAAAAGCAAGGGTAAAGACCATGGTCCTCCTCATAATATATCTGTTGCAGGGGTGGCATGCCTCACACTTAAGTGAACCAAGAGTTATGTGAATCCCAACAAATTCAATAGACATGAAGCATATAGAGGATACATGACCCGATAAATTTAAGGATGAAGTACATAGCCTTCGATTGAGCATAGACATGGATGGAGATCATTTTTATTCCCTCCAAAACACCAACTATTTTGTTTTTCTAGTGGTAATGGTCAATAAAAATAACTACCCATGGTTGTCCATGAAGAATGGACATCTTATGCTGGTTCTTATAGTCTCGTGTAGAAAACAAGTGAAGAGAATGGATGTCTACATCCAACCATTGATAAATAAATTTAATAAATTATGGGAAGGGATACATGTATATGATATATCAAGACCCATCCCATTGGAAATATATTCAGTACATTGTATGGCATGTGTTCATACACAATGCATGATTATCCAAGACTAGGAGTTTACTATGGTAAGCATGTTGGTTGATTTGTTCTTATCTATAACGTTTTTAGCGTACTTAATTTGGTGCAACTATATTTTTTTATTCTAATGTGCTATGTATAAAATAATATCGCAAATATGGTAACAAAAGCATATTATAGATGTAAACGTTGTAGACCTTATATAAAGTCTATATGGTCCAACCACGTATGAAAGATAGTTCACACCTGCTCAAGGTTTTTACTCTCAAAAGAACACCCTTATAGAAGAATTGCGTATACTTTCATTGGTAAACCTAAGAGAACCCACAGACCTGAAATAATCACACCGATAGATTGGATTAGGGCATACAAGGAGAAAGAAATTGCGAAATTGTTTAATTCAAATAAGGAACCTATGTTCGATGATCCTAATTTTTTTGACACCTATGTTGAGAAAATGCCCTTTGGATGAAAATGAAATCTGTATTTTATCATCTTCCATATTGGGAGCATCTTAATATTTCCCACTCAATAGATCATATGCATATATTCAAAATGGTTCATCTTCTTTATGGAGGCACATATCATTAAAAAAAGTGACACAATGGCTATTAGGAGAGATCTTATTTATTTGAATACTAAAAATGGACACTAACAAAAAAAATAAAGTAGAGGAGAGGATAGCCCCTCTTGGTATTTTAAACAAGGTGATGTCCCTTGGATTTTGACGAAATATGATATTTCTATGGAAAAAGATGTTATATTGGGTTTGAAGGAACCTTCTTTATATGGGTCAAATATAAGACATTTCTTCATCGTAGAAGTGTAGGGATCCTCTAGCGAACTTTCTAATCCCGCTATATAACATGTACACATTCACAGTAGTAGATATAAAATCAACCAACATGAATTTTTCTTCGTTTGAATCATAACATCTTAAATTTATCAACATATCTAGCATATAAAAACTGCATATTAATTATTAACCAACCAAATTAAAAGAAACTGTAATTACAATTTTACCAACTTGAACTAAATCATGGAAATGTCTGAAGGCTACATACGTTTAATGAATTCCTGCACATAAATCTCTCTATGAATTCCAATAAAGAACATCCACCAAGAACCACCATATCACTCCCAAAAGGTACTCTTCTTCCCATGAGACCCCTACGACACAATGGGGTAGAATGCAAGAAATTTATAGCATAGTAAAGGTACTTAGATTACTACTAGGAGGATCCCAACCTCATTCATATAATGACAAACCAAACCCTTCAATAGTCATTGTATACATACAACATAAACTATGCCATCCAACAATAGGATAAAAGAGATGAGAGCCTCATGCTCTTTCCTTCTCTTTATAGCTTCCCTATCTTGCCATGCATCTCATCCATGCATAAGGCCGAATTATTTTAATTAATTTTTTTTCTTTTATTATTCACCCAACAAGTGTCACTTTTCTCCTCATTCATATTTTTCTAATTTTTAATTTGAGATTTACTCTCATCTAATCTCCTAAATTTTCTCTTGGATGATTCCTTCAATTTATCCTAATTGTGTGTGTGTGTGTGTGTGACTATGTTTACTTAATGATTGAATCAATTTATTTTCTCTATTTTTCGTTATTCAGAATTTCATATCTATTTGCAAGTATAAATTATGATATTTTATTTCCTCATAATTTATTTAAACTATATTTCTATTTCTTTTAAAGCATACATTCTTACACCCCTTTAGTATTTTATTTTTACCATCACGTTCTCATTGCAACGAGCATATTAAGGGCTCCATGCTCTTCACATGCCCTTCAAATAACCCTTCCATGGTGGGGACTGATAGGACGACTGAGACCTTGTTAACTCAGTCTAGTCGACCCTGTTGAGGGAATAATGGTTCATGGGGATTAAGGATGAGTCCTTATTGGTTGCCCCCTAGTCTAATCCTACTGAGTGACTGAATCCGTGGCCTACCCTCACGACAACACACATATGATGAGAAAAATCCTCTCTCTCTCTCTTTTCAACTTGACACATAGAGTAATCGTTAGTCTTACATCTCCTTCCGATTCAACCTCGTTGCTTGATGTGGAACAATTGGAAATCGTAATCCATCACATGCATGCAAACACTACGCATATCAAATCCTTCTAGATAAAACATAATATACTAATTACATCAGGTTAACATCACTTGTCATGGATACCCTGACTCAATCTGAAGTCGACTCAGTATTGATGCCAACTTCCATCACATGTACCTATCTTTTATTGTCACACTCGTCAACCATTAAATCATTAAATCATCGTTCCATAATCTCATGGAATATGCCATAAAAAATCGATCATCATAAAATTATCATTTCATAACTTTGTAGAAAATTATATAAACACATCATCATCATCAAATCATATTTTCATAGTTTTAAATAGACAACTTCAAAACATCCCACAGATGGCCTGGTCATTCATCATCAAATTCCCTAAAAAATAACATAACATAATAATCCAAGTCTTAAATTTATACACAACTGTGTCATTCGAAGCTGAATTCCTACAAATAACAATGTTGTGATAATAATCAAAGTTTAAGTAAAAGTGAGCACTACATACACCCCCTCTTCAGGAAAATTCGTCTTGAAGTCGTAGGATAGATAATGAACTATTGGAACATAGTATTTTCATATATAAGTGAAGGTAAAATACCATAACAATGTATATGAGCCTAGATGTAAGGGGTATTGCATACTCTTTCGCTTCGGAAAAATTCATCCCAACATTGATATTCAGATTCTCGTATTTGAATCACTAAATGCTAGTTTATAAATCCCACAAAGACATTAACCATCATCATAGAGTCATCTCACCTAATGACTTCCTTCAATTACTTTGGCTACCCCTAAATGCAAAATTAGTCATTTATCATACATTTACAATACCATCAACCCTCATAATTAACTTACTTGTTCTTAGTACTTATAATGAGCTTCCATAATCTTGCTCACAGTGTGACGAAAAGATTATGTTGTTTCTCAACATCGATATGATTCCAAAGTGTCAAGACATAGAGACTAAGAAAAACATATTAAATTTTATTGCCTAGTCATTTTTTCAGTACCGTTGTGTCCAGGTCATGGAGCTCGTTATGTCCCTACCTCATTTCATCATTCCCCTTTTCATATGACCCCTTGGAAAGACTTTCAAAGTCACATAATATGTGTCGTCATAGTTTGATAGAGTCATGTCTTGAGGACTAGTCACCTTCTCATCTAGGCATCACCAAGTTACATAGTTATCCTCATTATGTTCAGCTCATTGTGCTAATCGTGTCCATATTTTGTTTGACAAAATTGTCTTCATTTGAATCTTTTGGCACTTGGTGGACTTTTCTACAAAAATGCATCCTTCGTTATTTCATTTTCAGTTGTCGTCTATGACTCATTTGGATAAATATTGCTTTTAAAAGCATTGGTTCTATAAATAAGTTGCTAGTTGTGTCGGGACCTAGTTTCATTAAATCATAAACATATAGAACAAATTACATGTTTTACTAGTTCCATTAGACCTTAACTTGGTCAAACAATTGACTTAACTCTTGAATTGTCAAGTGAAACACCTTCACTAGGAATTTTTTCTTCTTCTATCTTTCTTTCCTTACATCAATTAATCATATGAAATTTTTAATTACACATCTTTTACTACCATAACGTAAAATTCTAATATTTCATTTGAATTTTTCAAAATAGAAAAAAAGATAAACTATCAATATTAAGAAATATAACTAAAGTAAATGATAACATATACACATCTAAAACAAATATAAAATTATAAAATTATATTTACATAACTTTAACAATTATTTGAATACCACAAATTAAATATATAAATAAAATATACATTCGTAAAAAATTGTAGTTACCTATCCACTAGCACACTAACATATCTCAAACAATATACAATTCATCTACATTGAATACATAACAATATATATATTTTCCATTGATGTAAATATAAAACCTTCCCATTATCATATTTACATATCCCAACATTTATGCACTTAATATATAATATATAATTAATAATATATACAATTCCAAATGATGTCCTATCCATTATCATATTTACTTATCCCAACAATTTTGCAATTAATATATACTGTATAATTAATAATATATACAATTCCAAATGATGTGAATGTAACGGCATATCGAATATCCATTTACATATTCCAAAACAATATGCATTCGTTACAAAATGTAAATGTACCTCATAATAATGACAAGTAATATACTTTATATGACGGGCCTTGAATACATAAATCGGGTTGACAATACAATATTATTAATTACATTATTATAAACATTAATATTACTAATGACTAGTAATATACTTTATATGACGGGCCTTGAATACATAAATCGGGTTTACAATACCATAATGATAAATTACACTATTTTATCTATGATAATTATAA
>LPNX011180812.1:0-72752 GCA_001517045.1 Pseudotsuga menziesii | reverse complement strand
AGACCGCCCCCCCCCCCCCAAATTCCAACAAGTATTTTGGGGGGGGGACATTGGAAGGATCCCCCCTAAAGGTTTACTTGATATTTTTTAAAGGTAGTATCATAATTAAAATATTATATGTAGTATAATATATAGTAGGATCACTAAAAGAACAACAAAAAATAGAAATAATAGACACAATATTTTGACCTTGGAAACCATAAGGGATAAATCACAACAACCTTGTGATAGAGATCTTAGTTCAAAGTAAAACATATATCCAAATAATAGTAATCACATATAGAAGAATATAAACCCCAAGAACAAAGGAGAAACTCCTCCAAATATAGGGAACCCCGAAAAATACTTCTTCTAGCTGGTAGCGAACTTCTTCCTTGAGTGGAGTGAACTTGGTTGGGTGAAAATGAGTGAGGAACCTTGTTATTTATAGTGGAATTTAAGTTTTCTTGTTCACTTTAACTGGGGCCTGCAACTTGCACACTTAATATGGTATGACTTGTATTTTATGAATAATAATCATTGTTTATTATTATCTTTTCTAAGGCCGACTTGGTGAGGATGCTTCACATAGCTACTACATCAACACTCTCTCTTAGCCAGGGAAGAATCATCATACTAGAAAATGTATGGGTATCATTTGTAAATAAAAATTATCTCTAACATCTCTATATCGTAAGCAAGTTATTCCAACACAATATCAGTTCATCAATAACTGTCAACAACTCAACCCAAACCATCAAGGAGTCAATATGCACCAAATCAACCCTAGTAATTGGGGAACCTACATGTAACAACTCAACTTATTCTATCAAGGAGTCAAAAACTCAACCCAGTACATTGGTGGGTCCACATACACCACCTAAATCCATTCCATTGGAGAGCCTACATGTAATATTTGCTAGTATGCACCAGTATACACCAACCTCTCCACGCCATCACAAGGTGTCTCAGAGATCTCCCCACTCTGTCTAAGAGTGTCTGGGAGAATGCACTAAATTTCTCCATCACATAACATGATTTCCAAGACATCTCCCCACTCAGTCATAGAGTGTCTAGGAGCATGTGGTGTTCTCTCCATCCCTTCACAGGATGTTCGAGAGATCTCCCACTCCATCACAGAGTGTTCGGGAGAATGCAGTGGAATATCCAACCCTTCACAAGTTTTCCAATAGATATAACCACTCTATCATAAAGTTTCTAAGAGAATGTTGTGGCCTATAAACCCCTTCATAGGGTGTTCTAGAGATATCCTCACTCTATCATAGAGTGTTTGGGAGAATGAAATGGCCTCTCCACCCTTTCACATGGTGTTTGAGATATCTCCCCACGACATCATAGAGTGTATGAGAAAATACAATGGTCTCTCAACCCCTTCACAGGGTGTCCAAGAGATCTCCCCACTCAGTCACAAATTTTCCGAGAGAATGTCACTATAAAATCATCCTTCCCTCTCAATGAGGGATTTAACATGGGACTAATATCCCCACTCCATCATATATTTACCAAGAGAAGGCGTGGTCCCATTTTTAGTCATATAGGGACTATTCTCCCTACTCTATCACAGAGTGTTTGGGAGAATTCACTACCCCATTCTGACTCATCTAGCCTTATCCAAGTCACATGACTAATACTTAGAAATTTTTTGCTTGATGTTGCATACATCGATATTTAAGCTCATCGCATATCCCTCTATACTAGAGAACCTTTCTCCCTCTACATATGAGCATCATACTCTCCCTATATATATTCCTACATGATAGTCCATCAGCCTATATGACGTGTCATTTCAGGTGCCAATATGAACACCAACTGTCACAGATAAAATAAGTGCATCTCCTTACTGCAAGTATCTTTATTGGTGATGACTAGGTACATCAAGGATCCTCTCAAATTCCCGTATAGTGGGATCCACCAAATATGAATAAAAAAACAACATCACATAGATTTTCTACAATCAGTGTAGACATGTACTCACAGTCCATCATGTTATATCTGTTGAGGATCTCAACTGTGTTCTTCCCTTAAAGGAGGAATATCTCATTAGGTCTCAGACACACCTCCAATACCAATACATGGTATAATGGCCCAAGATCCACATCTTGGACTCAAGGATAACTTCCTCTACACTTGGCAATGATTCTCTATATGTCCTTATAATTAAATTGAGTAGTTGATCATGTCCTTCAAGACTAAAAGGATCTAACCACTTATAGTGTCTTCCATGACTCCAACTAGGTGCCAACTGCTTCTCATGATAATCTATAGAATGAACAATTATAGCAAAGAGATCATAATTCATTGGGGCCTCCTCCCAACCATACATTTACATATGAGATCATTTGGACCTTTGGGTCATGTTTCCACATATGACTGATGTACTATATCCATGTCTATTTCATACTAGTGTTTCTCACTTTATCATAGAATCCATTCTCCTAGAATATTTCGACTTTTGAGAATCTTTCTCTCTCTCGAACATTGAATATCAATGAGCTCTATATGTCCATAACTTGTCCTCTAGAAAAGGTCTCATTATCCTTCCTTTGTAGGCCATGGAATAAGGTCTTTCCCTACAAGTCAAATCCAATTAGATAGTTAGCAATATTGTAGAATCATGAAATCCAATCAAATTATGTTGACATTTCAATGCAATTACAATAGTTCACACATATATGTAAGAATATTAGCCAATTCTTCAGCACAACATCCATCCATATTCCAAACAAAATTGGTAACTATCTATATTCCTTCCATATCCACCAAAACAAACTATCGAGAGCGGTACAACTCTCAACATGTTAGAAAAGAGGTTTCATCTTAGACTAGCTCCATCAGGGGCTCATGGAATGTTATGCAGTGCTATAGCATCCACTTACCCAATAATCCACATAATATGCAATACATAAGAAACAAATTATGGGAAAACATATCTATATACAACTATTATGAAAATATGTTCAAAACATATAGATATGATCTACAATAGACATAATGACAAATGATAATCCAAATCCAAATACTTATCTTTTGTTGTTTTGTGGGATCCCTCCTGATCTCTGCATCCTTGAAAAAATCACATGATTCCTCTGACCTTGATATTCTTTCTTATCGGAATCCCATTAAAGAAACTGCAACCTTGATTTTCACACATTACCAAGAAAAATCACATCATCTTGATAAATTCGTCATTGGTGCATACATGGAGAGTACTAGAAGAAGAACTCTTTCGAAAATCATCCATACTTTCTTCAAAATCATCATTCCTTGACTTTCTTGTGTGGAGTATATGCATTGATATTAGCAGTTGAGGCTTGGTGTTTTCTTGTTTTTTGATTTGCGACACTTTTTGGCATAGTGACCATACTTCTGACATCTAAATCACTGAATATGAGAAATATCCTTATTCTTCTTTTGTTTTGGATTGGGACTTGATATTTCACCTTTGTCTTTTCTTCCATGAAAATTTCTTCTCTTACCTTTTCCCTTCTTGGGAAATTTGGATCATCCACTGATACTCTAGATGAATGGTTCCTAGGAGGAGTGGAAACCACTAAGAGTTATCATAATAATTTCTCTATCTTCAATCGATTCTCCAATGGTGCTCAATTGATCTCTTAGCTCAAAAATATTCATGAGGTAGGATGCAACTGAGTCTGACTTTGTCAGCTTGATGTCATAGAGTTGTTGTCTTAAGGAAAGGGCTCTATTGATGTTTCTATTTTCAAACAATTTATTCAAGAATCCAAACATATTTTTGGTTTTATTCTTCTAATAAATATGAGGTACCAAGTGGTATTTTACTGCATCTATCAGGATCCTTGTTTCCTTCACATCATTCTTCCTCAATTTAGTTTTCTTTGCTGCTTCTTCTGGTTATGGTACCTTTTCATTTACAAAATTTATAAGATCATTCTCCTCTAGGATAATGAGTATAATAGAATTCCATGATTTGAATTTGGAATCCTCATCAAGTTGATCTGCCACCTTCACATTATTCATCTTGATCTAAAGACTGACCTAGAAACCCTGGCAGGAGAGGGTCAAAATTGAAGTTTAGATTCTTGCAAATTCGATTCCACAAATAAATGCACCCTCCTAGGGTGAGTTGAATATAAATTTTTTTATACTAGACCTATGGATAGAGTAGTAACAAAATGGAAGCCCTAGTTTTACATACCGACAAAATTTAAGTCAAAAGTGAAAGTTCTTGAAATGAGGATTTGCTTCCACAGAAAGATGTGTCGCACCAAGGCGAGTTGGAGAATGTCAAGATTGAACCAAATAAGTGGATAGAAGGGATTGAGTCAACAAACCATATATATTGACCCCAACAAAATTAGGTCAAAAGTTTAAAGATCATCTATCCAAAATTTTCCTCCATAGAGGGGTGCACCATCCTAGGGCGAATTCCACTATGCACTTTCCAAGATAAAATTGAGGTTGTAAAGCTATGAAGTATGGAGCCCTATTTTTTTGTAATGTTCTCTTTTGGAAATTCTATGATACCATGATAGCTTTTAAAAATAGTAGTATAATTCCAATATTATATGCAGCAAAACATATAGTATGCTCACTAAAAGAGCAACCAAGCACATAAAAAATAGACACAATATTTTGACCTGGGAAACCACAAGGGAGAAAACCTAGAAACCTTCTAATAGAGATCTCAGTTCAAAGTACAGGAATACACATCTAGATACATAGTAATCACATATATCAGAAGATCAACCACAAGAACAAAGGATAAACTCCTCCACATATAGTGAACCCCATAAAATACTTCTTCTAGCTTGTAGTGAACTTCTTCCTTGATTGGAGTGAACTTGCCTAGGTGAAAATGAGTGATGTTCCTTCATATTTATAGTTGAATCTATGTTTTCTTGTTTTCTTTAATATAAGGCCGACTTGCACACTTAATCTAGGCCAACTTGTCTTATATGCACAATAATTATTCTTTATTATTATATTTTGTGAGGCCAACTTGGTGAGGATTCCTCACATTGCTACTACATCACCATTACATTTTCAATTCGATGTGATTTTAAGATATATGTTCCTATGTAGAGGGCATAGTATTTATTGTGATTGTTGTTGGTCATTTAGAGTCTATACAAATAAGTTAATCATATGTGTCTGTCAAGGCCTATGCAGAAATATTCATGAGGTAGGATGCAACTGAGTCTGACTTTGTCATCTTGATGTCATAGAGTTGTTGTCTTAAGGAAAGGGCTCTATTGATGTTTCTATTTTCAAACAATTTATTCAAGACTCCAAACATATTTTTGGTTTTATTCTTCTAATAAATATGAGGTACCAAGTGGTATTTTACTGCATCTATCAGGATCCTTGTTTCCTTCACATCATTCTTGCTCAATTTAGTTTTCTCTGTTGCTTCTTCTGGTTATGGTACCTTTTCATTTACAAAATTTAGAAGATCATTCTCCTCTAGGATAATGAGTATCATAGAATTCCATGAGTTGAATTTGGAATCCTAATCAATTTTATCTTCCACCTTCACATTATTCATCTTGACTGGAACATTGAGATCTAAAGACTGACCTAGAAACCCTGGCAGGAGAGGGTCAAAATTGAAGTTTAGATTCTTGCAAATCTGATTCCACAAATAAATGCACCCTCCTAGGGCTAGTTGAATATAATTTTTTTTATACTAGACCTATGGATAGAGTAGTAACAAAATGGAAGCCCTAGTTTTACATACTGAAATAATTTAAGTCAAAAGTGAAAGTTCTTGAAATGAGGATTTGCTTCCACAGAAAGATGTGTCGCACCAAGGTGAGCTGGAAAATGTCAAGACTGAACCAAATAAGTGGATAGAAGGGATTGAATCAATAAAACCTATATATTGACCCCGACAAAATTAGGTCAAAAGTTGAAAGATCATCTATCCAAAATTTTCCTCCATAGAGGGGTCCACCCTCCTAGGGCGAATTCCACTATGCACTTTTCAAGATAAAATTGAGGTTGTAAAGCTATGAAGTATGGAGCCCTATTTTTTTGTAATGGTATCTTTTGGAAATTCTATGATACCATAATAGCTTTTAAAAATAGTAGTATAATTCCAATATTATATGCAGCAAAACTTATAGTATGCTCACTAAAAGAACAACCAAGCACATAAAAAATAGACACAATATTTTGACCTAGGAAACCACAAGGGAGAAAACCTAGAAACCTTCTAATAGATATCTCAGTTCAAAGTACAAGAATACACATCCAGATACATAGTAATCACATATATCAGAAGATCAACCCCAAGAACAAAGGAGAAACTCCTCCACATATAGTGAACCCCATAAAATACTTCTTCTAGCTTGTAGTGAACTTCTTCCTTGATTGGAGTGAACTTGCCTAGGTGAAAATGAGTGATGTTCCTTCTTATTTATAGTTGAATCTATGTTTTTTTGTTTTCTTTAATATAGGGCTGAATTGCACACTTAATCAAGGCCAACTTGTCTTTTATGCATAATAATTATTCTTTAATTTTATTTTTTTTGAGGCCAACTTGGTGAGGATTCCTCACATCGCTACTACATCACCATTACATTTTCAATTCGATGTGATTTTAAGATATATGTTCCTATGTAGAGGGGATAGTATTCATTGTTATTGTTGGTGGTCATTTAGAGTTTCTAGAAATAAGTTAATTATATGTGTCTGTCAAGGCCTATGTGGATCACCCCCCACCCCCGCCCCCCTTCTCCCATGCTCATTCCATCCTTGAATTGAGTTCAGAGGCTCCATCAAAGAAGATTTTAAAGAACTTGTGATAGTTTAACAAGCCCCAAAATTCATACTCTTGTAAATCTGGTCTCTAAGCTAATTTATACTAGTTTATAGAAGATAGATTTGGATGAAGGGGGGATCTCAAATATAAGATCTCTTTCCCAAGAAATTTCATGCAGGACAACAAGATATTCATGTTTAAATACTTGCATCTCATGAGAAAAATATATTCAAACAAAAAGCATATAGCTTTGATGGTTTTATTCCTAGGATGAGCAACCTCTGCATTAAGTATCATCTTGTTTCAAGCTAGCCAAATTTTCCAACAAATTTTTTTGGGAAGGTCCATCCATATTATGGTTAGGTTAGGTTTGAGAAGTAAGGATCCTAGGTAGTTATTTTTCAAATGCAAGAAAAAATTGCACCAAGCATAAGAAAGTGGTTTAATTTTACCTACTTCATTTGTAGCATCATCCCAAATTGATTGAGCATAATCACATTCTATTAAAAAGAGGTTTTGTAGTCTCATCCTCTGTGAGGAATAATGCATAGTAAGAGGGTCCTTGTCTATTTTGTTTTGTGATATTTTCCAATGTGATAACTCTATTGTGTGTCAAGAAGACATTTATCTTTAGCAACCCATCCTTACTCCACTGTCACTTCTCAATGTTTAGAGGAAGGAGTGGATCGAAAGTCATTAAGAATTTGTAAATAGTTCTCACAAATTGAATATAGACCAACAGACGAGATCATTGAAAAATGTTGTCATTTTTCCACAAATTGAATATAGACCAACCGATGAGATCATTGATAAATGTTGTTATTTTTTCCAAAAGGGTAGGGACCTAACAGGTCATCCTTGGCTCCAGGTTGGTGACATTCTCATGGAGTCCAAGCATCTAGAGCCCCCACATACCCTGTTCACTACGCGTTGATTAAAAATGATAAGGATGGTCTTTATAAACACTAAAAAAATCAACTTCTCTATCAATGTGGGATAAATCCCAAACAACAACTCAATCTGCATCGTTGATTACCCGACCGAATGATTGCTGAGTCTCTTGGATGAATTTCGCTGCAGATATTCATTTCATCAATCACCCTGCTTCCTGCATCGATCACCTGTTCCTTCATCATGAGAATATTCTTATTTCGACACTCTTCAATGAAACCATGAAACTTGGTTTGAGTTCCATGAAACTGTTGGAATGATGATAAGTATTGCAATCATATGGAAATAGATCATATTGTGATATGGTTTTCATTGATGGAAAAACATAGAATATGATCCAGATAAGAAAAGGACTCAAACGAATAAGCAAAAGGAATATGATCCAGATAAGAAGAGGAATCAGACAAATAAGAAAAAGGAACATGATCCAAATAAACAGAGGACTCAGATGAATAAGAAAAATACTGAGAATAATTGATGGTTTGTATAGAGATCCTAAGGTCAAGAGTAAACCCACAAAGTTCAAAAGAAAATTTGATGAACAGATCCGATGGTCAGAAGTGAACCACAAAGTTTGAAAGAAAATATTATAAATAGATTCGATGGTCAGAAGTGAACCTGCAAAGAAATCAATGGTTCAAAAGAAAAGTGGAAAGAAGAAATCAGAAGGAGAAATGAAAAAAATGAGAAATCCAAGTCTAAAATAATATGAGTTTCCACAACCTGGACTCTGCCAGTGGAATGTGGAAGGAGGAAAGCAGACGACGAAAAGTGGAAGGCGGAATGCAAAAGATGAGAAATCAAAGTCTAAAATCATATGGGTTTCCAAAACCCATATTCCACTAGTGGAATGCGGAAGATGAGAAATCAAAGTCTAAAATAATATGGGTTTTCACAACCCAGTTTTCGCCAGCAGAATGCGGAAGGTGGAAGGAGTCTTCTAGAATATGGGTTTTCGCAACCCAGAGTTCTCCCTGCAGAATGCGGAAGGAGGAAGGAGGTAAGCGGAAATTGTGGAAGTTGTTTAAACAAGTTTTGAAAATCTAGGATTCATAATCCACATCTTATCTAAGATAGATGACCGGGAAATGGTGCACAAGAAATCCACGGTGTGGAAGGAGTTTGTGGAAAAATATGTGCAGAAACATGTGTTTGTTAAGTCCTATTTTAAATCAATGGTAAGTAGAGAGGTTTCACGAAATCGACGTCATGAAAGAAGTAGTGCGAAAATAATCCTGTGAAAACAGAACTGTGAAAATTTTGTTTTTCCAAAAAAAGGAGAATTGCAAAGATGCATTACAGAAAATTATGATTACACATCGATTGGACTCCTTGTCTGTCATAAGGCATCGAATGGTTTTGATGAGTTATGAGTATCAATAGTCAGGCATACAAATAGGTGAAGGGTTTAAAAATTGTAAGCATAAGAGGATGCGGGTGAATATCTGTTCAATGTGCTCTTTGTAGGAAGAGAGTTGCTGCATGGACCGTCAAAGAAGGGGGGATTTTAGAATGAAAGAGGACTATGCATTCTTTCAACAATATCCAAAATAGAGACAATGAGGGGAACCAAGGTGCATAATAAAATCCATAAGTAGATCAGAACAGAGATGGTAAGTATTGTTATATTTGTATTTCTCCATATTGTAATGAACATGTTTAAATATAAGGAATAAGGGTGGTAGTTGGGTGGTGCCAGGAAAAAACATGCTATCTTCTTTGTACAAGTTGGAGCCTATATAAGTGGAAGTTGGTGCTTCCACTCAGTAGTAGCTAGAGAATGTTATTTTAGTGGGTGCTAGAAAAACATGAGGGTTGTTTCTCTCCACAAGAAAGAATTTGTAAACAGAGGTTGCAGCCTCATTTGAGTAGGTTCTCAAATAAAGATGAATATTTGTTCGTCTCTATCATGTGTGTGTTATTGATGATCATCATCCAATCTGTTATACTTGTTGCATTATCATAACTATAAATCTGTAATTAGTAAAATGTTTTCAATATTGAAAATGGTTTCAAATTTAGAAATAACTGATTCACCCCCCCCTCTCAGTTATATGAATAATTTCAACAATTTGTATCAGAATGGGTTCCTTTTGTTTAAAGGTAGATCTATAAGATTAAACATGACAAGTTATGAAGGGAATTCATCTAATAAGGTTCCTCTGTTTGATGGAATTTTTTTTCCTTTTGTAAGGTTATAATGAGAACCTATATACTGTCCTTAAGTGTTGATGTTTTGGATGTAGTAGACATTGGCTATGTAAAGCCAGTTGTGCTAGCCTCCAGAGATGATAAACTGTAATTTATTTTTAATGCAAAAGCAACGAATGCTATCATGAGTTTTGCACAGGCTGAGGTTGTTAAGGTGATGAATCTTGAGTCTACAAAATAAATGTGGAATAAACTTGTAAGAAGTTATGAAGGAAATGAGAAAGTAAATGATGCCAAACTATAGACATATAGACTAAAATTTGAACAAATAAAGATGAATGAGGATGAGAATGTTAGTAAATATTTATTAAGAATAGAACATACTGTGAATGCTATGAAGGGTCTTGGTGAAAATATTGATGAAGCATCCGTAGTTTAGAAAATTTTAAGATCTTTTCCTAAAAGATTTAATCCCAAAATTTCTGCAATAGAAGAATTGAGTGATCTTAAAACTCTTCCTATTGACCAACTCCTAGGTACTATGACAACCTATGAAATGACGATTGGTAAAGATAAATCCACCACTAGAGAAGCATGTTTTAAAGCAGATAAGAACATTGATTCTGAAATGGATGTGTCTAAGGAAAAATTTGTACGAAGGCTGAAGAAAGGATTAGGTAGATAGAAAGACAAGATGACCTTTAAATGTTTTAATTGTGGTAAAATAGGCCATTTTGCATCTAAATGTCCCCACAAGAAAAAGAGGCAGACTTCTGATGATGATGAAAACTATATAGTCAATAAATACAATAAAGATGCTAAATAGAAAAAGAAAAGATTATGTGTAAATGTCATTGATTCTTCAGAAGAAACAAACAATGATTCATCTTGTGAAGATGAATTGAATAAATTTATGATTATGGATATAGAAGACTTTGGAAATGAATATACAGGAAGTGAATTGAATGATGAAGAAGATATGGTTGATATGGAAGGTGAACTAATCAGTAATTTGGAGGAGATTGACAGACTTAGACTAAAGAAGAGGAAACACAATAAATTATTGATGCAGTATGAAATGAATGGTAAAGAACCAAGTGAAGATATTGCCCTATTAAAATTAGAATTAGAAGAGGAAAAGAAAATAAAAGATATACTAAATCAACAATTAACATAAGGGAAAAAGAGATGTCAAGCTTTGGAAGAAGAAGTAGTGACATCTAGGTAAGAACTGGAGAAATTTCAAGCTCTGTATCACCAAAATATGTCAAGTATTAAAGCTTCAGGGGAACTGAACAACAATCCCAGTAAGAAAAGGTCCTCATGGTTAAAAAAGATCTTGGCTATGAATAAGGTTCAAGCAACAAACATTCAGAAGGCGGACATACTTTGCAAACAAATGAAACAAGTACCAGAATTAGAAATTCATATTGAAATTACCAACCAAGGATTGCTCAGAAGCAAAGTCAAAAAAAGGGAAGAAAACCAAGATTCAGGAACCAAAGTTTTTCCATGGTTACTGTTATTGTTGTTCTAATTTTGGCTAGAAAAATGCAAATTGTGCATTTAATTTTAGAAATATGCAATCAAAGAACAGTCAATTGTTACAACATAGAATAAGACAACCAACAAGTAAACAAGAACTACATACAGCTCAAAGAATAACCCATGATAGATATACAACTCTTTTGATCTACTATACTATGAGCCATAATGTTATGTTTGTCATAATTTTGGACACAAGGCTTCAAGATGTCATCTGAAGGATCACAAAATAGAAGAAAGAGTGAACTACTCTATTGAAAGTGCTCAAGTTTGGAAGAAGAAAGAAAATCACAAATGTGGCTTAGTGCTTTCTACTCAAAGGAAAAAAGTCCCCTGGTATATTGACAGTGGATGTTCCAAACACATGACTGGTGATAAATGCAAGTTTCTGTCTCTAAGTGAAAATAAATAAAGAAATGCAACTTTTGGAAATGATGCTCCAAGAAAAATCAAAGGAAAAGGAATGGTGAAGTTGAGTAATGGCAAAGGGAAATCCCAAGATGTGTTGTTTGTAGATGGACTAAAACATAATATTCTTAGTGTCAGTCAGGTTTGTGATAGAGGATAAGAATTTTTTTTCACCTCTAAAGATTGCAAGATAAAATATGTACCCTTAGGACAGTTGGTTGCAAAAGGCATAAGAACAGAAAACTATGTCCATGTCTTGAAACAAGGTAAAGAAGAATGCCATCTAAGAAAGTATGATGAAATATGGCTTTGGAATAGGAGACTTGGAAATATAAATTTTGATCATATAATCAAGCTTGTGAACAATGGGGCAATAAAATATCTTCCAAAAATATCAAATCCATTTGAATATGTTTGTAAATGTTGTCTGTTATCCAGAAATACACACCTCCTGTGGAAAAGAGCTGGTTCCCTAGATCTGAATGGTTCAGGTCTAGAACAAAACACAAACATAGATTGCTGGACTCTCCCTAGATATGATTAATAAACTGAATGGAATTCCATAATAATTCTCTCACAGGTTGTCCTACTATCCTTGAAGCTTACTGCAGAAGAACCTATAAAATATGGATGGAAGAAAACAAAGAAAACATGATAGCATACAATATAATCAACTAGATCTATGCTCATGACCAAGGAATCAAGCATTGGGAAATAAAAGACATTCTTTATTAATAAATGATTGGAGAAACTACAACCTTCATGCCTTGGTGTTGAGAGTTCCTTACAATGGCTTCTTGCCTCTAACTTCACCTTGCTTCCAAAGACTCAAGAATGATTTTGATAGAATTTGGGTATGGAACACAATTCTTCCTCCTCTTTCCCATGGGGGGTGAGCTAGTATTTAAAGGCACGGGAGGATACGCATCGTTGAGGATCTCATGGGTGAGGTGGAGATTAGATCCTAAAAGGGAGGATCTTGAGCTCCAGCTGGTCCTAAACCATAGGGATGAGGCTTCACGGACGTCAACTTCGAGAATCCTCTCGAAGCTTCTCTTTTTGCCTTGAAACTCGAGCACCGCTCCTTCAATGAAGAAAAAAGGTGGTGATAAGGGGGCACTACTTCTTGCAGTAGGGGAAAGAGAGGTGGCACCTCTCTTTTCTCATGTATCAGGAGCAGTGCTGGCTCTTTGCTTCTTGGGTAACACTTTTTGTCAATGGGGAAAGAGCATTACCAGCTCAAAAGAGGGAAAATTGCAAGGGGTTAATTTATTCCTTCATTTATCTAGGGAAAACTTTGAGGGATTGGAGCATACAAGGGGATACCTGTCTCATAACATGAGGGTGATGATATTTTGGTGTAATAGAGATGCCCCCCAAAGTATAATGGCTAGAGGGAAATGATAGGCAATATAGTTTGAAAGAACAAGGTATAGTGTCAAGGAAAAGGTCCAAAGGTCGAAACTTCTCAAACACCACCAACTTTATGCAGCACATTTTGATACATGTCCCAAATGTATCACAACATGGCTGCCAACCAATACAATGCAAATCCATGTGAGATACAAAAAATTCATGGCTACTAAAATACAGCGTAGATCCATGCAAAGAAGACTCAAATTTGGACATAGATACTAGAAATACAATGTATATCTATGTCATACATACACAAATTTGAGCATAGCCATGAAAATACAAATGTGGATCCATGCTAGGACTCATACAAATACTCCATCGCAACCTAGGGAAAGCAATGAGCGCTTAAAAAATACCCAGGGTCTTCCTCTCGTCTTCCACAAAGTACGATTCTATCCATGTGATTACAATGATCTGAAGTCGAACATGGTAGAAACCACTTGATTACCAGTCAATAATGTGAACTGTTAATAAGTGCAAGGGAGATCACCAATAATGTCAATGATTCCCAAGGTACTCTAGTACAATCTACTAAGTGTGAATAGATGTTTTGATGTCGAACACTTAGTCGAATATCTTGATCAAAGGTCAATGATGTGAACCTATGTTGAAAGTGAGAGAATCTGTCATTAAGGCATACAGATATCAAGGTACTAAACTTATTTCTAATACTAATTCTTGTATGATGAGCTGATGTCAACAGGAATAGTCTCGTCGAAGGAGGGCCATGATGAATCCCACATCGATGAAACGAAACTTAGAACACAGTTCTGGAATTTTGAGTATGATGTAACCATAGGAATGACTCAAAAGTAACTGACTCAAAAGGGTTGTTGACTGCAAGTGTAAACTCTCACAACAGTTTCCCTTTTGAACATAAGGCAGCATGACCGAAGAATTAACATCATTGACTTGATGAGGTGGTTCACAATGTGACAATGGAAAATGCATTCTTTGAAAGACTCAAAGGAGTGACATGAATCATGAAAGTGGATCAACTTGGAAACAAGATAAATACCCAATTGACTGAGTGAAATGCAGAAAAGTGCCATGTTCAAAGGTGACTAACAACTACCATTATTGCAAAATGTTTTCCCTTTCCCTTAATTTCCCCATCATGATTGATGAGTGCCTCTTTTCATTTTTACAAGGTCAAAGAGGGTAACATTCACTTGTTGTAGCTCATCAAGCGATGAGTCCAAACTCATATTTTTTATGAACCTCAGAAAGGAGGGGTTCGTTCCCAAAAAAGGGTCTTTCAATGTTTAATTTAACGAGTCCAATGAAAGAAAACTCAGTGTAGTTCATGTTTAGAGAGTCTGAACAAACTAAAGCAAACTCCAAAGGGTCATTTTTCGTATGATTTAGTCCCTAAGGCCCGAAAAAGTATAAAATAATACCTTAGAGAACTCTTCCAGTCATGATTGGTTGGAGTGTTCCTTTTTCGTAAATAGTCCATCCAAACCGAAAAAGAGATAACCTACCGTCGAAGAGACGACTCTTCAAATACTTTTACGAGTATGAAGAAGACAAGTACTCGACTATCTTTTCACATTTTAAGATTTTGAAAAGAGCTTAAACAAGACTCTATTAACCTTTTTCATGTTTGAATCCAAAGCATGAAAAGGTAATAAACTAAGCTCAAACTAGTTTTCATGTTTTAACCAGAGCACGAAAAATGAAAAGTAAGCTCAACACCATCTTACTGTTTTTAATGAGCTCGAAGATGAGTTGAAAGAATTCTCAGGGTATCTGATTCATTTTTCAATGAGCTTGACACAGAAAAATAACTATGCTCAAAGGGTCGTTTCATGGTTTAAGGAGCTCGAAACTAAAATAAAGTATTCTCAAAATGACCTGTTTCTTTTTTACACAAGCTTGAAACATAAAATAAATATGCTTGAAACATGGTTTCATTTTTATGCAAGCATGAAACCAAAAGGTAAACTATGGTTAAGGAAACCTACTTCATTTTTTAATGAGCTTGAAATAGAAAATGAACTATGCTCAGACATATATTTCATTTTTTAACGAGCTTGACATAGAATGGGAACTTTGCTCAATAGCATTTGTTTCATTTTTTAACGAGCTTGACACAGAATGGGAACTTTGCTCAAAGGCATCTGTTTCATTTTTTAATGAGATTGACATAGAATGGGAACTTTGCTCAAAGGAATCTGTTTCATTTTTTAACGAGCTTGACATAGAATGGGAACTATGCTCACAACCTGTTTCATTTTTTAAAGAGCTGGGTATCCAGAGGTTGGTAGTTTCCCCCATTTCATAAAAGCTAGCATCTTATCTCCATTATGATGTCCATAGACTAGAGACATGCCCCCCATTTTACCTATGATGGGAAGAAACTAACTAGAAGAAGGGGAAGGAACCACAAGAACATGTGGCACATTCAAGGCAGTTTGATTACTAGGAGTCATGCGATGGTCGGGTGTAACAAAAGAAAGCTGATCAATGGTCACAATATTCCCATCATGGGGAAAATGCATAACTATAAAGAGTGTGGACACTACAAACTTCATGGCGTAAAAATAATCACGTCCAAGGAGCATATTGAAATATAAAGGATCTTGGACCACCATAACATCAATACAGATATTTTTCCCTCCTAATGTAATAGGAAAATAAGGAAGGGTCCCTAAAGGTGCAATAGGTATTCGATTAAAACCCAGTATCTGATCGGTGGCTGGCACAAGTTGAGGAGAACCTAAATATTTCCAAGCAGTTGATGATAGAATACTAACAGAAGCCCCTTCGTCAACAATAGTGTGAAGTATCCTCCTAGCAGTAAAATTCACAACAATCTGGAAAGGAACACTTGAATGAAGACGAGACTCTGTTAGGTTACTCCATTCAAAGGAAATAACCTCACTACTTGGAGAGGGTTCTGTCAAAACAGACAAAATTTCCTCTTATCGAGAACAATTAGAACGAAGCATGAAAACTTCAGCAGGTTTTGGTTCATTCTCTACTGTAAGAGAAGAACAAGATGAAGATTTGGTCAAAGCCACTACTTTAGTCTTAACACTCTCTGATGAAAGAGCGGTATCGGGTAGAGATGACATTGACTCGACCACTATAACTTCACTCTTCAAAGGAAGAATGGGATCAATCACAGATGAATCTAGATTAACCACTTGGAATTCACTCTTAAAAGGAAGAGTGGGATTGACCTCAGATGAAACCAAATCAACCACTTTAACTTCACCCTTCAAAGGAAGAGTGGGATCAACTATGGATTAAAGTGAATTTACCACTTCAACTTCACTCTTCAAATGAAGAGTGGGATCAACCAAGGTTAGAACTGGATCGACCACTTTATCAACCAATGGGATGTCAAGTGACAACTTATGATAACCTATTGGAAGCCGTTGATGAGAAATAGTAATATCTTCCAACAACTTAGAAGCTTCATCCATGTGACAAGAAAGGTAAGTAAAGTGCATGTCCTTACAAAGAAATCAAGGATTTTTTACTTTACCCTTCCGACTCTTAACCATAGAGTCACTAGTTGAGGGCGGATCATCAGCATGATGACCAGAGGCTAATGACATATCTTGCCAGGAAACCTTAGACCATTCTTCTAAAACTAGGACCAAACCATGACAATATTTCAGAAGGTGATCACCCTTGCAAATCCTACAAGGGAATTTGGGCTTACGCAATCTTGGGGTGTGTATATCAACACACTCCGCACTGGGAGGAGTGATTGGTTGAGACTTGGTTTTTTTTTGTTTCTCTTCTTCTTAATCTTCCTTTTCTTCTTCTTCTTATCCACCTGACTACTAGTACTACAAATTTCAACAAGAAAAGAGGGAGAAATGGGAGAAGACACATCTGGTGAAGTCACCAATTTTGTTAGCTGGAAATACACACCTCCTGTGGAAAAGAGCTCATTCCCTAGATATGAATGGTTCAGGTCTAGATCAAAACACAAACACAGAATGCTAGACTCTCTCTAGATCTAATTAATCAACTGAGTGGAATGCCATAATACTTCTCTCAAAGTTTTTCCTCACTATCCTTGAAGCTTACTGCAGAAGAACCTGTAAAATATGAAGACAACAAAGAAAACATGATAGCATACAATATAATCAACTAGATCTATGCTCATGACTAAGGAATCAAGCAATATATACAAATGAAACAACATATATGAGAAAGAAAAGACATTCTTTATTAATAAATGATTGGAGAGACTACAACCTTCATTCCTTGGTGTTGAGAGTTCCTTCCAATGGCTCCTTGCCTCTAACTTCACCTTACCTCCAAAGACTCAAGAATGATTTTGACAGAATTTGGGTATGAAACACAATTCTTCCTCCTCTTGCCCATGGGGGGTGAGCCAGTATTTAAAGGCACGGGAGGATCGGTATGGTTGAGGATCTCATGGGTGAGGTGGATATTAGATCCTAAAAGGGAGGATCTTGAGCTCCAGCTCGTCCTAAACCATAGGGATGAGGCTCCACGGAGGTCAGCATCGAGAATCCTCTTGAAGCTTCTCTTTTTACCTTGAAAATTCAAGCATCGCTCCTCCAATGAAGAAAAAAGGTGGTGATAAGGGGGCACCACTTCTTGTAGTAAGGGAAAGAGCGGTGGCACCTCTCTTTGTTCATGTATTAGGAGCGGTGCTGGCTCTTTGCTACTTGGGAAACACTTTTTGTCAATGGGGAAAGAGCGTTACCAACTCAAAAGAGGGAAAATTGCAAGGGGTTAATTTATTCCTTCATTTATCTAGGGAAATCTTTGAGGGATTGGAGCAGACAAGGGGATACCTATTTCATAACATGAGGGTGACAAGATTTTGGTGTAACATTGTCTAATGGGAAATTTGACGTACACACAGTTTAAATGTAATAACTTCACATCAATAGACAAACCACTTCAGTTAGTACATATGGTTTTGTGTGGACCATCAAGAAAGGAAGGCACAAGAAGAGAAAGATATTTTATGGTGGTCATTGTTGATTATTCTAAACTCAAATGGGTTTCTTTTCTGAAAGAAAAATACAAAGATCTTGAAAAGTTCAAAATTTTCAAGGCTCTAATTAAGAATCAAACAAGAAAGAGATTGAAGACAATAAGGTTTGATAGAGGAGGAGAGTTCAGTTCAGGATACTTCAAAGAGTTTTGTGATAAACATGGATTTAAAAGAGAACACACTATTCCAAGGACTCCACAACAGAATGGAGTAGTTGAGATATAGAATAGTTTAGTACAACATATGGAAAGATCAATGATGAATGCAAGGAATATTTCTCAGACATACTAGGTAGAGGAAATTCACATAGTTGTCCATATTCTTAACAAAGCTCACTTAAGACCAAACTGTGATCAGACTCCTTATGAACTATGGTTTGGAAGAACTGATTCTATTGAACACTTTAAAGTCTTTGGAAGTAAATGTTATATTAAAAATAATGATGAAAATATGATGACAGGGCTGATGAAGGTATCTTCTTAGGATATGCTGCAAACAATAAAGGATACACTTGTTATAATATGAGGCTACATAAATTGGTTGATTGTATTGAAATTAAAATCAATGAAGGGATCCCTGTAAAAGATATTTAAATAAGTAGTATTGAACCAAATACAGAAGATACAATTGAAGATAAGGAAGAACAGGCCCAAGAATCAGAAAAAGAAGATTCAAATTCAGATGATGAAAGTGCAAACACTCAGGTAGATAGAATACAATAGACAAAAAACAAACCACCTTCTAGAATTGTTCAGAAGAATCATCCTGAAAATAAGATAATTGGTGACAAGGATAAAAAGGTTCAGACAAGAAGGAAGTTGATTAAAGCTTCAAAACTATCTTAGATTGCTTTCCTACCTATGATGGAACCTAAGAATTTTGAAAAAGCTAGTGAGGATGAAGATTGGATTAAAGCCAAGAATGAAGAGCTTGATCATATTGATAAGAATAATACTTGGGATTTGGTTCCTAAACCTACAAATAAAAATGTAATAGGATCTAGGTGGGCATTTAAAAACAAGATGAATGAACAAGGACAAATTGTGAGGAAGAAATCCTGATTGGTCTGTAAGAGATATGCACAAATTGAGGGACGAGATTTTGATGAAACTTTTGCACCAGTGGAAATATTGGAAGAAATAATAATGTTTCTTATCTATTCCAGTCATAAGAACTTCAAAGTGTATCAAATTGATTACAAGTCAACTTTTCTCAATGGATATCTAGAAGAAGAAGTCTATATAGAGCAACCTGAAGGGTTCCAACTGACAGACAGTTTTGACAATGTTTGCAAATTGAACTTAGGCTCTATATGGATTGAAACAAGCACCAAGAGACTGGTATTATAGAATGGATAAATATATATAGGACAATGGATTCAAGAAAGGTACCTTTTACAATAACTTGTATATCAAATATGAAGGTGATAATCCTTTAGTTGTTTTGGTGTATGTGGATGACATTATTTTTGGTTGCACTTATGATTTTTTGTTCAGTGGTTTTCTAATGCCATGCAATCTGAGTTTGAGATGTCAATGATAGGATAATTGTCATTCTTTCTTGGTATTCACATTAATAAGAGTTATGAAGGTTTATTTCTCTCCCAAGAGAAGTATTTGAAGGAGATGTTCTGAGATATTTCAGATAGAAGATTCATCACCTGTCAGCACACCTATGGTTGTTGGTTGTAAACTTAGCAAGGATGATCTCTCACTTGATGTTGATCAAAGAACATATCGGTCAATGATAGGATGTCTCTTATACATCATAGCATCTCTTCCTAATATAATGCAAGTTATTGGAACGGTAGGAATATTTCAGTCCACTCCTAAGAAAAGTCATTTGGTGGTTGTTAAGAGGATATTTAAATATTTGAAGGGCACAATGACTTATGGTCTCTGGTATCCTAGAAATTAGAATATTCAGTTAACTACAAATTCAGATGCTAATTGGAGAAATTGTTTGGTTGAAAGAAAGAGCACAAGTGGAGATGCATTCTTCTTGGGTGATTCTTCAGTTGCAAGGATGAGTAAGAAGAAAGGATCGATATATTTATCCACTACGAAATCTGAATACATTGTTGCTGCCACGTGTTGTACACAAATAATCTGGATGATCCAGAAAATCGTAGACTTGGAGGTAAAATATGTTGATCCCATTCCTCTCCATTGTTATAATACTAGCACCATCAGTATGTCCAAAAATCCATTCCTTCATTCCAAGACTAAACAAATACCTATTAAATATCACTTCTTAAGGTAGTAGGTTACAAATAGATTGGTTCAATTGAATTTTATTCCTTCTACAGAAAATATTGTTGACATCTTCACTAAACCCTTACTAAAGACACAGTTTGAGTATCTATGCAAGAAGCTGGGCATCATATCTTATTCCAACTAACATGTCCACTTTGATAGGGGGAGCTGTGTTATAGAATCTTCCTCGACATTGATGTAAAAGGGGGAGAAGTTGTTTTTGATACAGATGATAAATAGTTGGTGATTACAAATACAACATGCATCCATAATTTGAAGGTTGCCATCAATGCCAAAGGGGGATATTGTTGGAATTATGATAGGTTTCACAATCATATGGAAACATATAAAATTGTGGTATAGCTATCTTTGATGGAAAAACATGGAATATGATCTAGATAAGCAGAGGAATTTGATGAATAAGAAAAAGGAATATGATCGATATAAGGAGAGGACTCACACGAATAAGCAAAAGGAATATGATTTAGATAAACATAGGACTCATAAAAATAAGCAAAAGAATCAAAAGAATCGATGGTTTGTATAGAGATCCAATGGTCAGGAGTAAACCCACAAAGTTTGAAATAAAATATGATGAATAGATCTGACAGTCAGAAGTGAAACCATAGATTTTGAAAGAAAATATGATGAACAAATCCAACGGTCAGAAGTGAACCCGCAAAGAAATCAATGGTTCAGAAGAAAAGAAGAAGGCAGAATGTAGAATATAAGAGATCCAAGTCTAAAATAATATGAGTTTCCACAACCCAAAGTTTGTCAGCGGAATGTGGAAGGAGAAGAGAGGACGTCGAAAAGCAGAAGGCGAAATGCGGAAGATGAGAAATCAAAGTCTAAAATAATATGGCTTTCTACAACCTGGAGTCTACCAGCGGAATGCGAAAGGTGGAAAGTGGACGGCGGAAAGTAGAAGGAGGAATGCAGAAGATGAGAAATCAAGTTATAAAATAATATGGGTCTCCGCAACTTGGTGTCCGCCAATGGAATGCAAAATTAAGAAATCAGAAGGCAGAAGGAGTCTTTCATAATATGTTTTTTCGCAACCCAGAGTTATCCCTGCAGAATGCGGAACGAGGAAGGAGGAAAGCCGAATTTGTGGAAGTTGTTTAAACAAATTTTGAAAATCCAGGATCCGCAATCTGCATCCGAACTAAGATCGACGATCAGGAAATGGTGCACAAGAATTATATAGTGCTAAAGGAGTTTGTGGAAAAGGATGTGCAGAAGCAAGTGTTTTTTAAGTCCTATTTTCATATCAACGGTCAGTAGAGAGGCCGCATGAAATCGACGGAGTGGAAGAAGTACCGCAGAAAGAAGCCTATGAAACCAAAATTGTAGAAACTTTCATTTGCCGAAAAAAGGAGAATTGTGAAGATGCATTACAAAAACTTATGATTACACATCGATTGGACTCCTTGTATTTCATAAGGCATCGAATGGTTTTGATCAATTATGAAGATGAACAGTCAGGCATACGAATAGGTGAAGGGGTTAAAAATTGATAAGTATAAGAGGATGTAGGTGAAGAGCTATTAAGTGCACTCTCTGTAGGAAGACAGATGGTGCATGGACCATCAAAGAAGTGGGGATTGCAGAATGAAAGAGGACTGTGAGTTCTTTCAACAATATCTAGAATAGAGACAATGAGAGGAATCAAGGTGCATAATAAAATCTAGAAGTAGATCAAAATAGAGATGGTATGCATTGTTATATTTGTTTTTCTCCATATTGTAATGAACATGTTTGAATATAAGGAAAAAGGGTGGTAGGGTGGTGCTAGGAAAAAACATGGTGTCTTCTCTTTACAAATTGGATCCTGTACAAGTGGAATTTGGTGCTTCCACTCAGTAGTAGGTGGAGAATGTTAGTTTAGTGGGTGCTAGAAAAACATGCGGGTTGGCGCTCTCCACAATAAGGAATTTGTAAATAGAGGTTGTAGCCTCATTTGAGTAGGTGCTCAAATAAATATGAATATTTGTTTGTCTCTATCATGTGTGTGTGATTGATGATCATCATTCCTTCTGTTATACTTGCTGCATTATCATAAATGCAGATCTATAATCAGTTATAATGTTTAAATATTGAAGATGGTTTAAGCTTTAGAAATAACTGACTCACCCCCCCCCCTCAGTTATTTGAATAATTTCAAAAGAAACGAGGTAGAAGCACCTAAATCAAAGGCCTGTGTTCTGCAATTCCACCATGACTTACTAAAATTGTGTAACATTTCAATTCATGGACAACATTGACTATTGCATCAAAAATATTGTCTGAATTCAGAGCACCAAGAGTGGTAGATGGGATTCCAGTGACTAGTCGTAGCCGTGATGGAAAAAAAAAATCTAAAACCTGTTCACGAAAATATTCAACAGACAAGCAAGAACTTAAGATATTAAAATAAATCTCCATTGATCTGTCAGTTTTTTCATAAATTGACAACATCTCTCTATACGGGCTGCAATTTTGTAGTTATATGCCTCATCTAGAAGCATAATTAGTATTTCCAAAAAGATGGGAAGGAATTTCAGTTTAGTACCCAACTCATTTCTCAACCAATTTAAATGTGCACCATTACCCCAATTTTCCTCTATAGATTAGCATAATTCATACTTATAATTTTGACATATTTATTTGGAAGCCCTGCAATCATATTGTAATGCAACATTAAACCTCTTAAAAAACACTACACCAAACTCATGATCCTTTCCATTGGAATGGTATGAAGAATTGTTCATATTAGGTCTAAATTTCAAGACTCAATGGCTAATGTGCTATTTATGAAATAGAAGTTGCATGTTTAAATTGCTAACTTCAATTGTATCCATGTCAATCTGTCCGAAATATCCAGTAGTTCCACTTTTCCACTTTCTACTAGAGAAACTCCTGCAGCCAAGAAAATCCTTTTCACATTTCTTCTAGCATCCAGGTTTTCCAACCCATTCAATACAACATTAGTATCCCTATTTTAGTCATAATTATATAGTAGAGTCAGTACTGTCAATCCCATCAATGCTTATTATCATCCTCACAAATCCATTGACAATGCCAATTCCATCAATTTCAACCTATATTCCCATATTTCCAACAATATCCCCCTTTGGCATTGATGGAAATACTACTTTCATTTATCCCCCTTTGACATCAAGGGCATAGGGTTGCATGACTCCCCCTAACAACAAAACATGCAAAGAAGCTTAGGTGTTGGAGCTACAAGGACCCTTCCACATATTTTTACGCATAAATTTCCATACATTTCTAGTCCACATGGCACATGAAGCTCACCCACTTGGCACATTGCTTATATGCCATTTTTATGCATAAAATTCCATGTTCTTAACAACTTCAAAAAAATGTATGCTTACGTATTTTAGTGCATTTAGAAAGGTTTAGAAATGAGCTTATGCTAAGTTGTTATGTTATTTTGATTTATATTATTTGTTGTAAGTTGCATCTCAATTGTCTTTTGGATCCCTCTTGGTGCTTAAGAGATATGAATGTAAGATTGATCTACACTAGTTTAATAAAATTATAATATATGTATTATTGTATGTTCTCATAATGTCTGGTTCATTATCTATATGTTCCTGTTAGAAATGTTTTTAGCTATAGTTGTCATTGTTCAATGTTAACCAAGCATTATAGATTTTGATGATTGAAAGAAGGTGTGGACCATATGGGTATCTTTTAAAAAATGAACATTTAACACTCATCTGATTCAATTTGTTAAGAGCTTTTCCTTCAATTGAATGTCGATCCTTCCATGTAATGTTCCCTCCCCAATTTGTGGACTAGTGTAAAGATAAAAAAATTTAGTCCATAACATGTGCTTTTGGGTGGATATGGTGGCCATTTTTAGGTTTGTCATATTATGGACGTTGCTTGGTCATTAATTCATCATTTGATACCAAAACCCATGTTGTTGGGATAAAAAATTTGTTAATGGGGCTCGTGGTATTACCATAATAACCCACGTCATTGCATAGGGCATGTGTAGGGATTCCTTAGCTGCCTACATGTGATATGTTGCCACATTATTGAGTAGGGCCACACTAGGGATGGATCTTGAGGACCATTCCATGGTATAAGGAAAAACATAGGACGTTATGTTGTCATGGTCCTTGTGTAGGGACCTACACATAATTACTTTACCTTACAAGTGAGATATGGTGGCCATTTCAATATGTGTAGCATTAATAAGGATGATTATTGTGGCCTATAGCATGGCCCATGAAATAAATGTAGGGTCTTATGCCATATTAATTTTCCATAATGTTGATGGTCCATTCATGTTAACCTAGACTACCACATAAGAACTACGTATGGAAACTCTATCATACATGTAAAAATGTGTCTCATGAGTGATGTGTCATAAGACCTTGAGACAAGACATAATCTCTATGGAGGGAATATTATTTCAACTACCAGTGGGATATGTTTGTATTTTGAGATTTATAACATCAAGAATCGATCTCTTGGCACACACCATGGTATATGGTTTAAATTTGTGGGATAAATTCACACCATTTGTTTACGAGGTCATGTGTAATATCCCCTAAGTGATAAAATTTATTTGTAATATTTTTTGAAAGACTATTTTATTTTTGAATGTGATTGGAAGACATGGAATATGCCAAATGGTCCTTGGAGGACAAATGTAACCGAAACATTATGCTTGTAATAAAAATCAAGAATGATGGGGACATCCATGTTGAAAGAGGAAACTATGCATGCGAGAGTGGGGGACGTGAACAATAAATCTCATGGAGGTTATACTAGGTGTGGGAATGCCAATATGGTGGTAGAGCCAACCTGGGGAATCAAAGATGTCAAGGCTACGGAAATTCCTGGGAGGAATTGGCCATTAGCTTCCAAATACCTAGGAAAAACTAAAACGATAAATAAGGAAGCATATGCTAGGAGGAGGGACGTCAATGAGTATACCGGATAAGGAAATACTTGTTGTGTGAACACTCTATGTTGGGATACTGAAAAGAAATACTTCCTATGTGAGCACTCTGTGTCAGGAAAGTGGAAAGAAATACTTGCTAGGTGAGCACTATGTGTTAGGAAAGTGATTTTTCAATGGAGAACTGGAACTGAGTTTGACTACCCCGCTCTTTGCATGCATAGTTTATCTCGGGGGTGATTGAGGACAGAGAGATATGTGCCTAATCTACGTTTGTGTGGAACGTGGTTGTTCCCCTTTCATTGCATCTCATTTACACAAACAGGTCGTGTTACTGAAGTTTTGTTACTGCCATTCTATTAAACTTAGGGTATGTTGTTTCCATGTATAATTGTGTTTCAATGGCATGTAAATGATAATTAGTAGTTTCAATTTCACTGATGGAAATAATGCTTACGAACTATTACTCTCACACTCTATTTTTAGGATCATATTAGAGGAAATTTCAATTTAAAATGGGCCTTCCAAAAATAATACAAATTCCATGTCATTGTGTATTAGCCAATCAAAATGATTTAAAATTCAAAAAGGGAGCACCTCTTAAACAATTTTTTAAAATAAACTACTTTTTTTGTTCGTATTTTTGACATATCTCCTTGGTTTTTTTACTCAAATTTTGATTGGGAGAGCTCGTTGTATGTGGAATTAAATTATGCATCTAACAAGTACCCACTCGTCATACTTTTAACATGAAATGCTACCCCCCAAAAAAAGAAATACTTGAAAAAATGTGATGATGACATCATCATCATGTTGTTTCAGGTAGTTCTTGTTTTTTGGGTGGCGTGGACCATCAAAACTATGAAGAGTGGGTACTCCTTCGATGTATAATTTAATTCTGCATCCAACGAGCTCTCCCGATTGAAATTTGAGTAAAAACACAGGGAGATATGTCGAAAATACGAAAAAAAGTAGTTGTTTCTTTTGTGCCTCCAAAATTAATAAATATTATTTTATTATTTTAACTATTATTTTATTAATTTTCCTTAGGAGGCTCATTTTGAGTTGAAATTTCCTCTAATGTGTGCCTGGTATTGAGGAAAATGGCAACTCAAATGGTGTAATAGTTTTTTTAAAAGAGTCACCAACATACTGCATGATTTTCCTTTGATTGATGAGCTTAGGGTGTCTCTTTAGATGTATGAATGTATGATTTCAATGTTGTTGTATTAATAAGATAATTCCCTTAGGTTTGTTGTTGAAAGTATTGTTGATAAAAGGGTGTGTGCTCCTATGAGTATGATTGCATTGGTTATGTAGTTTTAGTGGTTGATACCCTACTCTGTTGATGCCCTGCACTTGGGTTTGTCATTATCCTAAGAAGAGTACTCTTGATATGTTGGGGATGGTTATGACTACATGGAATGCATAGATCCCTAAAGAAGGAATGCACCTACTCTCTCTATAAATCCCCTATAACTCGTAGGTGGAATTATTTTTTTCTTGAAATGGATACTCCTGCTCTGTTTGAATGCCTGAGACTTGTATTTGGTTTTTGGGTTGCTTAATGAGTGCATGTATAATACTTATATTTTTGAATGGGATTTTGTACTTGCCTCTACCACTTTTCCATAAAAAGGTTTAGGCCAATGAAAGGAAGAATAAGGACTGGAGGGTCTAGATTGTATAAAGGAGGAGATGGAAGGTGGTGGAGGATTTCTCCAAGGTAAGATACTCAGACTTAAGAATTTTAGCAATTTTAGCGCTAACAGGAAAGGTTAACTTGCAGGAAAGATCGAATGTCAGATGGGTGGAGGTAGATAGATTAATAGTGGACAGAGAATTCACTGAGTAGACTTGTAAGGAAAAATTATTGGGCGAAGGTGGAAAAGAGCCAAAATTTTTAACGTAAGGTGTATGTTTCCGCACCCAGGAGTCCACAGTGGAAGGAGGGAGGAAAAAAATAGAAAGAGAAATGATTCCAAGCGTTGGTTTTCGTGATCCGAAGTCTGCAGCGGAAGGTGGAAAGGCAGAATGTGGAAGAAAAAAATGTGGAGAAATGAGTCCATCACATGTTAATTTTTTGATTCCTGCATTCCGCAGCGAAAGGAAGAAAGGAAGAAGTAGGAAGGCAGCAATATGGATAAATGAGTCTATCGCATGTTAAGTTTTTGATTCCTCCAGTCCACAGTGGAAGGTGAAAAGCAGGAAGGAGTAAGGAAGAAATGTGGTTAAATAAGTTAGTGGCATGTAAGTTTCTGATTCCATAGTCCACAGCAGAAGGCGGAAAGGCAGAAGGTGGAAGGAAGAAATGTGGTTAAATAAGGTGGCATGTTAAGTTTATAATTTTTGTAGTCCACAGTGGAAGGTGGAAAGGAGAAATGTGGAAGACGAAAATATGGGTAAATTAGTCTATCACATGTTAAGTTTCTGACTTCCGCAGTTCGTAGTGGAAGGTGGAAAATTGGAATATAGAAGACACAAATGTGGATAAATGAGTTCGTCACATGTCAAGTTTCTGATTCCCCTAGTCTGTATTGGAAGGAAGAAAGGTGGAATACGGAAGCCAGAAATGTGGATAAATGATTCTGCCATTTTTTAAGTTTCTGATTTCAGCAGTCTACAATGGAAGGAGGAAAGGTGGAATGCAGAAGACAGAAATGTGGATAAATGAGTCTGTCATATGTTAATTTTGTGATTCCCATGGTCCGCAGCGGAAGGTGGAAAGGTAGAATGTGGAAGGAAAAATTGTGGATAAAATATTTTGTCGTTTGTTAAGTTTTTGATTCCTGTAGTCCACAACGGAAGGCAGAAAGGTGGAATGCAGAAGACAAAAATGTGGATAAATGAGTTCATCGCATGTTAAGTTTCCAATTCCCACAATCCACAATGGAAGGCAGAAAGGTAGAATGTGGAAGGCAGAAATGTGAATAAATGATTTTTTTGTTTGTTAAGTTTTTATTCCCACAGTTTGCAGCAGAAGGTGGAATGGGGTGAGATGATTCCGTCGTATAGGTCTCTGATTTCTGTAGTCCACAGCATAAGGATAAATGCAAAAAGAGAAAAGGAAGGAAATCACAGTAGTTTTTTGTATAATTCTTCTTGCTGCAATCTGCCTTGAGGAATTAGGAAGGAGAAATAAATAGTTTCAGTGTGGAAACGAATCTTTTGGTTGCATAAGTGTATTTAATTGCAGAAGTTTGTATTTCCTTGTGGAAATTATTGTTGTTTACATGTAAAGATTAAGGATGAATTTTTATGAAAGGTTATAGCCCAAAATCATGTCAAAGAAATTACATTGAAATTTTTTTATATATGCATTTTAACAGGTTATTTGGGTATGTTACAAATGGTATCACAGCTATAGGTTCAACCCTATTGCCCTGTGGGAACACTTAGTTCTACGACATTATGAAAAAAAAATGTTCTAACCTTGACATTTCTGTTTGGAATGTTTTGTGTGCAAACATGAATTGCATGGTACAACGATGGCCTCACAAAATGATCATGAGTATCTATCTGACAAAGTTACACCAATACCTCACCTAATGCAGCCATAAATGGAGTGTTCTAAAGCCATCCAGGTACTTGAAACCATGAAGAAATTTATAGTGGAAATGCAAAGCTTTAAAGCAGAAAATGAACAGTTGAAAAGGGATCAAGAGAAACAGTAAGAGCTCAATGAGATACTATTGTAAAGTTTACAGGAGAAAAACAATGGGGAAAAAATACCAGAAGCAGGGAGGGACCTAGGAGTTGGGGACAATGATGAAAGAAAAGGTAGTTCCTCCTATGAAACTAAAAAATCTGGGGATCAAGCCTGGTCAGCTGGGAAGAGAAAACTAGACCACCTGGAAGGACAATTCAAGAAAATTAAACCCACCATTTTGGATGGGGAATCCAGGACTGGAGAAGAAGCAGAAGCTTGGTTGCTGGATATTAAAAAGTAATTTCGGATTTACAAATACTTCAGCAACATGAAGGTAAGGATGGAAGTATACAACCTGAAAGGAAATGCCAGTATTTGGTGGCAGGACAAAAAGATCTCCCATGGGTTAAAAGAAAAGAAACTGGAATGGTCCGAGTTTTAAAAACTCTTCAAGAAACAGTGCTTATCAGAAAGCTATTATGAAATAAAGACCAATAATTTTATGAATTGAAACTTGGTTAAGTGACCATGGAGGATCTCATCAATAAGTTTCTAGACCTCCTATGGTTCATGCCTTACATTAAAGAAGAAAAGGTGAAGGTCCAATGATTCTTAAACTGCCTCCCACAGTCTTACAGAGATCGGATTCAATTTGATAACCCCAAGACTCTGGATGAAGTGTTAAGAAAGGAATGATTCGAGTAGTATAAACAAAGGAATGACCTCTCCAAATACTTGAAGGACAAGAAGCAGGAAAATTTCAACCTGCAGAAGAAGGGCTTATAGCTGCCACCCTTAAGGAATATGCCAAGGAACCCTCAAGGAAATTCCTACAACAAAAAGGAACAGTTACAGCATAAGGACAATAAACCTATGCACCTTCGACCAAAGGGGGATACTAGAACCCCTAAAGAACCTATAAAGTATTAGTAGTGCAAGGGTCCCCACTTGCAAAGAAAGTTCCCACTACTCGGTGAATCCAACAAGACTGTTCACCATTTGCAAGAAGATTCCATTTTTGGAGAAATTGGCAATAGTTTCCACCAGATTAATGCAATTCTTGATGATCAACAGGAATATCACCAATCTGCAATCGTAGAAATTGAAGGTACTATCTCTAACCGAAAGTTTCCTATACTAATTGATCCAGGAGCTGCTCTAAGTTATATCACTCCTAAAATGGTGGAGAGATGTCAGCTCACCAAGGTAAGGCATACAAGGCCTTGGTCAATCCAACTGGCCACCGGGGCAAAAAGGAAGGTAACTGAGTTTATTGCTAATTGTAAAATTTCATTACAGGATCATGTAACTAGGATTAATTTGAATATTTTTCCTCTAGGGTCATATGATATGATTATTGGCATGGACTGGTTAGAAAGGTATAAAGTAGTATTAAATTTCTTTGATAAAACCTTTACTTATGTGGCTGAGGATAAAATTTTTTAGGGAGGTAAGGGGTCTTATTAAGCGTGTTTCCTTAAGGTAGATATCTACCTTGCAATTGAGGAAGTGTTTGAGGAAGGGTTGTAAGCTCTATGTGGTAAAGGTTGCTGACCTAATCCTTAATGAAAACCCAACATCCGTAAGGGACCACTCGGTGTTAAATGAATTCATGGACGTGTTCCTAGAAGAGATACCTAGACTTCCCCCTCAACGAGAAATAGATTTCTCCATTGAAATCATACCTGGGTCTGCTCCAGCATCCAAAGTACCTTATTGAATGAGTATCCCTAAGATAAAAAAAACTAAAAATCCAGTCACAAGAACTACTAGATAAGGGATATATCAGGCCTAGTTTGTCACCTTGGGGAGCCCCAGCTTTATTTGTCAAGAAGAAGGATGGGACTTTAAGACTGTGCATATACTAGAGACAAAATCCAGTCACAAGAACTACTAAGATAAGGGATATATCAGAAGTGTCCCTAAGATAATAAAAAAAACTAAAAATCCAGTCACAAGAACTACTAGATAAGGGATATATCAGGCCTAGTGTGTCACCTTGGGGAGCCCCAACTTTATTTGTCAAGAAGAAGGATGGGACTTTAAGACTGTGCATATACTACAGACAATTAAATAAAGTGAACATAAAAAACAAGTATCCTCTACCTTATATTAATTATTGTTTTGATCAAGGGGGAGAAAAATTATTCTCCAAGCTGGATTTGAGGTCAGGGTACTACTAGTTTAGGATTAAGGAAGAAAATGTTAAAAAAACAACTTTTAGCACCCGATATGGGCATTACGAATTCGTAGTAATTCCTTTCATCTTAACCAATTCCCCTGCCACTTTCATGTGTCTATTGAATAACATCTTTAACAAGTATTTGGATCAGTTCATGTTAATTTTGACTTATGACATCCTGATCTACTCAAGGACAAAAGAAGAACATCAACAACACTTGAAAATCATACTACAGACCCTCAGAGACCACCAACTATATGCTAAGTTCAAGAAGTGTGAATTATTCAAGAAAGAAATTTAGTACTCATGACATGTCATCTCATAAAAAGGGATTCTGATAGATATGTAGAAGATAAAGGAAATTTTTGAATGGTTTGTGCCTATGCATGTCATTGACAATTGATCTTTCATGGGGCTCACTGGATACTACAGGAGGTTCATCCAAGGGTTCTCAAAGACATCCTATCCTATTACTTCTTTATAAAGGAAGGGAGCAAAGTTTGTATGGTCTTTCAATTGTCAGGAGAGATTTGAAAATATAAAAGGATTATTAACCATGGCCCTGATCTTGAAGATAGATGACCACTACAAAGAATACACAGTGTGTACTAATACTAGCAAGGATGGATTGGGGGGAGTACTATCTCAAGAAGGGAATTTGGTATCTTATGAGTCTTGCAAGTTGGAAGATCATGAACAAAGTTATGTAGTGCATGATGTTGATGTATTTGTAACTTTAGAATGTATTCACTTGTATATCTTATGTATTGTACCCCGATGTTCCTATTGGGAAGTATTGGTAATGTAATTAAGTCATTTCATACCCCAATATTCCTATCGGGAGAATCAATAATGTAAACAAGTCATGCAAATTCATAGAGGGTAAACCTCCTTATTTATCAAGGGTTAAAGTCTCCACAGTTGTGGGGAACTAGGGTTATTACACTCTCCTAGAGAAGTCGACCCTGATGAGTTATTTTCAAGTCAAGAATTACTATAAATAGAGAGTGATCCTTTCTATTTATCACAAAGTCACTCAGGCTCAGTTGTAGCACATAACTGAGAGAGAGAAGAGGTTGGGACAAGAGAGAGAGAGAGAGAACTGTTGTCGGGAGATCATCTTTGTATCTTTGTGTTTTACTTTTGCTGCTCATTATATCTCTGAGGAATTTTTGGGGTTTTATCCTTTATGGTTTCCCTGAGGAAAATATTTGTGTTCATTGTCTCTTGTGATTGATTGTTGTGCCTATTATTCTGTCAGTAAAGATCCTAAGATCATATTGTTGATATAGAGAAAAATATAACATGGTATCAGAGCTAACATGAGAAGAAGACACTGTGCAGCTACAGAAGCTAGTAATTATTAATTTTTTGGGTATCTCTCCACAATCCATCAGCAAAAGGATGCTAGGCTAACTCTCCATTGAAGGGCGCATATTTCTGTCGGAGTAGAATTTGATTCCGGGCATTTTCAGTTTTTACTACAAGAAATTACAGCTTTTCACAGAAGAGAAATTTTCAACTGTGCCCAGTATAGGATTTCTCTCCCCATCAAAATCGAAGTTTAGAGACCAATTTTGATATTTTTGGTTGGGTAAAACTATGGGAAAGTCAAACGCTAGTTTGACCCCAGTCCTGAAAAAACCCTAAAAACTAAAACGGGTAGTTTTGGTGCATTCGCTATATCTCGGGATTGAAGAAGTATTAGGGGCCTAAATTTTCACAAGATGAATATAAAATCCTAATGTACCATGTGTAAACATTTCAGACTCATATTCACTATATTCTGGTAGATATGTTTCCTCCAAATTAGGGTTCCAACCTCCTCCAGGATTCATCCCTAAACATGACACCTAGGGAGAATTTCTATATATCGGGCTACAAAGATCCAAATGTGATTTCACAAGATGTTCTAGATAGGGCATGGACTTTAATTTCTATGGTAAAACAGGGACACATGGAAGTTCGTACAAGTTCTATATGCGGAACAGTCCTGAAATAAGTCACCTTGGGAAAACTCTCATAAGTCCCAATTGGTGAAACCATTTCTGGTAAAAACTGTGGTTTTGGAAAGAGTACAGATGATGTTACCTCAGTATGAAATTTCAGACATAGAGGAGTAGTAATTTCTGTGATAGTACAGAAAAAACATTAGGCATTTCTGGAGAAGAAATTGGTAAACTAGGGCTTCCTGTTCCGGGAGTCTCCCTCCACTATTTTCAGGAAAGGAGTACATTGGACATCTCGCCTTGAAGAGGTCTATATTTATATACAATCAGATGTTAAAGATTTCAAGTTTTGAAAATTAGGGTTTCTCTGACAAACCCTAGATCAGCCAGCTCCGAAACCAAGACGGACACCTCAAATTGGTAAGATCTAATATTTTTCTATTTACATTTGAGGTTCTCATTTCAAAATGACTAATCACACCATCTTGATGACAATCTTGGTGAAACTAAAAAATTCCAAGCATGGAAGTATTGGATCTCACTGGTTCTTGAAGAAAATGAAATTGGACACCTACATAAGTGGAAAGGTTCCAGTTCCAAAGGGAGATGAGGCTAAAATCCTTACACAAGAAGAACTTGGTCAAGGCCAAGAAGATCATTGCTGATTCAATAAAGGATCACCTTATACCACAAGTGTCTTCCCTAAAGACACCTAAAGAGATGTTTGATTCCTTGACCAAGCTATTTGAAGGGAAGAACATAAATCAGAAGATGACTTTAAGAAACCAATTGAAGAATGTGAAGATGCAGAATGTAGAGACCATACAGTCATACTTTACAAGGGTCTCTCAAATCAAAGAACAACTTGAAGCAGTGGATGAAGAAGTAGAGAATACATAAATTGTGATAACCACCTTGAATGGCCTCCCAAGATCATGGGATTCATTCATTTAGGGAATGTGTGCTAGAAGGAAGTGATTACCTTTAGCAGACTCTGGGAAGAGTGCACACAAGAAGAAGCTTGAGTCATAATAAGAGGAAAGAATATGGGAGCAACTGAAGATCAAGATTTCACAATTCAAAGAATATACCTCAAGCGATGAGGAATATGAAGAACCTCTTATCCATATTAAGCATTTGGATAAGAAATGATGATGTTATGAATGAAGAAGATGATGTTGCTGAAAGAAGGAGTCTACCCATGAAACAAATAAAGAGAAGTATTCAATTGTCACTTCATGATATTGTTTTGTTATGCGTTTGTTTATATTCAGTTGTTGTGTTATGCATGATAGAATGTTTGCATTAATGACAGTATACTACTAATATGCATGTGATGATTAAGTATCTCATGGTGCTATACAACTCTCCACTGCTACTTATCTAGAATGAAACCTCTTTCCTGACATATTGGATTAGTGCAAAATCACAATGATGTCTTGGTAGATATGGATAGAATCTAGAAATGTTTCTGTGAGATATGGATGAATGTTGTATTGGCTAAAATAGTTTCATGATTATATCTTTATGCATCAGAATTTTCCATTGTGAATATTCCTTATGAAATGTTTCTAACTATAAAAATGCATTTGACTTGTAGAAAAGATCACGTACAATCACCTACAAGAAAATAAGGATGAGACTTGTTCTGAAGAACAAGTGACGATAGTTCAAGAAAGAATCCAAGATGAAGAATAATATGACAATACTTTCAAAGAAAGAAATAGGCCTCAGAGACACTCCAGTTATGTGACATTGTTGAGCGACATCATTGATGCAGAGCCTTCTAGCTATGAAGAAGTAGCCATGAAGAAAGGGAAGGAGAATATCGGTTCAAGAAGAATGATGTCTAGGATGCAGTATCAAGACCTAAAAGGAAGTTCGTAATGTCTTCCATATGGATTTACATGATCCAGCATGCAGTAGATGACCACGTCGTGGGATACAAGGAAAGATTTGTAGCATGAGGATTCTCACGGAAAGAAGGCATAGACTATGAAGAGACATTTGCATCCACTGGAAATGAAGACACGTGACAGGAAGATTCATGTGTACAAATTAAAGAAGGAATTGTACGAGCTCAGAAGGCACCCATGGGATAACACATACATGAGGAGCTTGAATATCAGCTAGAGTGATGAAGATATTAATCTTTGCTACAAGGTTGAAGATGAAAACTTATAGAGAATGAAAAGCTCACAGATGGGTGCGAGAAGAACTTTTGAAAAGGTTCAAGATAGAGGAACTTGGTATCAAGTGACCCTAGATGGATACATAGAATATTAGTAGAAGAAGAAGCTACTTGTCACTTCGGTACATAATGTTTCAATGCATAGAGTACGAAAGACAGAGGGAGAATGATGCTCCACTTCAGAGGGAGTGACTGCAGAAGATCCTGAGGTTCGACATGGTACAACAGGATGGACAGCTTACTGATGACTCTAGGTTTTACTGAGAGTAAAGTGGATTCCAACCTTTTATTCAAGGTTGAAGGTGGAAAACCAGTGATGCTCCTGTTATATGTCGATGAATTGTTCTTAACAAAAAAGAGAAACTCATTAAAGTTGCAGGAAGGAGACTTGCTGTCGAGTTCGAGATGAAGGAATTGGATATGATGCACTACTTTCTAGGCATGGAGGTGTGGCAGAATGCAGATGGAATCTCCCTGGGAAAAGGGAAGTGTGCAGTAGAGATCCTAAATAGGTTCAGGATGATGGACTGCAAGGCCATGACCACACCTATGACATCGAACCTGAAGCTATTGAGTTTTGCTTCATCAGAGTTAGTTGTTTCCATGATGTATCATAAGATGATTTGTTCCTTCATGTACCTGACGAATACGAGACCAAATATTTGCTTTGCTGTGAACACATTGAGACATGTTCACCTGATTGCTACAAATGATATTCTAATTTTCCTGAAGGGTACAGTTGAGTATGGGCTCAAGTATGAGACGAATAAGTAGATTAACTTGGAGGGTTATGTATATTCGAATTGGGTAGGAAGTGCCATTGATAGGAAGAGAAATTTGGGGTGCTGCTTCAGTATGAGATCAGGTGTGATCTCTTGGTTTAGCAGGAAGGAGTCCTACATGGCACTAAGAACAATTGAGGCAAAATATGTTGCGACTTGCTCGACTATTTGGGAGGTAGTATGTTTCTTTTCAAAACTACTATTTGATTTGATTGATCTGACTTCCATTTTTTAATGATGTAGAGAGGAGCAGTGAAGCTCCAGTATGCGATCCAGATTGAGATCTCTCAAAAGAGGGAGTTCTAGCATAGCCGATGAGACAGGTTGTCTAAGCATAAAATCCTGGCTAAGCTTGTAGGTGTCTCAGACATAAAATAGTCCTGTAGGTTGTCCTTGGATGTAATCTGTCCTGGTGAAGCTCGCAGGTTATCCTTGGACGTAATCAGCCCTGATGTGATTCTATGCTAGAAATGGCTAGAGTGAAGTTCAAGTACTTCAGGGAAAAGCTTGGTGTTCTCCAAATATAGGTTCCCTCCAAGGGGAGGTGATGAGTCCGTGAGACTTTTTGACATGGTGGCAGGATAGGCCTCCCATGGGTGGATATAAGTGTTGAGCCTTTCTGACATGGTGGCAGGATGGGCCTCCCATGATCAGATGTAAGTGCAGAGCCATTATGATATGATTGTGGGATGTGTTCCCACATGATCAGATGTAAGTGCAGAGCCATTCTGATATGATTGCGGGATGTGTTCCCACATGATCAGATGTAAGTGCACAGCCATTCTGATATGATTGCGGGATGTGTTCCCATGTGATCATATGTAAGTGCAGAGACCTTATGACATGGTTGCAGGATGTGTTCCTCCCATTGTCAGATGTAAGTGCAGATCCCTTTTGACATGGTTGGGGGATGTCTTCCTCCCATGGTCAGATATAAGTGCTAAGCCTTTCCAACATGGTTGCGGGATGTGTTCCTCCCATGGCTAGATATAAGTGTTGAACCTTTCCGATATGGTTGCGGGATGTGTTCCTCCCATGATCGAATGTGAGTGCTGGTACTTTCTGACATGGTTGCAGGATGTGTTACTCCCATTGTTAGATGTGAGTGTTGGGCGCGCCTTTCTAACATGGTGGTGGATGTGTCCCCCCCATGGTTAGATGTAAGTGTTGGGCGGGCCTTTCTGACATGGTTGTGGCATGTGTTCCTCCCATGGTCAGAGATAAGTACTGAAGAAGATGAATACCTACATGGAGGCTAGGCCTATAACCAAAATGAAAAAGGGTTGTCTCTGTAGAACTTCCTATGATGATAAGAATTGAGAGATGGCACTAGTTGATCGAGATAGAGGAAGCAATAATGATGATGATGATCCAGACTTGATGTTGATCTGATGATGATCCAGAATTGATGTTGATCTAGTGATGATCCAGAATTGATGTTGATCCAGTGATGATCCAGACTTTGATGATGATCTAGTGATGATCCAGCTTTGATGATGATACAGAGAATAAGACTTGTCCTGATATATTGTGTCAAGAGAATACCTTCTTAGTTAAGAGGGAGTGTTGATGGATTTGTAAATTTGGAATGTATTCACTTGTATATCTTATGTATATACCTCGATGTTCCTATTGGGGAGTCTCAGTAATGTAATTGAGTCATGTCATACCTCGATGTTCCTATCGAGAGAATAAATAATGTAAACAAGTCATGTAAAGTCATAGAGGGTAACCCTCCTTATTGATCAAGGGCTAAAGTCCCTACAGTTGTGGGGAACTAGGGTTATTAGAATCTCCTAGAGAAGTCGACCCTTGTGAGTTATTATCAAGTTAGGAATTAGTATAAATAGAGAGTGAGCCTCTCTATTTATCACACAGTCACTCACACTCAGTTGTAGCACATAACTGAGAGAGAGAAGAAGTTGGGACAAGAGAGAGAGAGACAACTGTTGTTGGGAGATCATATTTGTATCTTTGGGTTTTAGTTTTGGTGCTCATTCTATCTCTGAGGAAGTTGTGGGGTTTTCTCCTTTATGGTTTCCCTGAGGAAAGTATTTGTGTTCATTGTCTCTTGTGATTGATTGCTATGCTTTTTATTCTCTTAGTAAAGATCCTAAGATCATATTGTTGAAATAGATAAAAATATAACACATGATCTATAATTGGCAGCAGTAGTGCATTCCTTAAGGATTTGGAGTCATTACATGTTAGGGAAAAGGTTCCTCTTACTGAAAAATAACACCTGCACAAGGAATCTGTTTACTTATCCTGTACTCAATTCCAAACAAGCACGATGGATGGTATTCTTACATGAATTTGACTTCGAAGTAAATCACATCAAAGCATAAGGAAAATAAGGTGCCTAATGCACGCAGCCGAAGAACTCATGAAGTGCATGAGATCACTTAGTCAACCAGAAGGTGATCTATTGAACATAATAAAAATAGCTAGCATCCATGATGTTGAATATGGAAATCTACTGGATAAATTGATGAAAGACGAGGTAAACTTGAATGGGACAAAATTCAAAGTATACCATAAAGGATTAATTTGGTTTAAAAGCATAATATACATGCCTAACGTTGTAGATTTGAAATTGTTTTTTCTAGATGAATTGCACAAGCCTCCTTATCTAGGGCACCCTGGTTACCAAAAGATGATAACAACCCTCAGAAAGCAATTCTTTTGGCAAAAATTGAAGGCAGATCTAATGGAGAACATGTCTAAATGTTTGAAATGCCAACTGGTGAAGGATGAGCATCAAAATCCAACAGGTTTGTTACAACCCTTACCAATTCCTAAATGGAAATGGGAAGTAATATCCCTGGATTTTATCACAGGTTTTCCATTAACTCAAAAACATGATTCAATTATGGTTGTAGTCGGTAAATTAAGAAAGTATGCTCATTTTATACCTATGAAATCGACTTATAAGGTTGTCAATGTTGTAGAAATATTCCAGAAGGAAATATTTTGACTTAATGGAGTGCCATAGATGGTAGTTTCTGACTGGGATGTAAAGTTTACGTCAAAATTTTAGAAATCATTGTTTGCAAGGTTGGAAACCAATATAACCTTCAGCACTAGCTACCACCCTGAAACAGATGGAAAAATAGAATGAACAAACCAAGTCATCAAGGACATGTTGAGGATGTAGGTCATGGAAAGACGGACCAAGTGGGAAGACTTTTTTCATCTGGAGGAGTTTGCATACAATAATGGTTACCATGCCTTAGCCAAGATGAACCCATTTGAAATCTTGTATGGAAGAAACTATACTATCATTGTTAGTTGGGATAGCAATGTGGATCATTTGATGGAAGGACCTAAAATGTTGCAATACATGGAACAAAATGTTCGGGAAGTACATAAGAATTTGAAGGTGGCATGGGATCGACAAAAGAGTTATGTTGACTTGAAATGAAAGCATAAAGAGTTCTTGGTTGGGGATCATGTTTACCTCTAAGTCAAGCCCAAAACGATCTCCTTGAAATTGGGGAGTTGTACTGAATTGACACCACGGTTCTGTGGACCCTTTCAAGTCCCAAAAAGGATTGGACCTGTGGAATACAAGATTGCTCTTCCATCACACTTAAGAATTCATAATGTTTTTCATATTTCATTACTAAAGAAATATGTATATGATCCCACTCACATCATTGATGGGAATGTGGTATAGGTGGAACTAGGGGTGAATTCCAGGTGGAACCTATGCACAGTCTAGACAGGAAAGAAACTGTGCTTGGGAACTGATTCATCACTCAGGTTAAAGTGCAATGGAAGCACTTTAACCCGTAGGAGATGACTTGGGAACTAGAAAATGTCCTGTGAAAGAAGTACCCAGGTCTATTCCTAGGAATTATGGAAGATGACTGAGAACACTATGGACAGTGTTACAATAATGGGGAAAGGATGTAATATCCCCTAAGTGATAAAAAAATTTGTAATCTTTTTTGAAAAAATATTTTATTTTTGAATGTGATTGGCATACCTGGAATATGCCAAATGGTCCTTGGAGGATAGATGTAACCGAAACATTATGCTTGTAATAAAAGTAGAGAATGATGGGGAAAACCATGTTGAATGAGGAAGATATGCATGTGAGAGTGGGGGGCATGAATAGTAAATCTCAGGGAGGTTACACCAAGCATGGGAATGGAAGTATGGTGCTAGAAACACCTTAACAATCAAAGACATGATGGATGCAAAAATTCTTGAGAGGAATTGGCTGTTAGCTACAAAATACCTAGGAAAAACTAAAACGATAAATAAGGAAGCATATGTTAGGAGGAAAGACACCACTGAGTATGTTGGAGAAGGAAATACTTATTGTGTGAGCACTCTATATTAGGAAAGAGGAAATAAATACTTGTTTTGTGAGCACTTTGTGTTAGGAAAGCGGAAAGAAATACTTGCTAGGTGAGTAATTTTTGTTAGGAAAGTGATTTCTGAATGGAGAAATGGAACTAGGTTTGACTACCCCTCTCTTGAAATTCATAGTTTAGCTAAGGGGTGATTGAGGACGGAGAGATCTGTGCCTAACATACGGTTGGGTGGAAGATTGTTGTTCCCCTTTCATTGTGGCTCGTTTACACAAACATGTCTCATTACTATTTTGTTGCTGCCATTCTATTCAACTTAGGGTATGTTTTTTACATTTATAATTGTGTCTCAATGCCATTGAAATGATAATTAGTAGTTTCAATTTCACTTATGGAAATAATTCTTACGAACTATTATTCTCAAACTCTATTTTTAGGATTGTGCCTAGTATTGAGGAAAATGGCAACTCAAATGGTGTAATAATTTCTGTTAAAGAGTCACCAGCATACTGCATGATTTTCGATTGATGAGCTTAGGGCATGTTTGTAGATGTATGAATGTATGTTTTCAATGTTGTTGTATTAATAAGAGAATTCCCTTAGGTTTGTTGTTGAAATTATTGTTGATAAAGGGGTGTGTGCTCCTATGAGTATGATTGCATTGGTTATGTATTTTTAGTGGTTGATAACCGACTCTATTGATGCCTTGCACTTTGGTTTGTAATTCTCCTAAGAAGAGTAGTCTTGATCTATTGGGAATGGTTATGACTACATGGAATGCATAGATCCCTAAAGAAGGAATGAATCTACTCTGTCTATAAATCCACTGGAACTTGTAGGTGGACTTAGATTTTTTTGGAAATGGATACTCCTACTATGTTTGAATGACTACAACTTGTATTTGGTTTTTGGGATGATTAATGGAGTGCATGTATAATAATTATATTTTGGAATGGGATTTTGTACTTGCCTCTACCACGTTTCCCTGAAAAGGTTTAGGCCAGTGAAAGGAAGAATAAGGAGTGGAGGATCTAGATTGTATAAAGGAGGAGATCAAAGCCGGTGGAGGATTTCTCCAAGGTAAGACACTCAAAATTAAGAATTTTAGCATTGATAGGAAAGGTTAACTTGTAGGAAGGATCGATCGTCGGATGGGTGGAAGTAGATAGATCAACGGTTGATAGAGAATTCGTTGAGTAGAATTGCAAAGAAAAATGAGTGGGAGGGGGCAGAAAAGAGCCAAAAATTCTAAGGTAAAGTGTATGTTTGTGTACCCCAGATTCGACAGTGGAAGGTAGAAGGCGGGAGGTAGAAAACAAAAAGAGAAATGAGGCCAAGATTTGGTTTCCACGATCCGGAGTCTGTAGCAGAAGGCGAAAGGTAGAAGTGTGGATACATGAGTCCATCTCATATTAAGTTTCTTATTCCCGTATTCCACAATGGAAGGCGGAAAGGAAGAATGTGAAAGGTGGAAATGTGGATGAATGAGTCCATTGCATGTTAGGTTTTTGATTCATGCAGTCCATATTGGAAGGAAGAATGTGGAATATGGAAGGTGGAAATGTGGATAAATGAGTCTGTCACATGTTAAGTTTCTTATTACCACAGTCTACAGTGAAAGGTGGAAAGGCGTAATGCGGAAGACAAAAATGTGGATAAATGAGTCCGTCACATCTTAAGTTTATGATTCCTGCAGTCCGTAGTGGAAGGCGAAAAGGTGGAATATGAAAGAAGGAAATATGGATAAATGAGTCCATCACATGTTAAGTTTTCAATTCCTGCAGTCTGTAGTGGAAGGAGGAAAGGAGAAATGAAAAAGGAAGAAATGTGGATAAATGATTCCATCATTTGTTGAGTTTCTGATTCCTGTAGTTCGTAGCGAAAGGTGGAATGCAGAAGATGGAAATGTGGATAAATGAGTCTGTCGCATGTTAAGTTTTCAATTCCTGTAGTCCGCAACGAAAGGAGGAAAGGAGGAATGTGGAAGGAGGAAATGTGGATAAATGATTTTGTCATTTGTTAACTTTTCGATTCCCGTAATCCACAGTGAAAGGCGGAAAGGCGGAATGTAGAAGACAAAAATGTGAAAAAATGAGTCAATTGCATGTTAAGTTTCTGATTCCCACAGTATGAAAAGGAAGACAAAAATGTGGATAAATGATTACATTGTTGGTTATGTTTATGATTCCCACAGTATGCAGTAGAAGGAAGAAAACAGGAATGGGGAAGGCGGAAAGGGGTGAGATTATTCCATCGTATTGGTTTCCGATTTTCATAGTCTGCGGTGGAAGACAGAATGTGGAAAGCGGAAAGGAAGGAAATCATAGTAGTTTTTTGCAGAATTTCTCCTATCGCAAGCCGCATTGAGGAATGTGGAAGGAAGAAAAGACAGTTTTAATGTGGAAATGACTCTTTTGGTTGTAGAAGTGAATTTAATTGCGGAAGGTTGTATTTCCTTGCGGAAAATATTGTTGTTTTATTTTTAATCTTAAGGATGGATTTTTATGAAAGGTTATAGAAAAAAATCATGTGAAATAAATTACATTGAAATTTTTTATTTTATATATGCATTTTAACAGGTTATTTGGGTATGTTACAACCATCATGATTCCCTTGACCATCACATAACATGAATCTGCATAGAAAATATCTATTCTACATGTGAAATATGATGATCATTTTTAAAACTTACGCATAAGGTATGGTTTTTAATGTGTCACATAAAATATAGTCAAAACTATGGTGTTAGGTTATAACATTTTCCCCTAAAGCTCATGCTCCATACATAGGGCCCCATATTACCACCACAAGCCCTCCACAGGGAATCTTTGGCATGTAAGTTGGATATGGTCATGGCCATTTTGAGGTTTAAAACATGGAAGGTTACAAATTACACCAAAGTAAATGTTTCATGGTCCGTAATTTGTGGGGTCCTTAGCTACTACGTAGGCCTTATAAATGATAACTTTGTCATGTGAGTAGGATATGGTGTCCATTTAAAGTTTGTTACACCAAGTCGAGTTCAATGCCAAAAATGTAGGTTGTTGGGTCAAAAATTTAGTGTACTCTAAGGCTCTTCATGGGCACCAGGAATAGTTTTCATGGCCTGAACTATCATTCATGGACAAAATTTAGGGCCTTGTCAATGACGATGATTATGATGAGGATTAAATTTTTATTTTGGTTAGGGTGTAATTGGTTAAGGGGTTAGGGGATTTAGGAATAGGGTGTAATGTGCAGGTTGTCAACAATTCAGTGTTGCAAAGCTCAACCAGGCTTCCACCAAGTTTTGTTTCTTCATCAATAGAGGACAGTGACATAAACCCTCTTCCAACATTGCTTCGATTGCTTGTCAAGGAGCCGTTTCAAAAGGTAAGTTTAATCTTTTTTTGAAATTGAAAAATTTATTTTGTCCAGGGGCATAGTTTTGTCTAGATGATTGGTTTTATTCTGTTGATTATTATGGGATTATGCATACATGTTAAGTTGTTAACAGAAGGGTCTGTTAAATAACAATATCAATTTGACAAAGGGTTCTAGAATAGTACAAGTATTTGATTAATTTGGTTTCATGTATTTTTAAGTTGCTTCTAATATTTAAAGTGACCATTTTAGTTTTAATTCTTTTACAGGATGATTTCACTCCAGAGGGCCTTTACACGCGCAAATGTTCATTAGGTTTTAAGGTACAAAATTTTGTTCACATTTTTTTGTTTTTGGTCACAAGATGGTCATTTCCTTCTAATTATACAAATTTCATGCCTTGCACAGAAGAATCAACACCTACATCTTCGATGAATTCAATGAATAACTCACCCACATATTGTGGATATTTGTATTTTCCAAGAGCATTCACCACTTTTAGAAATCTTGATCCATTCTGGGAAGTAACCCAACAAGCTTTGCCACAAGATCTTGTTTTCTTGTTACATCCATAGCTGATATTTTTTTCTTGAGTTTGTTGTCTTTCTACAATAGTGTTATTTGCAGAATTGGAAGTTGCACCTCCACTTGCAGTAGATGGAGTAGTAATAGAGAGATGAAACTGAAGGAGGTGTGGAGGGGCAACACCAACAGTGACATGTGTTGGATACATTTGATGCTTGTCTTATTTGAGTAAACATGTCAAATGTGTGTTTGACACATGTCCTGGTGTGTGTCACGTGCCTGACATGTAGGATTCATACACCAAGGGCCTCTAGGACATGTCCTATTTCTTATCTAGTTTCTTGTAACCTGTTATAGTTGGGAGGAGAAAAAAAGTAGAATGCAGAACTAGCTACTCCATTTAGAAATGTAATTATCCATGCCATCAAATATTTTGATTAGTCATACTTTTCTAAAACACATTTCAAATGGTCAGTTGGATGGATCTCTATGCCAATAGGGGTACCGAGATATTGACTAATTTGTTGGCCATTTCTCTTCTCGCCTGAGAAAAAGTATTAAGTGTAAATTTCCTTGTGCCATTTTCCTAGATAATTCAATTGAGTTCAAACCATCTGCAAAATGGACATTAAGAAATTAAATTCCCCAGGAAGAGGGATTCACCTAATCTTACATTGCCTCCAGTAAACTAATCATGTTCCTTAGTGTATCAACAAGAGGTCCATATACACAAGTGGAGTCCTATTCTTCTCCATCGAGAATATAAGGGATTTCTTTCCTCCTTTATTGAAGATGTCTATATATTTCTTAGGTTTGAAGTGATCCTCAAGCTTTAATTTCACCTGACCACTATGTCCACGATTACATTCCTTACATACACACGATTAGATTATTATCTTGGTCCAGTCAAAATATAAGTCATTTATTTCCTCCTTTCTTGAAAATGTATAATATTTCCCGGGTTCGTAGTGACCTCAAGGTTTAATTTCACATGACCACTCTTTCTATGATCACATTCCTCATTGAACTTATGCCTACACTGGTGTCCAGTCTTTCCTCATTTGCACTAGAATCATGAGTGAATATTCCCATTCAACTTGCTTCTTGCTACAAAGGCTGAACATCCTCGTATGTTTTATATTTTGCATCATGCTTTACTTGAGTTGAATAGATAACACAATGTCGTTATCTCTGTAACAACTTCTATGATTTGAGTCCTAAAATTTTCTTACTGAATATTTTCCATTTGTTCTTTTTTTGAACACATGGAATCTTCTTTATGATATTTTTTTGACACCCTTGGATAGAATTTAACCAAGGATGATCCTACTTGGTTTCCTAAATATCATTCTTTTCCTCATAGCCTTGTTCATTAGAAGTCATATTAAACTATCTATTGCACTTCACTTTTTACATTCTTAATTAGATTACAATTTCCAGTGCTTTATGGCCTAGGGATTTACTAACTTATGTACTACCATATGCTGACTTTTTATTGTCTTCTTTACCAATTTTGATTAATTGTGGTTGTTTAATTGTTATTATTCTTTTTTATATGATGGGCATGTAAAGATAGAAACTAAATGACATGGTCAATTCAAGTCTACCATGCAAGCCATTTTTCTCTATGTTTCAAGATTGGTTTAAAGACAATGACATGAGATAGAAATGACATTTTCCTTGGGAAACTCGACCAAGTTCCATAAATCATACTTCATCATACTGTCATATTCAACATGCATAGATTTTCTATGTTTTCTAGAATGTGAATCTTCATCAAAATACTTAGGCAAAGTATCAACCAAAGAAAGCATAAAATCCATGAAATTTTCCTCATATCTTTGAGGTGCATTGCTTGTTCTTGTTGATCTTCTTGGACACGTACTCATTTAGACTCTTATTCCTCTAGAAAACTTTATTCTTCCACCACTTTCCCATGTCAATTAGGTTTCTTTGCTGGTGCTTCTTGGAAAACTTATTGATTTGTCTCCTCTTCCAGTTCTTCCACTAGACAGAGTTGTATGTTGACATTCCACAATTCATCCTTGGACATTAGGAAATATTGTTCCAGTAGACCATGATAGGATTGTACCATTTGTGACACATATTCTAGATACATTATCGTGGAACATATCTCTCTCTCAGATGGACTCTCCATCTTTGGAGTTGGCTTCCCGGGATTTAGATTAGATTCATACTTTACTTTCTACATTGTGAGTTTCATAAGAGTTGTTTTAGTGGGAGTCCCTTTGACCTACTTTATTACAACCTGAATGTGTGATGATTTTAGATAATTTCACAAGTTCACTGTCGAGAACCCATATTCTCTACCAAGTATTGATGAATTGCTAGACCAACTACAAGAATCAAAGTATTTTTCAAAGTTGGAACTCAAATTCGGATATCATCAAGTGACTCAGTGATAATCAAGCAAGAGGACACTTGAACGACAACTTTAAAGAGAAAACAGTGGTTGCTTCAAATTTTTGTAATCTCATTTGGGATTACTAATGCATTAAACACATCCATCTAGTTGATGAATGATGTTCTCCAACCCTTCAGTCATTATTTTGTAGTTGTGTATTTGGATGACAGACTCATCTACAACAATCTTTGTGAGAAGCACTTAGACCAATACTTCTACACTAGGATTGCCACATTTTAGGCCTAATTTATTGTACTAAAATTAAATATGATATGTATTGTCATAAATTCTCTCCCAACAATGATTTCATTTGGAATAAATTCCTAAATCTCCTTTGAGAATTTTTGGTGAGTGATCACCCCAAGAACCAACATACAGAGTTACAAATCAATATATCCAACTTTACACATGAGTCTATTGAATTTTAGCATTAGCATGAATACTTAAAAAATTTCCAGACTATTAGATAACAATTGATAAGTGCAGTAAAATAATCAACACATCAAAACACTGAACACAAGAGTTTTTCACTGCGGAAACCTTTAAAGAACAAAAACCCCAAAAGCATTAGTAATTCATCTCGTAAACAAGATTACTGATTTCTTCATAAATTCTCAAACCCTAATAGGTTTGATCCACAGATTCAAAATTCACCAAAGACATATTTTACATAAAAATCAAATTAGGGATTTCTTCCCTAATTCCTCTTTTGCTTCCCGAGATCAAATTGATCAGATCTGTGGCTAACCAAATTTTCTCTCCTACTCGAACCTACAAAAACCCTTCCTGGAACTTTTTTCTTCTTGACTGGATCTTCTCTCTCCTTACCAAACCTGTTTGGACCCTGTCTCGACCTTGTATTTCTTTCTCGAGTCCTATTGGGCTCCTTTGTTGGTTCCTGAATGTTTGTTGGGCTGACCTACTACTGCCCGGAGGTCTACTGGGGTTTTAGTCTGACCAAGGCCTATTAAGGGAATTCTGAGGCCTGTTGTGGCATGTTGTGGGTGCTCAAAGGAACTATCAAGCTGCATGTGACTTGTTAAGGCCTATTGTGCGTGACCAAAGTTACTAGAAGGATTCCCTGGCCCTGCTAGGGTTTGCTGAGGCTGTTGGAATGTGATAGCTGGGTGACCGAGGGGAAGAAGATTGTTTCAAGAAGAGGACAGCTTCTTGATATCCTAACTATCCTTCCCGTCTATAACCAAGATGTCTGTGACCAATCTGTAGTAGCTGAGAAGAAGAGAAGGGCTAGGGTGAGGACATAGCATGTGTAAAAGAGAAGAATATTGTTGTTGTTTTTCTTCACCATGAACCCTATCTTAGGGTTTTTTGAACAAATGTATATACCCTAGATAGAATCCTCCATGCTAGGGCACAACCATCAAAAATTTATTCACCTTCAACAACCAGTGAAATTCTTCTGTGGGAGCAGCAGTAAGATCATGAGAAAGTGTGTGTAAATGAAATGGAATTATCTTATTTTATATCCTTTGAAGTACCTGTAAGTGGACAAATACTTAAAAGAAAAAAAAAAAATTTATTCTTTTACCTTTTACCTTTTACTTTTACCTTTAGTGGTACTAAAGGTATTTTTGTACTTTCATTTGCCTTCTTCAAGTGTCCTGTGGTCCAAAGGTCCTTATGTATTTTTACCTTTACCTTTGGCCTTCTTGAAGTACCCTGTACTCTAAGGGTCCTTATGTATTTTTAACATTTACCCATTAGCCTTTACCAGGTGCTCTGTGGTCAAAACAAGTGGTCATAGTGTCCTTCAAACCCACTCAAAGTATGTCATCATAAATAGATAGAATTACTAATTCTTTTATCTCACACTCCATGTGCCACCAAGATCGAGTATTAAGGTGTCTTAAACAGGGGTAGCTAATCCCTGGAGAAGATCACAAATCCCATAGATTGAGGGAGGAGTGTGATACATGCCCAGACCTTGTCTAGGGCTTAGAGTGTTATCCTAGTAATAGACCAGTTGCCTCAGCCATAGGATGCATAGTTTGACTCGAGGTCAAATACTTTATAACAAACCAAGCGCGTCCATTCTCTCAAAGAATGGATCTCAGCCTCGGGTTGAATCCCTACTCCCAGCCTAGGTTAACTTCCTGGTAACTGACCAGGTGCCTCCATTCAAAGAATGGCCACTTATCTCTAGGATGAGTCCCCCAATACTAGATTGGTTCCACATCTTGTTCCATTACCACATTTATCCATTGAACATAATGGTCACTCATCTCTAGGATGAGTCCCCCATTCCTAGAATGATTCCACATCATGGTCCTTGACCAGATGTCCCCATTCTGCTCATAGAATGGCTCTCGATGCCACACAGTAAAAATCAACAAAGTCATCCTATATCATATATGTTATTATGCATGTGTCCACCCTTTAATCATGTTTTATTGGCATAGTCTTTTTCTCTTGAAATTAATTTCCAAAACTTGAAATGGGGATTGTGCACAATGAAAGTAAAGGCAAGAGTGTCTTGGTGCAAAGAGGAAATCTGAAGAGAAGTTTGTTGATGGTGAAGATGGGTGTAGTGTTATACTTTTAAAAGAACCATGGCAAGAGACAAAACAATTCTCTAATACCAATTTATGTGTACATACACAAAATGAGATGCTTAACATACGAAATTCTCTGATTTTGCTCATACTTGTTTTGGAATATTCTTATTTGGTTATTTATGTTTTATTGGGCCTCGTTTGCTGAGGTTCTTGGTTGTAACAGTGAAAAAACAAGAATAGAATATATTATCTCACTTCTACTTTATTTTGATTAGCTTACACATGTTATCTATGTAAAATTTTGTTGCAAAATCTCAATTTCTCCCAATTTTTTTAATTTCCTTGATTTTTCAAGTTGTTGATTTTTTCAAGTCTGTGTTTATGCTTGCCATGATTTTGTCGATTTTTTCTTGACAATCTGAGTGGATGATTTTCATCAATTTTTTCTGATCTACATCAATTTTTTCTGATGACAAGTTTTGTAACATTGTTTTTTATTATTGAAACAATTAATTTGTATTCAGTCAAGAGCTATGACTTAACCTGGATAGCAAGGAAGTGCAAAATAATAAAGGGTCTATATCCATATAGATGACTCCTCTCCTCAAAATGAGATAGGTAGCAACAAAGCAGAGAACATCCTTTTGTTTCTTACAATTCTCCCAAATCTTGAAGTGCCTATATTCAATGCAACAATGCAATATTAATGTTTAAAACAACAAGGGACGGGTGAGATTCTTCACTCACAATCAATCCAATGGGACAAATTTTCCCTTCTATGACCCTAATTAGAATGTCTAGCTAATCCACATATCATTTGCAACATTAAATATGAGAACATAGAACCAAACATGAAAGTGGAAAAGAAATCCTTCACACTTCAATTAGGGCCTAGCCTCCAAAAAAGATAGCTTCCAAAATCAGACCATGCTTTCAAATGAGGAAGAGGCTCTGTTTATATAGGAGAGTAGCTCAACTTACTTTACAATATAATATTCATTAATTCCTAGATCTAGCCTAGGGTGGAAGAATTTCAACGTTTGTTCCACTAGGCTCTAATTTCCAAAGGCTCTTCAAAGGAGGCTTCTTCATCAAGAATGTGCCCACACAAAAGTCAATCTAATAAAATTATGTCCACATGCAAGCTTGTAACTAATCAGGATCTTCAATATCTACAACATCCTTCTTAAGGTTGGCTTGTCCAAGAGGAATATTTCTACATGCAACTGACACTACCTAGCTCCATAAAATATGAAGTGGACAATAAAAATCCAATGCTCCATGACAACTTCCTCAAAAGGTGATATAAGAAAACATCAAAGGGATGAAGGATGGGACAAAAAAGAAAGGATAATAATTAGGTCTAGGGGTTGACCCCTAATACCTCTTCCAAATGAAAAACAACTCCCTCAAATTGTTCATAACTCCATCAAAAATTCATCAAATGGCAAGGGAACCCCATCTTAATATCAAGCACTGCCTCCAGAAGATTCCTCTAGGTGGTGACCTCTCCAAAAGGTATATACAGATCTCAAATCTGACCAAGGAAACACCTAGAGGATGGAATTTGTCCTTGACGGATGAAGGATGCACTAAGAACATGTCTAAAGAGCTGAAATATTGTACCAAACTCTTAGACCTGTCAAAACTACCTCCAAAGGTTCCCTGATGTTATACCTGATTTTACCACACATGGTTGATCACACATTTATGTCCTTCCCTATCCCTTTGTAGACTCTTTGCACCCCATGGACTTATATTATACTTTGATGCTTGAATATCATTCCCAAAAATCACCTGTTTATACCTTTACATGACTTTTAAAGCAATACTCACGTGTATACGCAGCCTTTGACCTCAAACATGTGTACATCGGGATGTGTGCATAAAGACAAACATTTTTGGAGTTTTTCTCATATGAGTCCAAATATATTGTCTCTTGGCCTTCCATATTCCTTGAGAATGCTTGGATTTGACCTTCCATTACCCCTGTGGAGCAGTATATATTGAGCCTCTTGGATACATTGAAGGAGGAGAAATTGAAGAGTAAGAAAACTATAGTCCATTGTTGCCTCAGTTTTGCTTATACTTGAGTTTGCATCCCTTTGTCCCTTGGAGCACATAGTGTTCTTCCCAATATTTCCTTTGTTTTTGGAGCTTTATATCGAGAGATGGAGGATTGAAGTGGTGGAGGCCCAGGTGGAGGACTTGGTTTCTCCGGTTCACAGATGTGCCAACAAAGTTTGTCACTATTATATCTCTGATTTATTAATAGAAATAAATTTTCCTCTCTAATTCATGTGCATTTGAATATGAATAATGAATCCATGGATGCATTTACTTGTTTATACATGGTTTATTATATATGCTAGAGTATCTCTAACAAATTTATATATATCATGCTTGCTTTGTTTGTTGTTGTTGAGAGCAAATTATAATTGCAATTGCATTGGAAAAGCTCAATGGGGATCTACTTCAACCGTCTGGAATTAGGTATGATTCTATATCCCTTAGTGTTAGATTTTCTTACTTCACTTGCATATTGGGAAAGATTGATTTTTGGTGTCATAATGTCTATTTTGGTACCCCCAAGCCATAGGAAGTTTCTCTCCATAACGTAATTGGCGACTCCACTGGGGAGGTTCCTAGTTGTTTTTATTTGGGGATTGGGTATACAATGTACTTGAATTTCTCTTTATTTCTCTATTTCTTTGTCGCGTCTGGAGGTATGTTTTCCTATTAGTGTCTTATAGGAGTAATTTGAAGTTGGATTATAATTTTTCCCTCTTTTTCTTCTTGTATGCAAGTATTTGCTGCATAGTCGCGTATACACGTAGTTTTCTCTTGAATTCCAGCATATGTAAGTTGGTTTATTGCAAACAGTCATGTATGCTTGTGTTTTGAGCTTTATTTTGAATATTGAGTGTTTTCGGGTGAGTTTTGATGATTGCTGAGTATTCTTCGGTACTGTTGGTGTCTGTATACAGGCTCTATTTTTTACCAGAGACCCCTTTTGATTTATTTTTAATTAGGTTTTTTTCTTGTCATTCATTTTTTCCTTTTTGTTTTGGGATTAGTTCATTAGGTCTCTTTTATCTTTGTGCCTTGCTTGGCTGTTGTCTGTGAGTGGTTGCATGGTCTTAGAGTTGTAGAGTCTGTTATTTCTTTTTTATCTTATTTATTTCAAAATATACCAAAATATTTTGCTTTTGCATACTTATGCATTCTTTCATTTTTTCACTTGCATGGTACTTGGATTAGGTTTTTCTTATTGAATTATAGTTAGGTGTTCATTTAGGAATGATTGCATTCTCATTTGAAGGAAAACTTGCATCTCATGTAGTGGCATACCCTATTTTTTATTCTACGAAATTTCACTTGGCATCGTTTGTTAGGTGTGAACATTTATTTCACTGCTGATTCATAATCTCATTACTTGTACGGCGATTTCTCTTTGAGTGATCACAACCATTAAAACCAACACTTAATTAAAATGAACTATACATTTTTCTTTTATAGGGTTCATCAACAGGATTAGGATTTTGAGTCTTGGAATAGTTCATTGTGAATTAATTCTCCAAGACTACTAAACACAACAAGTAGATGTTTGTCCAGGTGAGAGAGAAATACTTGGTATAATTAGTGTTTCTCAAGAAGATCCTCTTACACAAGAGTCAAGCATGAGACAGCGTAAACGATTGTGATTGGGATAGCCCTTGGTCACTTTCTGTGAGCACCAGAGATATTTTCGGTATCGTATTCATATCTGGGGCTTTTGAGGTACTGTTTGGTGCTTTTGAGCTTCAGGATTTTCTACCTGTCTTATACAGCAATCCTTCCTACGACTTTCCACCTGAGCATTGATTATATTGGGGTGATTGTAGCTACCTTACCTAGGTATCGTAGGGGGTACTTGCATAGGTTATTTTGTAGGTGTCCTGGCCAGGTAAGGGTCGGAAAACATAGTCACTTTACACGTTGAAGCTGAGGGATACTATAATTTGTTACGAACCTCCGCTTGTAGTGTATGGGATTCTCAAGCCTCTCCTAGGTGAGGCATACTTGCTGCATTTAGGAGCTCACATATCCTCCCCTTGGTTTGCTTTTTTTTATATAGATTTTCTTAGGAGTGTGCTCTATGTAGGCTATATTACTTAGGGTTGTGTAGCTATATTGAGTCTTTTTATTTTATTGAGTCATAGTGGATTCAGGTGTGGAAATCCATTGTTCTCATCATTTAGCATGACTTTATCCTTCTACATCTCCTCCTCCTTTGGGAGAGAGAACCAGACAGTGCAGGAGGACTAGTTCTCACTTTGATTCACACACAGATCTCACCATGAGTCACCATGGGTCTGATATTCTAAAGAGTCTTACTTCTCCACCTCCCATATGGGAAGTTGAACCTTCAATCATGTATGTGAATCCGGTAGGATCCGGCCACCATGTGGCTGGGGAATCACATGAATATTTATCACAATTTCTAGACTACATAAACACAAACTGCTGGTATTGGTCACATAATCCGAGCAGTGAGACTCACCATGCACCCACTAGCACTAGCACATTAAGGTATGGCATGCCATACCTTCCCAAGATCAATATAGTACCAAATGTCAGATCATGTGTTGACCCTCATGTTGCGCCTGGGGGGAACTTCCATTCCTTTCCAAGTGGATAGGTTTGGTAGCACTAGTCATATTGTACCTTCCATCCTTGCAGTGGGAGGACCTTCACACATGCATCCTATGCCTAGTATTGTTGTGGCCATTCGGGGGACTAATCCTAGACATGTGACTATTGGGGGCACAAGTTACATCCCTTCCCATCTTCCATCATCTTCAACACTGGTTACTTCAAATGCATTTTTGATGACACATCCTCCTCCTTACTCACATGATCCTTCGAGCTGAAGTTCTACCATTAGTCATGTTCATCCCACGTCTGCTCACACCATAGTGTCAGAAGTCTATATGCCTCCTTATGTGTCACTCAGGTATGTACCATCTTATGGATAGTCTTGTTGCTGCCTTTCACACACCTGGGTCACGTGGCAGAAATATTCAAGCCACTCGGTGTGTCCTTGGGGGCAAGTCTCTAGTCAAGGCTGTCACCTTGTTCTTGACTCCTTCGTTTAGGCTCAAATCCTAATGGAGCCAAGGGGGGTAGACCCTATTAAGTTACTAAGGGGAATTACTTAGTGTTGTGATGTTAAACTGAATGAGTTATTTAGGAGTTTAAGATTTAACTATATATAATCAAAGAGGGCAAGATATAAAAGATGAACACATGAAAGCACAATGTTGAGACACAATATATATATAAGCAAGAAATTAACCAGTGCCTTAGAATGGAGTCAAAAATAGAATCAATATGCTTGCAATGTGCTTGGAGTGAATTTTTTGTGATTGCCTCTTGGTATGTTTTAAGTTAAATGTGAAGTATGAGTTGATTAAATTCAGCTAAGGGGGACTCCAGATATACTCGAGAGTACTTGGCGTATGTCCAAAACTAAACCTTCACGGCTACCCGCAAGGAATATATGGGCTGAAATGGAGTCTCTGGGGCTATTGTTCATAATGCACCCATTAGGGTGTGACAGAGATCGGCGCCCCGAGGTCACTTTTCAGTAAGTTCCCGCTTCCTTTGGGTATTTTGCCACCGTAAAGGTTTGACTTAGGTGTTGGATTTCCACCTGATGGTTTGTCAGTTGGGGAGAGTGAATCCTAATTATACTAGTCACCCAAGTGCTTTTGATACAGCTTGACTGATCGGATGAACCGCAGCCAAGTGCAGAGCATACACACTGGAGTCTTGTCAATTTTAATAAGTTTTAAACTGAGTGTTCTTGTTTAAAAGGAAAGCCCTCCAGGAACCTCTTTCGATCCAAGTGGATCTCAATCGGGGAATTGAGGAGGGGTTAATTTTATAATTGCTGATAATAAAAGATGAAAAATAAAACAAATACACAATTCTGGTTTTTGTAATTAATCCTACCACGAATCTCTTTCCCCTTTCGGGTCAATCGGGAAATCGTGGGGTAAGTATTATGATTACTTTGAAATGTAAAATATGGAGTATGATATTAATAATGAACTAAAGTATACTACCCTGCAGATTAGATCAATTCTAGTTTAAAAAAAGGAATAAGCATAAAGCGACGAAAAGGACACCGACGCAAATCCCCCTAGGGGGGATGGGGAATGGGCTCGAAAGAGCCTATTCCAAAAATGATTTTATTTATTAATGGTTACAGTATCAGAGGACTGATATATCAGAAAATTCTTGGTCCTTATATAGGCTGAAACCAATATTTTACAACTTTGGAAAAAATTTGAGTTTTTTGGTGAAAAGGGAGACCTCTGGGGGGATTTGAACGCTCTTGAGGCCACTTCGGACAGAAGCTTCATTTATTTTCTGTAATACCTGCTAAAATACAGCGAGCATGTTAGAATAAAAAACACCCAAAATCACTTTAAGAGTACCTTTGGATCAGCCTACCTTATCTCAAAAAAAAATGAAATTAAACTAGCTAAACGGGCGAAAAGGGAACCAAGCTTTCCTTGGGATATTGGCTTACTGTTTGTGCAACCAATTAAATATGCACTGATATTGCAGAATATTGAAATTTTATAACAGTGAAATGAAATATAATGCATGCGATCTACAATTTTTCTTTAAATTTTCATGCAAAAAGACGATTTCCCTGAAGCTAGATCTAGAATGCTTATGAAACTTTTTTGAGTGCAAGATCTAGACTGTGAGCTATGAAATATCAGATATATGTATATTTTACTTTGATGAAATAGATCCAAATGAAATCAAAGCTATGAACTGAACAAAGTAACCTAGTAAAGTGTTGATTTTTTATAGAAATGAGAAGAAGAGGAGAGAAGGTCGGATCGTTGCTTGAATGGAGCAAGCTGAAAGGAGGCCCTTTTGTGGAGTGCTGAGGGACAGAGTCTTGAGATTATTGGATAGGAATGGATTCAATCTAGATCCACACCTTCATCCAATTAGGAACCTGCAACTAAATAACACAAGCCTGCACACACCTCGTGAGATCTGGATATAGATGCATAAAACAACAAAAATGAAAGATTATGCAGAAATAACCTTATTTAAGCATATACTTGAGATTTTTGAGCATACATCATATGGATAAACAAGATCAAGCAATCTATATTTCCTAGTTTAAACCCTTACTTGATTCAACCGAATCCTTGAAGCCAGAACACAGAAGCAACACAGAATTTGGCAATAAATTGCAGCTACCACATCAGCAGCATAACACTGAGAATCCACACAATCAAATGCACCACACAATATAGCCCCCAAAGCTTCTTTATTCACAAATGAAGATCAACTACAGAGTTACAATGGAAATCCCTTCAGTCTAGCTCTAACTAGCTTGAAAGAGGGAGCCTCAAGCAGGATATATACAAATTGCAGGCCATCCAGCCGAGGGGCGGCGCAATTCCTCATAGAATCAAGTGAAATCAACTGAGGGAGAGTCCATCAATGCACAACTGAAGCTGTACTGAGCCTACTTGTCAACCGGGGGCTTGATTGAGCTGACACATCAACCCATACATTGACACCTCAGTCCACAGAGCATCCAGGAGAGTCCACACGTGTGGAGGAGAGAGAGAGGGCACGATTCCCCATGAAGACAACTGTAGATCAACTCTAGATCTGATTTGATCCCCTCCTTTAGTCAAGGATTTGTCAGATCCAGTCAATATGCTCCAGATCTGATTGATTTCAGTCAAATCGGTTGAGAATCCACTGATTTATTGATTTTGGATTTGCTCCATTATTCATCAATTTATTAATTAAAATAATCAATAATTGATTTTTGGCGCTTTCTAACCTGAGTGATGGAAGATCACTCAAAAGTTAGGAAATAGTGGGTCCATGGGTTTACATGGTGCTCTTAGCTTGAAAATGAGCACCTACATGATTGAAATCGATCATTTGGCCCACTTTTATTACAAAATCAATTTTTCCAATTAAACTATTAAAAAATAGCCTATGTTTGGAAAAATTAAATTTTAATAAAAAACACTGAAAAAACTAAAAAATTGAAAAATTGAAAAACACCTAGGGGGACTTAGACATGTTCATATGACTCAAAAATGATGTCTAGCATGCTTATACATTGACACATAGACTCTAATAACCTCAATAGGCCTAAATGCCAAGCCGACCACCCCAACTTTGGAGGTATGGAGTGAAAAACTCAGAAATTATCAGTCGTTTATTCAACAACCAATAATAACCAAGGGAAAAAACACCCTGGGCTGATCAAATTGACAAATGAAGTCTAAGAGACCGAGTCTTTTACAGACACTATCATGCTAGAACATTTATTACAATTGCCCCATGGGGTATGAACATGTGATATAGTACAACAAGCACTTCCCAGAAGTACTTCCAAAGGGCTTTTTGAAGTCCGAACAAGATAACCCTGTCCGTTTCACCAGGCTCACTTGATAAAAAACCACTAAGTACAACTTAGGTGGTAACATTCTAGCTCCATCTGGGACACATTCTCTGACTGATCTTCTATTCAAAGGAGAGGATGTGAGAACTCTGGAATCTCTGGGTCCTGAAAGGCAATTAGAGTTTATCAGTAACATGTATATGTAAGAAAAAATTAGCCATAAAAACAAACTAATGTACATAATTAATCTATAATGTGCAAAAAGGAATATTTTACAAAAACTAATATAGAAAGGAAAATTTTCAACATGGTACAAAATAACTATAATACAACAATATCTATGATACAACAATATGATATATACAATTTAGAAATACATGCAGGGCAAGGTTTAGAAATTGGCCCTGAAACCACCGATACCACTAAAGGCATCAAACTGTCTCAGCGAAAAATAGCTTGAGGAGGAAACCATTCACTGGTAAGCTCAATCTTTCTCCTTCCAAGTCATTTAGGTAGAAGGAGTTCGTTCTTGCTATTTCATCGATGATGTACAGTCCCAACCATAGGCTGTCGAGCTTTCCATGTTTCCCAGGTCTTTCCCGTCGTTTGTCCCAACGTAGAACCATGTCACCTACTTGGAAGGACCCTTGCCGAGTAGACTTATCAAAGGCTCTCTTGACCTTGTCTGAATTTTTGATACTATGGTTAAGAGAGTCTCTTCTGCTCTCATCTAGCTCGATCAACTAGTTTATTCTATTCTGGATGGCCTCTTGATCTGAGCTGAATGTCTGGAGGAGCTGATAAACTGGAAGCTTTAGATGGACTGGTAAGGTGACATCAAGGCCATAGACTAGTTCGAAAGGGCTCCTCCTCGTTGAAATTTTCTTAGTGATCTTGTCGGCCCATAATGCTAATTTGATTTTGCTATCCCAAGCCTTCTTATTGTCGCCCACAATTTTTTTGATTATGGTCATTAAGTTCTTGTTACTTGATTCTGTTCAACCATTTCCTTGGGGATAGTAATTAGATGAGTGAGATAGGATAATGCCATACTTGAAACAGAAAGATGACATATCGGAAGAAACAAAGCATGGGTCATTATCCATGATTATTCTAGTTGGCACACCGAATCTTCGATGATTTTATCTTCCTTTTTGGTGGGTATAGCCTCTACCCACTTGGTAAAATAATCTATGGTGGTAAGAATCCAAGAGTAACCATTGATTGAGTTATCCTTGAACTTACCGATGAAGTCAAGCCCCCATTGCTGAAAAGGGGCTTGGACTACTATTGGATTTAGAGGCAAGGCTTTCATTTGTTGCTTTCTGGTGAATAGCTGACACTGGGGGCAAACTCTGACATCCTTGTGCACATCTGAAAATAGGTTTGGCCAATAGTAGCCTGCTCTAAGGATTTTGTGGGTGGTTGTTTTAGTTGCAAAATGTCCACCACAAAATCATGAATGGAACTCGACCATGAGTTTCTTGGACTCAGGTTCATCGACACATCTAAGTATCAAACCATCTAGGTTTCTCCAACCCAAACCATCTTTGGTCAAACAATACTTAGTTTCCTTTAACGTTAATGCCCTTATTTTATGGACCAATAAGTGATCGGGGCATGTAAGGTTGCGGAGGAAAAATATGATGTCGGTGTACCAGGGGTGCTGCTCTAATATCTGAAGCTCGTCTGATACACTTTGCTCTGAATTGCTGCTCTGACAGATTATTCCTAAAGCCTTTTCATTTCCTTGGGTCAACATCTTTGCAAGACCATGTCCCTTAATTAATTTAGTAGGTTTTATCTCCAAATCATAGTCCTGAATTTTTGAAACCCACTTACCCCTGACTCCTAGACAGTCATCCTGAGACATGATATCCTTGATAGCTTCATGGGGTACATATCCAATGATTTTGGAGTAACCTATATAAGTTCTGAAATGTATAAGGGACTTGACAAGAGCATAGGCCTATTTCTCCATCGTGGTATACTTCAATTCTGAATTTTGTAAGGCTCTACTCATAAAGGCTATGGGTTGCTCTTGTCCCTCCTTATTATTTTGAAGTAAAACACTGGAAATGGTGTCTTCTGAGGCAAAGGAAAATATTTGGAATTATTTGGAATAATCAGGACTAGTTAAGACCGGGGACATGGATATGGCATTTTTGATAGACTTGAATGCATCTTTCCCTTCATCTGTCCACTCAAACTTAGCATCTTTCTTTAATAGCTTTTGTAGAGGTTTCAGTAATTCTACTAAGTTTGGGATGAATCTTCTTATGAAATTGATTTGACCATTAAAGGACTGGAGAGCTTTTAGATTGTGAGGCAAGGGGACTTTATTAATAGATTCAACTCTCTCAGGATCAACCTTGACACCATCTTTAGAAATGATGTGCCCCAACAACTTGCCTTCATCAACTTCAAAGATTGACTTAGCGGGATTCAAGGAAATACCATATTTCCGACATCTTATAAAAACCTGCCTAATATGACTTATGTGGTCAAATATTTCTTTTGAAAAAATAGTTAAGTCATCCTGATATATTTCAATTATTTTTCCTATAAGTTCTTTGAAGGCAAAATCCATGGCTCTTTGGAAGGTGGCACCAGCATTCAATAAGCCACAAGGCATTCTTAGAAATTTATAGGTACCCCAAGGTGTGGTGGATGTAGTCTTATGTTGATCTTCTTTATTTACCAACACCTGGTTATAACCAGAAAAGCCATCCAACATGGACATCATTCCTGATCCTGTTACTCTTTGAAGCAAAGTTTCCATGTCGGGTAATGGGTAATTATCTTTGAGGCATGATGTATTCAGATTTCTAAAATCTATACATATTCTAATTGACCCATTCTTCTTTCTGACAACAACTAAGTTGGAGCACCAAGATTAATTCCCTCTAGGTGCTATGATCCATGTTGCTAACATCTTCTGAAGTTCCTTCTGCACAATGGGGGCCAACTTAGGATTTATTCGCCTAAGTTTTTGTCGGAAAGGTTTGACCTCCTTAGCTTCTTCTGCTAGGGGAATAGTGTGTTGAAACACATCCTCCCTATAGGCTTTAAGCTCATCATAAATAAAGGCCAACACATCTCTATACTCTTTGATTAGGTTGATCAAGTTGTTCCTTTCCTTTTCCGAAGTACCTTTTCCAATTTTTATTAACTTGGGATCCTTGTTAGTTCCTATGTTTATTTCCATATAATTCCCAGTTTTTATTTCTTCTTTTTGTTTTTTATGATGATCCTGACGATCGAAAAGATTCTCAAAAGCTATAAGGCTACTCGGGATGTGATTTCTTTCATTATCCTCACACTCCTGATACTCTTTACCTTCCTGCTAACAACTGATCTTGCAACCCTCAAACTCTTGTAGATTGTGGATGAATCTCAAAAGTTGCTCATCATCTTTGAAAACATGCCAGTGGTCTATATTATCTAGAATTGAAGGTCTGAAATTGATTTCCATCTTTCCATTTCCATTAATCATTTCATCCGATGGCTGGAGGGTGGATGCTGCTACTGCTAATTTATCTGCTAACCCATTCATTTCCCTATGGACCTTTTGAATGTTAAGCACATCAAACCATTCCATAGTGTCCCATGTGGCATTCCTATACTTTCTTAGTCTGTCATTTTTGCATTGATACTGATTTTTTATCTGGAGGACAACTAAGTCTGAATCACCCTTTATGTTCAACATCTTTATCCCCATATCTTTAGCGGTTTCTAACCCTAGGAGCAATGCCTCATACTCAGCTACATTGTTTGATGCTTCAAACTCTAACCTGAATGCAAAGTTGTAGATTTTATCTGAAGGAGAGATGATCATGATGCCCGTACCCTTTCCGGTTTTGGAATAAGCCCCATCAAAGTACATTTGCCAAACTTCATCGATCCTTTCATTTTTAATGTTTTCTTTAATGGGGGCCATGAAATTTGACAAAATAGCATAGTTTCCAAAATTATCAATGAAATGAACAAATTCATTTCCGGGCTTCTTAGGGTTTTCTACATGTCGTTTCCTCAGCTTTTCTCTATGGAGAATCACCCTAGTGTTCTCTGATGCAGGTATAGTAGCATATGTCCAATCCATTTGAATGTTCCCACCAAGAGTTGCGGCCCATTTTATGGACAACAACATATCCCAATTATCTGGAACATCTATCACCACCACATCCATCGACATGTCGATATTAGGATATTTAGCCAACTTAACTTGTAAATTTAAGATTATCCCTACCACTTCAACTTCTCTTGCATCCATGGCACAAACATTGTTGTAGGGTCGGGTGACCCTTAGATTTAGCTGCTCCATTACTTTTCTTGTCATGACATTTGATGAAGCACCTGAATCTAACAAACAGTTATGAAGGAGAAGTTTGTCAACTAAGAGGGAGACATATAAAGGTGGGTGATCTTCTCTTCTCCGATCAACACTGTTTAGGACTATGGGCATATATATGGGTTCAATATGTTCAGCTTCAAATATAGCATTATTATTAGGAAGAGGATCCTCTTCGATAATATTATGAGCTTTACTTTGACCATCCTCTAAGGCTTTCAACAACTTTTCTTTTTGACCGGGAATTTTAAGGACATCAGTTGCATAAACATGAATCTTAGCACTACTTATCCATTCTCCCATATCAAGATTTGACTCAGGGACAATAGGAGGATTTGGGAGGGGAGGAGTGGTTACCTTTGGCTTGTATTGTTTAGACGGTGATTGCTTTTCTCTTCTTTGGTACACAGCTCCCTTGAACCTGGCTTCCTTAATTTCCTTAATTGCTTCCGAAGGAGGCATTACACCATAAAAGTTAGACAGGAGATCCTTCTCGAAACCATAATCCGTGGCCTGCTGCCAATGCTGGTTTGATAGAGGATAGGTTCGGCCTACCATGTACACATGATCAGACTTGCCTGATGTTGTTTCCTGATTACTAACCTCCGCCATCCTATGTTCTATAACTTGGTTTGCTATGTAGCAAGTACTTTATGGGTGGAATTCCTCACAAGGTCTACACCATGGAATTACTTCATCTACTAGGTTAGTTGAGTCTAACTGGTTTGGAATCCTAGGCTCTTGTTGAGGAAACTTCTTTTGATATACTTGATTCTGTTTTGGCTGAAAATTCCTAGGTCCATTATTTCTCTCCAGTGTGACTATTCTGTTTTGGATATTATTCAATTGCATAGATTGGTTTGTCATGAATTGGTTCTGACTAGTCATCACTTTTTCAAACATGCTAGTTACCTTTTCCATGGGGTCTTTAGAGGTTTCCTTTTCCTCTAATTCAACAGCCTTTCCCTTATCTTTGCTGTACGAAGTGTTTCCCCTAGTGTAACCTGGAATGTTGGATTTTCCCGAAGATTGCATATTCTTTTCTATCTTCTCAGCCAGATCCTAAGCAGTTTTTAGATCGGTCAGATCTTTGTCTCTTAATTGGTATCTCAAATCACCAGTGAAAGCTTCGATGTAAGATATGAGGATGGAGGCATCCCTTGGATTGATCTCTCTAGGGAGGTCCGCAACCACACGTCTAAACTTAGTATTAAATTCTTCGATGGTTTCATTTTCCATCTTCTTTATATTATGAAGGGTAGCAAGCAAATGTCTTGGTTCTTTATTTTCCCCCCATTTCTTCTAAAAACCTTCTAGGAATTCATTGAGGATTTTATATGAATCATCACCAAGGTCTTCATACCATTCCACAGCATCATCCTCTAAGGATAAAGCAAAGAGCTTCATTTTGACATCTTCATGGTCAGCGGCAGCACTATTGCAATAACTGACCAGGTGCCTTTTAAACTTTCGGAGATGAGTCTTGGTAGTGGTGGCATTATTTCCCTCGAACATGGGGAGCTTCTTGATAGCATCATTCGGAATGTCATGAGGAGCACCTGCTATCTAAGAAAAGTCAATGGGTTTGTAAAATTCCGTCATTTCTTGAGATTGGAAGATATGACTCTCTACAAATATGTGATGGATATCTGAGAGGGATTGGTCTCCTAAATATTCAAGGTTTCTACGAGAAGTATGCCTATTCAATCTTTCCTTAATAAACCTTTCAGGATCAGGGAGAGGATTGAATAATTATCGGTGGTTTCTTCGAGTAGAAATTCTTGAAGGGATGTTAGACAGTGGAGTCGCCAGATGGATCGAGTTTTAATTTTTATGTTTTTTAAAGACTAGATCAATCAAAAAGTTTTTTATATTTTTAGTTGATTAGAAAAAAGCTAAGCTAAGTCGTACTCGGCAATAAAAAGATTTATCCCCGGCAACAGCGCCAAAAAGTGTTGCCGCCTTTCACACACCTGGGTCACGTGGCAGAAATATTCAAGCCACTCGGTGTGTCCTTAGGGGCAAGTCTCAAGTCAAGGCTGTCACCTTGTTCTTGACTCCTCTGTTTAGGCTCAACTCCTAACGGAGCCAAGGGGGGTAGACCCTATTAAGTTACTAAGGGGAATTACTTAGTTTTGTGATGTTAAACTGAATGAGTTATTTAGGAGTTTGAGATTTAACTATATATAATCAAAGATGGCAAGATATAAAAGATGAACACACGAAAGCACAATGCTGAGACACAATATATATATAAGCAAGAAATTAACCAGTGCCTTAGAATGGAGTCAAAAATAGAATCAATATGCTTGCAATGTGCTTGGAGTGAATTTTTTGCGATTGCCTCTTGGTATGTTTTAAGTTAAATGTGAAGTATGAGTTGATTAAATTAGGCGAAGGGGGACTCCAGATATACCCGAGAGTACTTGGAGTATGTCCAAAACTAAACCTTCATGGCTAACCGCAAGGAATATGTGGGCTGAAATGGAGTCTCTGGGGCTATTGTTCGTAAGGCACCTGTTAGGGTGTGACAGAGATCGGTGCCCCGAGGTCACTTTTCAGTAAGTTCCCGCTTCCTTTGGGTATTTTTCCACCGTAAAGGTTTGACTTAGGTGTTGGATTTTCACCTGATGGTTTTTCAGTTGGGGAGAGTGAATCCTAATTATACTAGTCACCCAAGTGCTTTTGATACAGCTTGACTGATCAGACAAACCACAGCCAAGTGCAGAGCATACACACTGGAGTCTTGTCAATTTTAATAAGTTTTAAACTAAGTGTTCTTGTTTAAAAGGAAAACCCTCCGGGAACCTCTTTCGATCCAAGTGGATCTCAATCGAGAAATCGAGGAGGGGTTAATTTTATAATTGCTAATAATAAAAGATGAAAAATAAAACAAATACACAATTCTGGTTTTTGTAATTAATCCTACCACAAATCTCTTTCCCCTTTCATGTCAATCGGGAAATCGTGGGGTAACTATTATGATTAATTTGAAATGTAAAATATGGAGTGTGATATTAATAATGAACTAAAGTATACTATCCTGCAGATTAGATCAATTCTAGTTTAAAAAAAGGAATAAGCAGAAAGCGACGAAAAGGACACCGACGCAAATCCCCCTAGGGGGGATGGGGAATGGGCTCGAAAGAGCCTATTCCAAAAATGATTTTATTTATTAATGGTTATAGTATCAGAGGACTGATATATCAGAAAATTCTTGGTCCTTATACAGGCTGAAACCAATATTTTACAACTTTGGAAAAATTTTGAGTTTTTTGGTGAAAAGGGAGACCTCTGGGGGGATTTGAACGCTCCTGAGGCCACTTCGGACAGAAGATTCCTTTATTTTCTGTCAGACCTGCTAAAATACAGTGAGCATGTTATAATAAAAAATTCCCAAAATCACTTTAAGAGTACCTTTGGATCAGCCTACCTTATCTTAAAAAAAAAATGAAATTAAACTAGCTAAACGGGCGAAAAGGGAACCAAGGAAAGCAATCTTTCCTTGGGATATTGGCTTGATTTTTGTGCAGCCAATTAAATATGCACTTATATTTCAAAATATTGAAATTTTATAACAGCAAAAGGAAATCTAATGCATTCGATCTACAAGTTTTCTTTAAATTTTCATGCAAAAAGATGATTTCCCTAAGGCTAGATCTAGAATGCTTATGAAACTTTTTTGAGTGCAAGATCTAGACTGTGAGCTATGAAATATCAGATCTATGTATATTTTACTTTGATGAAATATATCCAAATGAAATCAAAGCTATGAACTGAACAAAGTAACCGGGTAAAGTGTTGATTTTTTATAGAAATGAGAAGAAGAGGAGAGAAGGTCGGATCGTTGCTTGAATGGAGCAAGCTGAAAGGAGGCCCTTTTGTGGAGTGTTGAGGGATAGAGTCTTGAGATTATTGGATAGGAATGGATTCAATATAGATCCACACCTTCATCCAATCAGGAACCTACAACTAAATAACATAAGCCTGCAAACACCTCGTGAGATCTGGATATAGATGCATAAAACAACTAAAATGAAAGATTATGTAGAAATAACCTTATTTAAGGATATACCTAAGATTTTTGAGCATACATCATATGGATAAACAAGATCAAGCAATATATCTTTCCTATTTTAAACCCTTACTTGATTCAACCAAATCCTTGAAGCCAAAACACAGAAGCAGCACAGAATTCGGCAAGAAATTGCAGCTACCACATCAGCAACATAACACTGAGAATCCATACAATCAAATGCACTACACAGTATAGCCTCAAAAGATTATTTATTCACAAATGATGATCAAATACAGAGTTACAATGGCAATCCCTTCAGTCCAGCTCTAACTAGCTTGAAAGAGGGAGCCTCAAGCAGGATATATACAAATTGCAGGCCATCCAGCCCAGGGGCGGCGCAATTCCTCATGGAATCAAGTGAAATCAATTGAGGGAGAGTCCATCAATGCACAAATGAAGCTGCACTGAGCCTACTTGTCAACTGGGGGCTTGATTGATCTGACACATACCCCCATACACTGACACCTTAGTCCACAGAGCATCTAGGAGAGTCCACACGTGTGGAGGAGAGAGAGAGGGAAAAATTCCCCATGAAGACAGCTGTAGATCAACTCTGGATCTGATTTGATCCCCTCCTTCAGTCAAGGATTTGTCAGATCCAGTCAATCTGCTCCAGATCTAACTGATTTCAGTCAAATTGGTTGAGAATCCACTGATTTATTGATTTTGGATTTGCTCCATTATTCATCAATTTATTAATTAAAATAATCAATAATTGATTTTTGGGGCTTTCTGACCTAAGTGAAGGAAGATCACTCAAAAGTTAGGAAATTGTGGGTCCATGGGTTTACATGGTTCTCTTAGCTTGAAAATGAGCACCTACATGACTGAAATCGGTCATTTGGCCCACTTTTATTACAAAATCAATTTTTCCAATTAAACTATTAAAAAATAGCCTAACTTTGGAAAAATTAAATTTTAATAAAAAACACTGAAAAAACTAAAAAATTGAAAAATTGAAAAACACCTAGGGGGACTTAGACATGTTCATATGACTCAAAAATTATGTCTAGCATGCTTATACATTGACACATAGACTCTAATAACCTCAATAAGCCTAAATGCCAAGCCGACCACCCCAACTTTGGAGGTATGGAGTGAAAAACTCAGAAATTATTAGTCGTTTATTCAACAACCAATAATAACCAAGGGAAAAAACACCCTAGGCTAATCAAATTGACAAATGAAGTCTAAGAGACTGAGTCTTTTACAGACACTATCATGCTAGAACATTTATTACAATTTCCCCATGGGGTATGAACATGTGATATAGTACAACAAGCACTTCCCAGAAGTACTTCCAAAGGTCTTTTTGAAGTCCGAACAAGTTAACCCTGTCCGGTTCACTAGGCTCACTTGATAAAAAACCACTAAGTACAACTTAGGTGGTAACAAGTCTTATGGACCAGCTTATGGAACATCCTATGGAGTGTCATATGGAAAAAATTATACACCTTATGGGTCTGGGTATCAACCCGCTTATCAGTCTTCTAACTATGGCTTCATAGCACCCCAGCCTCAAGGTACTCAAAACTACAACACACATCCCTAAATGGGTCAAATGGGAGGAGGTTACTATCACACTGGCCAATTCCATGGTGTCTATAACAATCAAACCTATGTGAACCAACCTTATCAAGGAGAATGGAAACAAATGGCTCAACTTAGGATCCCTTTCCTTTCAAATTTAAATCTACCTGACTTATTGAGATTGACAAATGATCCTATGTCTCATGACCCAGCATGGCCGATCATTCCCCAAGCTATCTTTAGACATTCCAAAGTTCAAAGGTAATGTTGGTGAAGATCCTGGTGAGCACGTCACAAAATTCCACCTTTGGTGCTCTTCAAACTTCTTAATCATGATTCGATTCATTTTAGACTATTTCAATGCACCCTCATGGGGCTTGCAATGAAGTGGTACATGGATTTTCCTGGGGGGACTTATACATCATTTAATGACCTAGTTATCACATTCCTCAATCACTTTCAGCTACCAGGGCATTACAACACCGGTACTGAAATATTATCAATATTTTGGCAAGACAAAGACACCCATATCTCTGATCACATTCAAGAGTGGCATAGACAAAAGAGATTGATTAAGGTCTTCATTCCACTAGAGTTCCTTTTGGAATGGTTCCTCAAGTATTTATTTCCTTACATAGCGAAGGATTTTTCCATGTTCGGAGTGCAGAATGAGGAACAAGCTATCTTTAGAGCTCGATAGTTGGACTTTATTTATTCTCAATCTGGGCTCTTGTATGAGATCATACTAATCGCACCCAGATCCAATTTCAACCCTAATTTTAAACCTGGGCCACATGCCGATGACATTGTTGGCTCCACAAGTGCTAAGCCTGTAGGCTCGGTTACAAACAAAATGAATAAATTTTCTATTAATCGGCTTGCATCGGGACAAGCTATGGCCTCATCTCTTCCTACCCAAACGGTAGATGTACTTTCAGTGCAATCATCGAACCATAAAGGTAACCAACAACCTAGACGGAATAAGAAGAAAGGTAAAAACAATCAAAAGGGTGGGAATAGGAATGAAAATGATAAAATGACAAGAACAACAATAATGCTGGGGGCACAAGGAACCTAAACGTAAGGTTAAATTTCCTTATAATATTTATGGGGATGATCACCTCACTCACTTATGCCCTTGGATAGAAGATGCCTCGAATTTCATCTCCTAGAGCTTGACTGTACTGACAAATCCTTTACCACAAAACCAAAATATGAACTTATGACCGTGGATCCTAGTAGTTCTTCTAGTGGGACTCCAAACCCGCCAGACACCATTAGTGGCCATGGTTGCATCAATATGATGTCTACCAAAAATGTTGTGACACATTCTAAGGATTATGGTACATCGCAACTAGACCTAGGGAAAGAACCTGCACCACTTGAGAGCCCTTTGCGGATTGAAAAACCTAGTGATAAGCCAAAAGCTCCACCTTGCATTACTAAGGGAGTCTTAAAGTGTTCAAGGCACAATCCTAATGCCCAAGTTGCCCAAAAATATTCTATTGTCAAGGATTTGGGCCAAACTCCTTATGCGATGTCTATTTTAGAAGTTCTTCAGAATTGTCCTCAGCAAAGGAAAGCCTTGTTTTCTGCTCTTGGGGTAGCTGATGGAAGCACTCCTTTAGTGATCAAATTTGAAACTCATGGAGTCAAGCATCACTTTCCTTACTATCTATCCATTTTGGTTCATGTGGAGTGTCTAAACAACACCATCAAGCGCATAGTGATTGATGAGGGGGATGCGACTTTCATGGTGTCTTTGGCATGTTGGAAGGGGTTGGGTTCTCCTACATTTTCTAAGTCAGGAACCATGTTGACTATATTCGACGGAAGATATTTTGGGTCACACAACATACTTCCTTCCCTTGAGTTCCAATTGAGAGGGAAGACTATTGCGATTGAGGTAGAGGTGGTTGATGCACCCCTCGACTACAATCTTTTACTGGGTAGGAACTGGATTTTTAACATGCAAGTAGTCGCATCATCCCTATTTTGGGTTGTTTGTTTTCCTTTGGATGGGAATATTGTTACGATCGACTAAATATCCTTTGATAATTATAGTTCGAAAGCATCGTCGGTGTCACGTCCCCATGCCTCCGACCGGTGTAGAGGACGCGACCAATGCTTCAAACAACCGGGCTAACCGCCCCATGGATATGTACAGGCTTAAAAATTGCCTAAAACAGAATGCTGAAGGAGAATTTGAACTAGAATATGCACACATAATTATTAATCATTCACAGATGCAATTTAATCATCTTGCACAGCGGAAACAACATGCATTCACACAATCATTATTTCAACATGTTCATTTCATTTTCGTTAACAGTGATTATAGAATTGCAGAGGTAAAATGCACAAGATTACTTATCTTATGAAAGCTTTGCTCCGCAACCAGCTACGTCGCTGCAACGTTCCACCCAACCATAGGCCAGCGTGCTCATCAATATCTCAGCAACGCTGCCACCCCCGAGCTGGGCATGATTCTCCAAGGAATAAGGGAACTAGCAGGCTTACACATAGCCAGGATACACAAAAACACACAGCCAAGCCAACCAAGTTGGGTTTATCAGGCCATTAAGGAGTTGATGAAGGAAATTTGCTAAGCTGGTGAGCTCATTACAGAGCCAAGAACACCTACACTCGAACTAGCCTGACCTCTAAGACACCCATCCACACCCAACACAAGGAATCAGTCCCTTCTCTGCTACACAGTCCCTCAGGCCCTGCATTCCCTTCCAGTGCTATTCAGGGGTGATGGAGAAGAAGGCCATCCCTCTAGCTCTGTCTGTGTGGTTTCTAGCACCAGGTTTATCAAGCAACCAAGCCAAAACCCTTACTCCTCACACAGTCCAAAGACCAACAATTGCACTCAGGCAATCAATTCAGCTCTCACAGCTTAAACAGGGAAAAATGAATTACACAGCCCCAAACGTAACAGCAAAAAAAGATCACAATATGGAGAAAAATGCACAGTCTTGAAGCTTATCAGTGAGCACAACTCTCAGCAGGGAAAACCGTCCCAAATAGCCTGTGCGTGAGGCCAATAGTCACTGAGACAGCCAAAAACGTGAATGGTTCTTCACAGCCATGGTAAAAACACATGAAACTTCCAAAATCGTGAATGGAAAATGCACCAGCAGCTCCAAAAACGTGAGGAAGACAACCCAATCCCCCATCACTACAAAAACGACCTCCCATCCATGGGAAAAATGAAACCAACAGCCAAAAACGTGGAAGGAAAAACACAGGAAAAACTCCAGTTGCTCCCAAAACGTGAGGAAAACTGAAAAACGTGAATGCATAGCAGAATGGCATACGTTTTTGGACATTTTCCTTGCCAAGGAAGTCAGAACACATTTTTCAAAAATGGGTCTCTGCCCAATTCGAATTTGGTTGCCCATACTCTTCCCATTCCATGCAATAACTAACTCAACCACATTCTGGCAGAAATAAATGATTTGGGGAAAAAGACAAGAAAGGTAGTTGACAGTTTGATGGGTTTTCTCATAGACATTTGGTTTTTCCCCATTGGCCCATAGGTTAAATATCCCCCCCCCCTTTATCCTTAGGAAATCATGCCCCATTCGATTTAGTTGCCGCGATCATAGCTGGTTGTGCCCATTAATTAATTATGATGCATATTTACATGATGGCCAACATAATATATGCCGGATGCCCCGATATACCATCGGTGACAAATTTAAATCCAAAACATAGCATTACCGATCAATGGTGGGGCTTTGGCCTTTAGCTCCGCACCATGATCACACTACTACATTTCGATCTAAAATCCGACGGTTACTTCCGACGGCGCATGGATTTATCTTGTTAAACTTACCAAAAATCAAAAGGATACATTTTTTTTTGCAAATGTGGCCACAAGCGTCGGTTAAGCGACGGCTATTTGATTTGTGAATGTTCAAAGCGACGGCTATTTGATTTGTGTTAATGTTCAAAGTTCGTGTTGATGTGTAAAAATGTTCAAAGTTCGGAAGCGTCGCTTAAGCGACGGAGGAACCGTCAGTTAAGCGACGGTGCACTATTTATCATGGGATAAAACAATGTTATGCCTCGCCCCGCCACAAAAAACAAAAAACACAAATTACAACCCGCGGCCACAAAAAAACCTCGCGACAGCACCAGTGAAAGAAAGAGAGGAGAGGGGTCACAGTGGATAGATGGCACACAGGGGAGTATTAGACAGTGGATAGATGGCACATAAGAGATGGGTCGTAGTGGATAGATGGAAATAAACCTTTAACCCATTACAGCTGTAGAGGAGGGGCCGAAGAGGAGAGGGTCAAAGAGGATAGGGCCGTAAGAGCATTGGGATAACTAGACACATTTCCATATCAAGCCCTCTTTTGTCGAAGGAAAGTTCAACCAAACTAGCAGCTGAATTGGTCAAATTGAATCCAATGAGTGAGTATGCCGCCAGGTCTGGACGATTAATTGATTCTAACCATGAAGGGCATAGCAGCTGGTATGCAGAACATTGGTTAGAAGGGTTTTGGCAACATATTTTCTCATGTTAGTACTATATTGGGAGTTTCTTGAGACCTGCTTCACAGGGGCATTATTCAGATTCCAATATTAAAGGCAGCTTTCTAAATACGCCAGTGTAGATATGGAGTTTACAAGTGTTGGTGTCCCTGTTAAAATTTTCATTGGATCATCTAACCTCAGTACTTGCTCCTCTGTATCTCTGCGATGTGTGTGGGTATGTCTCTACACTGTAGAAATTGGTTGCTGTAAGTGGGTATGTCTCTATATATGTCTCTGTACTGTGTGAAGTTGTGTTCTGTATATGGGTATATCTCTGTGTCTGTGTTGTATGTGGCCCTATGGGTATGTCTCTGTTGGAAGAGTAGTAGGAGCTCGATAAACATCCCCTACTCATTGACTCGCCACATGGAGGATGCTCCTGCTCATCTAAAGATATCAAGGAAGCAACCTGAAATCGGTTAATGCAAACTCTGGGCTCCTAATTCAAAGTAAGCATTTCTTTCTAATTTCTTCTGGAAATTTTGTTGCCCTCTCTTTTTG
>LPNX011180786.1:0-10367 GCA_001517045.1 Pseudotsuga menziesii | reverse complement strand
ACATTCCAAAATATTTTCACCCCCTTTAAGCCCAACCTTAGCAAAATCGCACAACGAAGTTTCACGTTTGACTAATTTCTCAAAATTAAAATTTAATCATACATTTAAATCTGCATTCGGAAAATAAGAGTGCATGCCAACTTTCACGATGTTGAGAGCTATTTTCGCCATCTTTAAGCCAAACCCTCACAAAACTGCATGATGCAGCCTCAGCTTTGACTAGATTCTTAGAATTTAAACCTGATCATATGATTGGATGCATATTGGATAGACAAGCATGCATGACAACTTTAGCGACGTTTCAAGTTATTTTGACCCCCTTTAAGCCCAACCTTGTTGAAACCGCACGATGGAGTTTCCCTTTCGAGCAGTTTCTCAAAATTTAAATTCGATCATAAATTTGGATGCCAATTTGATCAACAAGCGTGCATGCAAACTTTTGAGACATTCCAAAAATTTTCCACCCCCTTTAAACCCAACCTTAGCAAAACCGCACAACGAAGTTTCACGTTTGACTAATTTCTCAAAATTAAAATTTAATAATAGATTTAAATCCGCATTTGGAAAATAAGAGTGCATGCCAACTTTCACGATGTTGAGAGCTATTTTCGCCATCTTTAAGCCAAAGCCTAACAAAACCGCATGATGCAGTCTCAGCTTTGACCAAATTCTTAGAATTTAAACCTGATCATATGTTTGGATGCATATTGGATAGACAAGCATGCACGCCAACTTTCGCGACGTTTCAAGCTATTTTGACCCCCTTTAAGCCCAACCATGTTGAAACCGCACGACGGAGTTTCCCTTTCGAGCAGTTTCTCAGAATTTAAATTTGATCATAAATTTGGATGCCAATTTGATCAACATGCATGCATGCAAACTTTTGAGACATTTCAAAATATTGTCACCCCCTTTAAGCCCAACCTTAGCAAAACAACACAACAAAGTTTCACGTTTGACTAATTTCTTAAAATTAAAATTTAATCATAGATTTAAATCCGCATTTGGAAAATAAGAGTGCATGCCAACTTTCAAGATGTTGAGAGCTATTTTCGCCATCTTTAAGCCAAACCCTAACAAAACCGCATGATGCAGTCTCAGCTTTGACCAGATTCTTAGAATTTAAACCTGATCATATGTTTGGATGCATATTGGATAGACAAGCATGCACGCCAACTTTTGCGACGTTTCAAGCTATTTTGACCCCCTTCAAGCCCAACCCTGTTGAAACCGCACGATGGAGTTTTTTTTTCGAGCAGTTTCTTAGAATTTAAATTTGATCATAAATTTGGATGCCAACTTGGTCAACAAGCGTGCATGCAAACTTTTGAGACATTCCAAAATATTTCCACCCCCTTTAAGCCCAACCTTAGCAAAACCGCACAACGAAGTTTCATGTTTGACTAATTTCTCAAAATTAAAATTTAATCATAGATTTAAATCCGCATTTGGAAATTAAGATTGCATGCCAACTTTCATGATGTTGAGAGCTATTTTCGCCATCTTTAAGCCAAACCCTAACAAAATTGCATGATGCAGTCTCAGCTTTGACCAGATTCTTAGAATTTAAACCTGATCATATGTTTGGATGCATATTGGATAGACAGGCATGCACGCCAACTTTCGCTACGTTTCAAGCTATTTTGACCCCCTTTAAGCCCAACCCTGTTGAAACCATACGACGGAGTTTCCCTTTCGAGCAGTTTCTTGGAATTTAAATTTGATCATAAATTTGGATGCCAATTTGATCAACAAGCATGCATGCAAACGTTTGAAACATTCCAAAATATTTTCACCCCCTTTAGGCCCAACCTTAGCAAAACTGCACAACGAAGTTTCACGTTTGACTAATTTCTCAAAATTAAAATTTAATCATAGATTTAAATACGCATTTAGAAAATAAGAGTGCATGCCAACTTTCACGATGTTGACAGCAATTTTCGCCATCTTTAAGCCAAACCCTAGCAAAACTGCATGATGCAGTCTCAGCTTTAGAATTTCAACTTGATCATATGTTTGGATGCATATTGGATAGACAAGCATGCAAACCAACTTTAGCGACGTTTCAAGCTATTTTGACCCCCTTTAAGCCCAACCCTGTTGAAACTGCACGACGGAGTTTCCCTTTCGAGCAGTTTCTTAGAATTTAAATTTGATCATAAATTTGGATGCCAATTTGATCAACAAGCGTGCATGCAAACTTTTGAGACATTCGAAAATATTTTCACCCCCTTTAAGCCCAACCTTAGCAAAACCGCACAACGAAGTTTCACGTTTGACTAATTTCTCAAAATTAAAATTTAATCATAGATTTAAATCCGCATTTGGAAAATAAGAGTGCATGCCAACTTTCATGATGTTGAGAGCTATTTTCGACATCTTTAAGCCAAACCTTAACAAAACTGCATGACGCAGTCTCATCTTTGACCAGATTCTTATAATTTAAACTTGATCATATGTTTGGATGCATATTGGATAGACAAGCATGCACGCCAACTTTCGCGACATTTCAAGCTATTTTGACCCCCTTTAAGCCCAACCCTGTTCAAACCGCACGAAGGAGTTTCCCTTTCGAGCAGTTTCTCAGAATTTAAATTTGATCATAAATTTGGATGCCAATTTGATCAACAAGCGTGCATGCAAACTTTTGAGACATTCCAAAATATTTTCACCCCCTTTAAGCCCAACCTTAGAAAAACCGCACAACGAAGTTTTACGTTTGACTAATTTCTCAAAATTAAAATTTAATCATAGATTTAAATCCGCATTTGGAAAATAAGAGTGCATGCCAACTTTCACGATGTTGAGAGCTATTTCCCCATCTTTAAGCCAAAAATCTAACAAAATTGCATGATGCAGTCTCAGCTTTCACCAGATTCTTAAAATTTAAACCTGTTGATATGTTTGGATGCATATTGGATAGACAAGGATGCACGCCAACTTTCGTGACGTTTCAAGGTATTTTGACCCCTTTAAGCCCAACACTGTTGAAACCGCACGACGGAGTTTCCCTTTCGAGCAGTTTTGTAGAATTTAAATTTGATCATAAATTTGGATGCCAATTTGATCAACAGGCATGCATGCAAACTTTCGAGACATTCCAAAATATTTTCACCCCCTTTAAGCCCAACCTTAGCAAAACCGCAAAACGACGTTTCACGATTGACTAATTTCTCAAAATTAATATTTAATCATAGATATAAATCCGCATTTGGAAAATAAGAGTGCATGCCAACTTTCACGATGTTGAGAGCTATTTCCCCATCTTTAAGCCAAAAATCTAACAAAATTGCATGATGCAGTCTCAGCTTTCACCAGATTCTTAAAATTTAAACCTGTTCATATGTTTGGATGCATATTGGATAGACAAGCATGCACGCCAACTTTCGCGACGTTTCAAGGTATTTTGACCCCTTTAAGCCCAACACTATTGAAACCGCACGACGGAGTTTCCCTTTCGAGCAGTTTCTTAGAATTTAAATTTGATCATAAATTTGGATGCCAATTTGATCAACAAGCGTGCACGCAAACTTTTGAGACATTCCAAAATATTTTCACCCCCTTTAATCCCAACCTTAGAAAAAACGCACAACGAAGTTTCACGTTTGACTAATTTCTCAAAATTAAAATTTAATCATAGATTTAAATCCGCATTTAGAAAACAAGAGTGCATGCCAACTTTCACGATGTTGAGAGCTATTTTCGCCATCTTTAAGCCAAACCCTAACAAAACTGCATGATGCAGTCTCAGCTTTGACCAGATTCTTAGAATTTAAACCTGATCATATGTTTGGATGCATATTGGATAGACAAGCATGCACGCCAAATTTCACGACGTTTCAAGCTATTTTGACCCCCTTTAAGCCCAACCCTGTTGAAACCGCATGACGGAGTTTCCCTTTCAAGCAGCTTCTTAGAATTTAAATTTGATCATAAATTTGGATGCCAATTTGATCAACAAGCGTGCATGCAAACTTTTGAGACATTCCAAAATATTTTCACCCCCTTTAAGCCCAACCTTAGCAAAACCGCACAACGAAGTTTCACATTTGACTAATTTCTCAAAATTAAAATCTAATCATAGATTTAAATCCGCATTTGGAAAATAAGAGTGCATGCCAACTTTCACGATGTTGGGAGCTATTTTCGCCATGTTTAAGCCAAACCCTAACAAAACTGCATGATGCAGTCTCAGCTTTGACCAGATTCTTAGAACTTAAACCTGATCATATGTTTGGATGCATATTGGATAGAAAAGCATGCACGCCATCTTTCGCGACGTTTCAAGCTATTTTGACCCCTTTAAGCCCAACACTATTGAAACCGCACGACGGAATTTCCCTTTCAAGCAGCTTCTTAGAATTTAAATTTGATCATAAATTTGGATGCCAATTTGATCAACAAGCGTGCATGCAAACTTTTGAGACATTCCAAAATATTTTCACCCCCTTTAAGCCCAACCTTAGCAAAACCGCACAACGAAGTTTCACATTTGACTAATTTCTCAAAATTAAAATCTAATCATAGATTTAAATCCGCATTTGGAAAATAAGAGTGCATGCCAACTTTCACGATGTTGGGAGCTATTTTCGCCATGTTTAAGCCAAACCCTAACAAAACTGCATGATGCAGTCTCAGCTTTGACCAGATTCTTAGAACTTAAACCTGATCATATGTTTGGATGCATATTGGATAGAAAAGCATGCACGCCATCTTTCGCGACGTTTCAAGCTATTTTGACCCCTTTAAGCCCAACACTATTGAAACCGCACGACGGAATTTCCCTTTCAAGCAGCTTCTTAGAATTTAAATTTGATCATAAATTTGGATGCCAATTTGATCAACAAGCGTGCATGCAAACTTTTGAGACATTCCAAAATATTTTCACCCCCTTTAAGCCCAACCCTAGCAAAACCGCACAACGAAGTATCAGGTTTGACTAATTTCTCAAAATTAAAATTTAATCATAGATTTAAATCCGGATTTGGAAAATAAGAGTGCATGCCAACTTTCACGATGTTGAGAGCTATTTTCGCCATCTTTAAGCCAAACCCTAACAAAATTGCATGATGCAGTCTCAGTTTTGACCAGATTCTTAGAATTTAAACCTGATCATATGTTTGGATGCATATTGGATAGACAAGCATGCACGCCAACTTTCGCGATGTTTCAAGCTATTTTGACCCCCTTTAAGCCACACCCTATTGAAACCGCACGACGGAGTTTCCCTTTCAAGCAGCTTCTTAGAATTTAAATTTGATCATAAATTTGGATGCCAATTTGATCAACAAGCGTGCATGCAAACTTTTGAGACATTCCAAAATATTTTCACCCCCTTTAAGCCCAACGTTAGCAAAACCGCACAACGAAGTTTCACATTTGACTAATTTCTCAAAATTAAAATCTAATCATAGATTTAAATCCGCATTTGGAAAATAAGAGTGCATGCCAACTTTCACGATGTTGGGAGCTATTTTCGCCATGTTTAAGCCAAACCCTAACAAAACTGCATGATGCAGTCTCAGCTTTGACCAGATTCTTAGAACTTAAACCTGATCATATGTTTGGATGCATATTGGATAGAAACGCATGCACACCATCTTTCGCGACATTTCAAGCTATTTTGACCCCCTTTAAGCCCAACCCTGTTGAAAACGCACGACGAAATTTCCCTTCCGAGCAGTTTCTTAGAATTTAAATTTGATCATAAATTTTCGATGCCACTTTGATCAACAAGCGTGCATGCAAACTTTTGAGACATTCCAAAATATTTTCAGCCCCTTTAAGCCCAACCTTAGCAAAACCGCACAACGAAGTTTCAAGTTTGACTAATTTCTAAAAATTAAAATTTAATCATAGATTTAAATCCGCATTTGGAAAATAAGAGTGCATGCCAACTTTCACGATGTTGAGAGCTATTTTCTCCATCTTTAAGCCAAACCCTAACGAAACCGCATGATGCAGTCTTAGCTTTGACCAGATTCTTAGAATTTAAACCTGATCATATGTTTGGATGCATATTGGATACATAAGCATGCACGCCAACTTTCGCGACGTTCCAAGCTATTTTGACCCCCTTTAAGCCTAACCCTGTTGAAACCGCACGACGAAGTTTCCCTTTTGAGCAGTTTCTTAGAATTTAAATTTGATCATAAATTTCGATGCCAATTTGATCATAAATTTGGCTTCCAATTTGATCAACAAGCGTGCATGCAAACTTTTGAGACATTCCAAAATATTTTCACCCCCTTTAAGCCCAACCTTAGCAAAACCGCACAACGAAGTTTCACGTTTGACTAATTTCTCAAAATTAAAATTTAATCATAGATTTAAATCCGCATTTGGAAAATAAGAGTGCATGCCAACATTCACAATGTTGAGATCTATTTTCGCCATCTTTAAGCCAAACCCTAACAAAACTGCATGATGATGTCTCAGCTTTAACCAGATTCTTCGAATTTAAACATGATCATATGCTTGGATGCATATTGGATAGACAAGCATGCACGCCAACTTTCGCGATGTTTGAAGCTATTTTGACTGCCTTTAAGCCCAACCCTCTTGAAACCGCACGACCGAGTTTCCCTTTCGAGCAGTTTCTTAGAATTTAAATTTGATCATAAATTTGGATGCCAATTTGATCAACAAGCGTGCATGCAAACTTTTGAAAAAATCCAAAATATTTTCACCCCCTTTAAGCCCAACCTTAGCAAAACCGCACAACGAAGTTTCACGTTTGACTAATTTCTCAAAATTAAAATTTAATCATAGATTTAAATCCCCATTTGGAAAATAAGAGTGCATGCCAACTTTCACGATGTTGAGAGCTATTTTCGCCATCTTTAAGCCAAACCCTAACAAAACTGCATGATCCAGTCTCAACTTTGACAAGATTCTTAGAATTTAAACATGATCATATGTTTGGATGCATATTGGATAGACAAGCATGCACGCCAACTTTCGCGACGTTTCAAGCTATTTTGACCCCCTTTAAGCCCAACCCTGTTGAAACCGCACGACAGAGTTTCCCCTTCGAGCAGTTTCTTAGAGTTTAAATTTGATCATAAATTTGAATGCCAATTTGATCAACAAGCGTGCATGCAAACTTTTGAGACATTCCAAAATTTTTTCACCCTCTTTAAGCCCAACCTTAGCAAAACCGCACAACGAAGTTTCACGTTTGACTAATTTCTCAAAATTAAAATTTAATCATAGATTTAAATCCCCATTTGGAAAATAAGAGTGCATGCCAACTTTCACAATGTTGAGAGCTATTTTCGCCATCTTTAAGCCAAACCCTAACAAAACTGCATGATCCAGTCTCAGCTTTGACAAGATTCTTAGAATTTAAACATGATTATATGTTTGGATGCATATTGGATAGACAAGCATGCACGCCAACTTTCATGACGTTTCAAGGTATTTTGACCGCCTTTAAGCGTAGCCCTGTTGAAACCGCAGGACGGAGTTTCCCTTTCGAGCAGTTTCTTAGAATTTAAATTTGATCATAAATTTGGATGCCAATTTGATCAACAAGCGTGCATGCAAACTTTTGAGACATTCCAAAATATTTTCACCCCCTTTAAGGCCAACCTTAGCAAAACCGCACAACGTAGTTTCACGTTTAACTAATTTCTCAAAATTAAAATTTAATCATAGATTTAAATCCGCATTTGGAAAATAAGAGTACATGCCAACTTTCACGATGTTGAGAGCTATTTTCGCCATCTTTAAGCCAAACCCTAACAAAACTACATGATGTAGTCTCAGCTTTGACCAGATTCTTAGAATTTAAACCTGATCATATGTTTGGAAGCATATTCGATAGACAAGCATGCACGCCAACTTGCACGACGTTTCAAGCTATTTTGACCCCCTTTAAGCACAACCCTTTTGAAACCGCACGACGGAGTTTCCCTTTCGAGCAGTTTCTTAGAATTTAAATTTGATCATAAATTTGGATGCCAATTTGATAAACAAGAGTGCATGCAAACTTTTGAGATATTCCAAAATATTTTCACCCCCTTTAAGCCCAACCTTAGCAAAACCGCACAACGAAGTTTCACATTTGACTAATTTCTCAAAATTAAAATTTAATCATAGACTTAATTCCGCATTTGGAAAATAAGAGTGCATGCCAACTTTCACGATGTTGAGAGCTATTTTAACCATCTTTAAGCCAAACCCTAACAAAACTGCATGGTGCAGTCTCAGCTTTGACCAGATTCTTAGAATTTAAACCTGATCATATGTTTGTATGCATATTAGATAGACAAACATGCTCGCCAACTTTTGCAACGCTTCAAGATATTTTGACCCCCTTTAAGCCCAACCCTGTTGAAACCGCATGACGAAATTTCCAAAATATTTTCACCCCCTTTAGGCCCAACCTTAGCAAAACCGCACAACGAAGTTTCACGTTTTACTAATTTATCAAAATTAAAATTTAATCATAGATTCTAATCCGCATTTGGAAAATAAGAGTGCATCCCAACTTTCACGATGTTGAGAGCTATTTTCGCCATCTTTAAGCGAAACCCTAACAAAACTGCCTGATGCAGTCTCAGCTTTGACCAGATTCTTAGAATTTAAACCTGATCATATGTTTGTATGCATATTAGATAGACAAGCATGCACGCCAAATTTCGCAACGCTTCAAGATATTTTGACCCCCTTTAAGCCCAACCCTGTTGAAACCGCACGACGAAGTTTCCCTTTCAAGCAGTTTCTCATAATTTAAATTTGATCATAAATTTGGATGCCAATTTGATCAACAAGCATGCATGCAAACTTTTGAGACATTCCAAAACATTTTCATCCCCTTTAAGCGCAACCTTAGGAAAACCGCACAACGAAGTTTCACGTTTGACTAATTTCTCAAAATTAAAATTTAATCATAGATTTAAATCCGAATTTGGAAAATAAGAGTGCATGCCAACTTTCACGATGTTGACAGCTATTTTCGCCATCTTTAAGCCAAACCCTAACAAAACTGCATGATGCAGTCTCAGCTTTGACCAAATTCTTAGAATTTAAACCTGATCATATGTTTGGATGCATATTGGATAGACAAGCATGCACGCCAACTTTCGCGACGTTTCAAGCTATTTTGACCCCATTTAAGCCCAACCCTGTTGAAACCGTACGACCGAGTTTCCCTTTCGAGCAGTTTCTTGGAACTTAAATTTGATCATAAATTTGGGTGCCAATTTGATAAAAAAGCGTGCATGCAAACTTTTGAAACAATCCAAAATATTTTCACCCCCTTTAAGCCCAACCTTAGCAAAACCGCACAACGAAGTTTCACGTTTGACTAATTTCTCAAAATTAAAATTTAATCATAGACTTAAATCTGCTTTTGGAAAATAAGAGTGCATGCCAACTTTCACGATGTTGAGAGCTATTTTCGCCATCTTTAAGCCAAACCCTAACAAAACTGCATGATGCAGTGTCAGCTTTGACCAGATTCTTAGAATTTAAACCTGATCATATGTTTGGATGCATATTGGATAGACAAGCATGCATACCAACTTTTGCGATGTTTCAAGCTATTTTGACCCCCTTTAACCGCAACCCTGTTGAAACCGCACGAGGGAGTTTGCCTTTCGAGTAGTTTCTTAGAATTTAAATTTGATCATAAATTTGGATGCCAATTTGATCAACAAGCGTGCATGCAAACTTTTGAGACATTCCAAAATATTTTCACACCCTTTAAGCCCAACCTTAGCAAAACCGCACAACGAAGTTTCACGTTCGACTAATTTCTCAAAAATAAAATTTTATCATAGATTTAAATCCGCATTTGGAAAATAACAGTGCATGCCAACTTTCACGATGTTGAGAGCTATTTTCGCCATCTTTGAGCCAAACCCTAAAAAAACTGCATGATACAGTCTCAGCTTTGACCAGATTCTTAGAATTTAAACTTGATCATATGTTTGGATGCATATTGGATAGACAAGCATGCACAACAACTTTCGCGACGTTTTAAGCAATTTTGACCCCCTTTAAGCCCAACCTTGTTGAAATCGCACGACGGAGTTTCCCTTTTGAGCAGTTTCTTAGAATTTAAATTTGATCATAAGTTTGGATGCCAATTTGATCAACAAGCGTGCATGCAAAATTTTGAGACATTCCAAAATATTTTCACCCCCTTACGCCCAACCTTAGCAAAACCACACAACGAAGTTTCACATTTAACTAATTTCTCAAAATTAAAATTTAATCATAGATTTAAATCCGCATTTGGAAAATAAGAGTGCATACCAACTTTCACGATGTTGAGAGCTATTTTCCCCATCTTTAAGCCAAACCCTAACAAAACTGCATGATGCAGTCTCAGCTTTGACCAGATTCTTAGAATTTAA
>LPNX011180759.1:661962-811415 GCA_001517045.1 Pseudotsuga menziesii | reverse complement strand
ATGGCATGGCAACATGTGCACAGGGAAAGCTAAAATGGGAGAAAAAGAATGGTACTTCTTCAGCCTTAGGGACCGCGAGTACCCGACAGGCCTTCGGACTAACAGGACCACGGATGCTGGATACTGGAAAACAACCGGGAAGGATAGAGAGATTTTCAATTCACGATCATCTGCACTAGTTGGAATGAAGAAAACGCTGGTTTTCTACAAGGGCAGAGGTCCTAAAGGAGAAAAAACCAACTGGGTAATGCACGACCGCCCGTCCTATGTTGTGCGACGCTGATATCCAGGTTTTGAATTATGTCATGAATACCAATCTCCGTTGCCGGCAGATACCTGGATATGTTGAAGCAACATATCCAAAGATATTTTTAAATGCTACAGATACCTGGTGCGTTACTCTTAGGTTAAAAACTTCTAATACAAAGATATTTTTAAATGCTACAGCCATTAGAAGCAGAGTATAAGCTATTTTTGTCAGAGAGAACCTGAGTTTACCTCTCGCACAGTGGCCAGTTCCTTGGCTGAGGAAGGGATTCGTCGCTTGCTCTTCCGAGAGCAGCTTCAGCTTGAGCGATCCAGATGAGGTGCGTTGCTCTGCCTGGCTTTTTTAACAGCAAATGGTCGTTCTGGCTATATCTATTCCACTTGCTCTTCTAGTAAACAGTCAGCAGCTCGAATCTGAACAGGTGGTCGCAGGGGATCATTGCAGAACAGGTGGCCGTGAAGCTTTTGGACAGCTGCAGGGGATCATTGCAGGGCGAGGGGATCATGGCGCGGCGTGGGATCATTGCAGGGCGACGGGATCATGGCGCGGCGTGGGTTCACGCGAGTTTGAATTGTGGCGGGAGCACAGGATGGGACGTGACGGACGGACGTTCGACGGCGTTGGCGACGGGTGCCGGGGAGAGGAGGCCGCCGGCGGTCGGAGCGGCACGGCGACGGGGTTGAAGCGGCTGCCTGCAACGGAGACGGGCGGTCGCCGGCGGTGGTCGGAGCCGCCGGGCAAAATCGTCGCTTCGGTAGCCCACTCCTAGCACAAATACCAAAACCCAGGTGATTCCATGGCTCCCTGCATGACACGAAATAATAATAACGTGGGTATTATGTGTTTAGTAAAATTTAAGAGATAAGCATTTCACTTTTGGTGTGTAAGTTGTATAGAATTTTACTTCTAAAACATCTCTCAAATGAATTTTCTAAGGTAACGGTACAAAATTGTAGGAAGCCTCGCTAGGGCGCTAGCTGAACTCCATTGCGGAATCGCCGTGATTTCATGAAATACGGGTAACAACACGTTCTAAACGTCCTTTATTAACTTACCACAAGCCTCATCCAGGAACTATTTTGATGTAGCAATTTGGGTTCAAACTTAAACTGCTTCATGAACGCAAAAGCAAGTTCCCTCATACCTTCTCCAAGATCAAATATCCTTGGATACAATAGTATTGTTGGAGCCATTGGTGGAGTGTTGCATTGAAGGAAAGAAGCCAAAAGATTTGTTGCAACGATGATTCCTTCACTTATATAGACAAAATTGTGAAGGTAATTACCTAAACCTAAACTATGGGAATTCTCTAACCCATAGCTCCCACCATGCCACCAAAATGATGTTTGGGGCCTGAAAGAGAGAGTATTCTTCTTGAGTAACAACTGCAAATTTTCTCACTGAGATTTCAGGCATATAAAATGCCTAAAACCCAAACCTGAGATTGCAAAAATAAATAAGTAGTTACTCATATGCAAAAAAATTATCTAAAGGCAGATTTGAATGCCCAAAACTATAACAAAACAAAATATAGTGAATTTAGTTTGCTTACAAAATTCTCAGCAGGATCATAGAGGATCTCTAAAGCTCGGAATGACCTAGTTCTGAAATATTATTTGTATGAACTTCAAATGTCGGTATACAGGCATTGTTCAGTGTTAGCTTGCTTCTAGAGTAGCCACACAGGTTTTACAGGTATACCATTCCTATATCTAGAAAACTGGTTGCGTGTCTTGGTTCTTCTGAAAAGATCAAACGTAGGCATATACATTTCGCCAAAAAGATCGACTGGAGACATATATACATTTCACCATTCTTATGGGGAAAGAAAAGAGAAAACCTTTTAATGTGATGTCTTTACTTTCCTTGATGTTTCTCCTGAATGAAGTGCGGCATAACGATGCGTTGTTTCTCTTGCTCCTGTAATGATGTGCAGTGGAATGTTCATGAAAGTTTGTCTACCCCAATGAAAGGAATTAGAAAGAAGGTTGTCTGTAATGAAATGCAGCAGAATGATCAGGGAGGTTTGTCTACCCAGATTGAAGGAGGGGCATAATACTCTCTTACAAACTCATTCTATTTATAGACATCAAAACTCTATTTGCTGGAACAACTCTCATTGTTGCATGAAGTACAAGTGAAACAACCATGCGATATAGGTGCCAGTGATTTAGAGTAGGAGTTAGAGAAGGTGCCAAAGATCGTGCAATCCAGAGCAGGCCTTAGAGAACATAGATTGTAGCGCAGACTCACACTCGGAGTTGTGTTAGAACAATGTCCCCATGCTCCCTTTGCATGCACAACAGGCTTGTCAGTATTCTATCGAGAGCAGATGGAGTTTGTCAAGGTGTCAATGCATGTTTGTCAGAGTGTCAACACCCAGGCTAAACCCAGGCTAAAAAAAAAAAATCAATCCCACAATAAGAAGGTAGATGTCAAAACGCAGGCTAAACAAAAAATCAATCCCAAACATAAAATCAATCCCACAATAAGAAGGTAGATGTCAAAAAGTTAAGAAAACATGTTGATGATGATGTAAAATCATATCTTAAAAACCGTAATTGATATAGCACAAATACCAAAGGAAAAAATAATAACGTGTGTATATTAAGTGTTCAGACATAAATAATTCTTTTTTGGTGTGTAAGTTGTATAGAATTTTAGTTCGTAACAACGCATTCGTAGCGCCTTTTCGTGTTAAACAGAAATGTAAAATAATTTTGATAAAAATAACCAACTTCTTACATTAAAAGTTGAATAAAATTAATACATAATAAGTATAAATTTAAATAAATTTGATTACAAAACAATATATATTTTCACTTTTTTATAATATAAATATAAAAATTATTACGTTTTGACAAAGATAACATATATTCACTTGAGAATATATAATATTTAAATGCTACTTATAACAAATAACAATAATCTTATTTATTAATTAAATAAAAAAATTATACATATTTTTTATATATTTAAAATCTTTTTATTTTAAAATTTTAATATATATATAATCTTTTTTTACAAATGTCAATAACAAAAAACATTAGTTTTAAAGACTTACATGATCTTACAAATCAAGTGCATTCCCCATCAATTCTTAACTTCCAATAGGAAAGTAAAAGTATGACTATTGTAGGAGATTCTTATATAATCTTACTCACAAATATATATATATATATATATATGTTTTCCATCATTCATTCATGTTATCACATTACTGTTAATTTTTCTTTTCTTATAACTTAAAACAACAGTATGGTTCATGTGTGTAAAACTATGATCCATATTCCATTCATTATATACAAATAAGAATGTGGGTACTCTTTAAGCATCATAGAATTGTGGAGCATTAACTTGGGTCACTTAGCATAGAATAAACACATAAAATACATACACAAGAGAGAAACACACCAATATACATAGTTTACCCCACCAATATACTTAGTTTACACCGACAAGGTGCTACGTCCACCAAGAATTGTTAATCTTTTATCATTTTGTCTAAAATAGGTAAGGTGAAAGGTTACAATCTGCAACCCATTCAGTGCAATTTCTTGTAATACAATCACATGGATCTTTCCATGATATTAACTTAGGTTTGAAAAATAACCATAATGTATAGTTAAAATAAAAGAATCATAATTCTCTAAACCATAAATAGTTAAACCATAATGTTTTGTCTTCTCTAACTTAATAGACAACCTAAAGAAAATTTTGTCTTCATTATTAAATAACATGGTTTTGCATTAATAGGATTGATCCTCAATTACTAAGTTAAGTAAAGACTCTCATCATGACTTGAATGTTATATCCAAACCCTATGGTTAATATTCTCAACTAGGGTCCTTTTTTAAACCCAATCAATTATATTCTTGTCCTCAATTACTAAGTTAAGTAAAGACTCGCATCATGACTTGAATGTTATATCCAAACCCTATGGTTAATATTCTCAACTAGGGTCCTTTTTTAAATCCAATCACTTATATTCTTGTCAGGATAACTGATTAGTGGGTGACTTTACCACTACTAAACTACCAATAACATTTATACATTTATATAATAAAGCTATTAGCAAGTAATTAAATTCTCTCCTTTAATTACTGCCATAGCCGTATATATGTTAGAATTTTGGGGTGGAATACCATCTATGCTTTTTCATCTATGGAAGAGAATGACAAGTTTATTGTCCAAATTGATTCTATGCGCATCCTCCAAGTGTACTATAGAGAACAATTCGATGGGCATAGTCCAAAATTAATAATTAATAATTTCAAAAATATAAAATATAGCTTAATTAACATGTGATAAGTATAGTTAGTTAAAATTAATGTTCAACTATTCAATTATTCAATTATTAGATACAACGAACTAGCTTAACTCCATATATTATTAGATACAACTATTAAATTAACTCCAATAATTCTAGAACTATTAACTTAACTTCAAGTCTATTTACAATGGTATTGGATAACTATTAAGTTAAGTATTACATATAACTATTAGCTTGACTCCAATGATTTTATAACTATTTGCTTAATTTAAACTCTAATGAAGCTTAGTTCAATTGATTTTGAAATCTAAAAATCTATGAAGTCTATTTAAAAGTGGAGCTCTAGACTCCTAAATGTTTAGGCTTTCATATGATCAGGTTTTGTATATAAGAAAGTTAGGATGTTCCTAGTTCTCTCTACATTGACTAACTCATACAGTGGCGCACACTAATCTAGATATGGATTTTGGGTTCTAATGTGGTTTTTCCTGTGGGTTTTTCCTTCTTGTTCATGTAGTTTAGTGAACCGAAATTATCTACTTGCAGTCCGGATTCATGGCGCTGCATTGATGTAATGCTATCTGAGATGCTATGATATAATCCTAAGATCGTGTAGTCTGAGATGTTCTTAGAATTTTGTCAGTTTTCATCATACAACCGAAAAGGCCAGCGTGTCTCAAGAGCCGAAAGCTGTGAAAGCAATCGAAGGCTGTAAAAGCAGTTGAACAAGTATACAAAAAGTATTAGGTCACATGTCTGCATCTTAAATCTAATTTATCCAGTACGACTACCCCTTCATAAGCTTGGCATTGCTATAAATATGCACAGGTTCTTACATATGTTATGCACATTTCTAATCGATCAATACATCCCTAACCTCCTGCGGAACGATCAGTTTATATTTATTTTCTCTATCAATTCCTCGATCTTCATTTGACCAATTACAATAGCAGAGATTTGGCTTTAACAGAATGGCCAGTGGTGCATTCGAATGTATGTTCAGGGAAGGAAGGAGTTTCAGAGGAGAAAGGACAGCTAGGCCGTTGCCCAAGAGAGGGCAGGTAAAGGCACACATCGCAGCCTCTGCCGTTCAAAGCATAGTCTTTGTGATCCAACTGCGGAAGTCAACCTCCTCCAATCTACAAAAAGTGGGTGCTCGCAGATTTGATTGAGAGATGAGTGAGATTGTTTTTAACTTTCTTGGCCAGTTGAAATTAATGAGATTCACAAATCCCACTCTGTAACCATGACCAGAGCGTTAGAGTGATGTAGGGAATTAATCAAGAGACAGACTGGTACCAGGATTAGCCAAGCCACTCTTGTAAGAGGACGAAGGGCGATCATTCTGAGGTCTTTGCAAAGTGGATGAATTGAATATGGATCAGTCAGATCCGCTTTTAAAGAAATTGAAGAGGACGCATTTCTCTTCGCATACTGCATATTGCATTGGACCGTATTTTATTTGCCCCTAAACCTTATATTGAACCTTTCGAACAATGATTATTTTATCTGTTTGTTATGTGTTACGATCCTGACGTCTGATTGTTTGTTTTAATCGTCTTAAACTCTACCTCCGTGTTATTTAAAGAGCTAACTTCTATCAACAATGCATCTATCTCTTTCTCTCAATTGGAGAACGATCACACGAAACTTATGTTTTGCTTTGGTAGAATCAACTAAATAGTTTGTTGATGAAAGCCCTGAAACGCATTAGCCTTGACCTTCAATTTGATAATTTGTCCCACGACTGTTGAGATCTAACCTATTTGCTCAAATCTTCATACGAAATAGGTATCAGTTGGATACCGTCAGCAATTGCAACATAATTCAACGCTGACAACGGTTCCTTTGTTGTATGTGATCAGTTCTGTCACCAACGATAACAACAATTGCTTTGTTGTATGTGAACACCGTAGAGATTCAATATAGAAAAGGAATCAGTATTGAAGTTAAGTAATCTCAACTGTTACCCACCGTATTTATACCTAACAGTGGTATTCACCCACGGTATTATTGCCCTATTTTTTTTATTTAACCTGCTTCTAATAATAATGAGAAGGCAGACTTCTACCCGTGTGATCTTTTCCTTTATTCTTCTGCTCTGTTCTTTTTCTTCACATGGTATCAGAGCCAAAGGCCTGATCCGTCCATTGTTGAGGTAAGCTTTTCACAGAGTGGAAAGCACTCTGGGACACTTTAAGGAGCTCAGAACATAGCAGATCCAATCAGCTTACTCCAACGATTAATTGCTTGGTCTCTCAGATCTGAATCTAGTAATCTCGATCTGAATAGCTCAAGCTGGAGAATCAGAGGACTACGGAGGGAGCCAAACACAGAATCTTGGCCATCTATCATAGTTCATTCTCTGAATCTTGGCATTCTATCAGATTGGCTTGAGAACTGCTAGGCTATTCAACGGCACAACAGTTCTCCTTAGTGACCAGTCAAAAATCAGCCCTCGCATCCATCAAAGTGTTCTGCGATCCAATCAAAGTATGCGATCATTCATCAAGGCATTGCCGTGGATCGAACTCTATGCCTTCAGATTTGATCTGATCCGAGGAAGTGGAGCAATGGTAGCAGGTTCTTCACCTACGACTGGTCTGGCAGTTTCTTAAAGAAAATCGAGGACCAAACCTTTGGCAAGCATATTCCTTCTTTGACCCTGATATACCCCCCTGGAGAACTCCAATCAGTCTTTGGCGTCTCAGACTCAGACACTAGTAGGAGAAGCGAGTGGCCTCTGATTCTCTGCTTTGCCCAGCGATTCGTTTCAGATCTGTTTGAAATTCTGAATTGCCTTCTATTCAGAAGTTGAGATCGGTTGGCGCAGGTAAGATGTTTCTTTTTTCAGTTTGTTCCTAGATCTGACTTTGGGTTTACCCTGTTGGGATTTGAAATTGTGACCACAAATGATAGATGCCCAGGTTGTCCATTGCCAGAGATGTGCATTTTTTTTATGCGAACTGTACACATGTAGTAGAAGGGTTGATCAGGACCTGATTGGATTAACTAGCACAACCCAGAGTCTCATCACAGCTTTTTAATTTACCAGTAACCATAGATCTGGTATAAATCCCAGGCTCAGATTAGAGGACGCAAACCCCACTATTCTCCCGAGCTGAACACTCTATTTTCTGGATCTGTACTATGCTGGTCTTAGGATCTAATCCCATCTTGGAAGGGGATTGGAGAGTGCCTCGGGTTGCCCATATCAGCCTGTCATTTGCTCATTTTTTCTTGCTGTTCTATTCATTTAGTCATATCAGATGGTTAATACAAGTTTCTTGAAGCCTATCTCTGGACCTGTTTTGACCGGAGAAAACTATGAATTTTGGTCTATCAAGATGAAGACATTTCTACAGCTCAACAAATGTTGGGATATGGTGGAAACTGAGTTCACAGAACCTGAAGCGGTTTCCCTCACTGTAATGAACAATGCACAGAAAAATGCTCTCGAAGCTCGTCGAGATTGAGATCTCATAGCCACATGACTGCTCCAAAGCTGCATTGAAGAATCCATTTTCCCAAGGATCTCAGGTGCTACCAGCGCACATCAAGCTTGGAATCTACTTGCATCAGCTTATAAAGGAACTAATCGCGCGGTAAGACTCCAAACCCTACGCCTTCAGTTTGAAAGTTTAAAAATGAAGGAGTCAGAATCTGTAGATCTGTTCATGACTAGGGTCTCGGGTCTAGTAACCCAGTTGCAAACCTATGGTGAACCCCTAGAACAAAAAGTAGTTGTTCAAAAGATTCTTCGGTGTCTCACCAAGAAATTTGCTATGGTAGTGACTGCCATAGAGGAAGCCAAAGACCTATCTAAATTCACCTTAGAAGAGTTAACTGGATCACTTCTATCTCATCAAGCACAATTCACTCAAGAAGAAGAAACATTGAGCAATGCTTTTAGCACCCACGCTTCCCTCAATAGAGGTCGAGGCAGAGGAGGATGAGGTAGAGGAAGAAGAGGCCGATGGTCTAGATCAGAAGATAGAACCAGTGACAATCATGAACACTCAGAGAATTTAGAACACTCTCACCACTCTCAAGGTCAGAGGGGAAGAAACAAGAGATGCACAAATAAGTCCAATGTTCAATGTAACTATTGCAAGAAGTATGGGCACTATGAACGTGAATGCAGAAAGAAGCAAGCGGACCAGAACCATAACCAAAACAATAGCAGAGCCAATGTCTCCAAATAAGAAGAGGGCTCATCCGAAGTGATGTTTCTGTCTTATCAAGCAACTGAAGACCACTGCAGCTCAGATCTATGGCTACTAGATAGCGGTTGTAGCAATCACATGACAGGTAACAAGTCATTATTCTCTATCTTAGATACCATTGTTATCACGAATATGAAGCTAGGAGATGACTCTCTGGTTCCAGCTAAAGGCAAAGGTATTGTTCCTGTACTTAGTAATCAAAATGAGAAAATGTCCATTCATGAGGTGTTTTATGTACCTCATTTGACTGTAAATCTGATCAGTATAGGTCAATTACTTTAGAATAAGTATGATGTTAGGTTTCATGATACTTACTGTGCTATCTATGATAAACCTCCGAGTAAGAGACTCATAGCCAAAGTTGAAATGACTAAAAATAGAATCTTTCCTCTTAGAATTAGGAGTGCTAACCTTCCACATCCTGTAGTTCATACAGTTTCTAGTCAAGACCAATCCTGGTTATGGCATTGTAGATTCGGTCATCTTCCTTTCAAAAGTCTCCATCTCCTACAAAAACAGTCAATGGTCAAAGGATTATCGGTTATTCATAAACAATAAAACACCTGTGAGGATTGTATCACTGGTAAACATCATAGGGACAATTTTCCCACTTCCACATCTCGAGCCAAAGAGCAACTTGAGTTAGTTCATACAGACCTCTATGGACCCATGCAAACCCAATCCATAGGAGGCATTTTTTATTTCCTGACCTTTATTGATGACTTTAGCAGAAAAACATGGATTTATTTTCTTAGGCACAAATCACAGACCTTCTCCAAGTTTAAAGAGTTCAAGGCTCTCACTGAGAAGCAGTCTGGAAATTCCATTAAAATGCTCAGGTCAGATGGTGGAGGTGAATATGATTCACATGAGTTTTCAGATTTTTGTAAGGAGCATGGCATCCAGAGACAGTTCACCACCAGATACACTCCACAGCAGAATGGAGTTACTGAACGGAAGAACCAGAACATCATGAACATGGCCTGTAGCATGCTGTCACACAAGAAGCTGTCAAATGAGTATTGGACTAAAGCCATTGGATGCTCAGTCTACTTGCTCAACAGATCACCTACAGTAACTTTCCAAGAGAAGATTCCTAAAGAAGCATGGAGTGGCACTAAGACTAGTGTCTCACATCTTAGAATCTTTGGTTTTGTCGCCTTTGCGCATATCCCTGATGAACTCGGAAGAAAGTTAGACAAGAAGAGTGAGCGTTGCATTTTCACTGGTTATAGTGAACAGCACAAAGCATACAAGCTATATAATCCTGTCACCAAGTAGCTTGTGGTGAGCAGAGATGTAAAGTTCATTGAAGACAAATGTTGGAGTGATCCTTCAGACATACATCATGAAGATCATTCATATCAGCCGCCAGATCTACCTATCATAGTTCCAAGATTGGAAGTACAGCAGCAAGAAGATGCAGTAGATGGACCACCACAGAATCGGAAAACCAAAAGTTTGACAGAGTTATATGACCAGACTCCAATTCTTGATGAGCAACTTCAGTTTGCTCTCTTCTCCTGTCAGCCTGCATCTTGTAATGAAGCAGTGAAGGATGCACAATTGGTAACAGCCATGAATGAAGAGATTGATGCAATAGAGAAAAATCAGACTTGGGATCTTGTTGATATCCCTGCATACAAAACCAGTATTGGAGTCAAATGGGTCTATAAGACCAAATTGAATGAAAAAGGAGAACTTGAAAAGCATAAGGCAAGGTTGGTTGCCAAAGGATATGCACAAAAATATGGTATTGATTATGATGAAACCTTTGCTCCTGTAGCAAGGATGGATACTATCAGAGCTGTACTTGCCATTTCAGCACAAAATCAATGGCCTGTGTATCAAATGGATGTGAAATCTGCCTTTCTAGATGGCATTCTTGAAGAAGAAGTTTATGTTGACTAGCCACCTGGTTATACTGTTAAAGGTCATGAAGACAAAGTGTATAAACTCAAAAAGGCCTTGTATGGTCTAAAACAAGCTCCACGAGCTTGGTACAGTAGGATTGATTCCTACCTCATCAACAGTGGTTTCAACAGAAGCAACAATGAGCCCACTCTCTATGTCAAAAGAGAGCAAGGTAAAATACTAATGGTATGTCTTTATGTTGATGACATGATTTACACTGTTAATTTGATGCTTGAAGACTTCAGGATAGTCAGGAAAAAAGAATTTGAAATGACTGATCTAGGACTCATGAAGTACTTCCTTGGCCTGGAAGTTACTCAAACTAATAAAGGTATTTTTATGTGCCAGCATAAGTATGCTACTTATATTTTGTAGAGGTTCAGAATGAATAAATGTAAACCAGCCGAAACCCCCATAGCTCTTGGCACCAAGTTAACCAAGAATAGTTATGAACCAACAGTAAACAATACACTTTATAAACAATTGGTAGGTAGTTTAATGTATTTGACTACATCTAGACCTGATTTGATGTATGCTGTCAGTCTTATTTCCATATTTATGGAGTCTCCCAAAACCTCTTACTGGAATGTTGGAAAAATAATACTGAGATATGTTGTAGGCACACTTGGATATGGCCTCTGGTACACTCATACACCAGACAGTACTCTTACAGGGTACACTGATAGTGATTTTGCAGCTAGTCTTGATGATAGGAAAAGCACAACTGGTTATGCTTTCCATTTGGGTACAAATCTGATCTCTTGGGCATCTCAGAAACAACCCATTGTGAGCATGTCTTCCGCAGAAGCAGAATATGTAGCAGCCACCACAGCAACTTGCCATGCAGCTTGGCTCAGAATACTTTTGAAATATATGGGACACACTCCAAAATATCCCACATCTATTTTCTGTGATAATAACTCTGCAATACAATTGTCTAAACATAATGTATTTCATAGAAAAAAAAACACATTGACACTTGCTATCACTTCATTCGTGAGTTAGTCAATGAAAAACAAATTTCTTTACTATTTTGTGGCTCTAAAGAGTAGTTAGCTAACATGTTCACCAAACCATTGGGAACATCTACATTTGTATATCAGAGAGAGAACTTAGGCATAGACAATGCTGAACATGTACTAATAGTTGAGACTAAGAGTTTGTATTGAAGTTAAGTAATCTCAACTGTTACCCACGGTATTTATCCACTGGTATTTACCTAACCGTGGTATTCACCCACGGTATTATTGCCCTATTTTTCCTATTTAACCTGCTTCTAATAATGAGAAGGCAAACTTCTGCCCGTGTGATCTTTTCCTCTATTCTTCTGCTTTGTTCTTTTTCTTCACAATCGGCACAGGGTTGTTCCTGTCATAGACCATGATTTTACAATTGAAAATGGAACGAATTTGAGTATGACATTCAACACACATAGTGATCCACAGTCTGTACGCCACATGTTTCAATTTTTCTCTTTCCCAGACCTCTCACAAGAAATTTATTTGTTTGAGCCCTCAAAGAAATTGTCCATCAGAGTGCAATGGTTTTTTTAACAGAACCTGGCTCTAATACCATGTTAGATTTTTATAATAACAAGAATATAACATAGTATTCCTAAGCAAATCTTTTGAATGATGGGATGGACAAGAAGGTTTATCCCAACCTTCCTATAACATAGTATTCTCATACAGAGGGAAATGGAGAAGTGTCATCCAACACTTAATTACAATATTCTCGCCAAGTTTGAAAGCGCAAAATAATCTCATAATAAAGGGGAAGCACGGAAAAAGGTCGGTTGATCCTTCCTCATGGATGGGATTAAAGTTCCTAAAGAAAAGGTTTGGTTTAAGATGGATCTTTTAGAAAGGTCATTTAACCTTTCTTTAAGCAAAGAATTCTCATTGAGGAAAAGTATTGGGAAGGGAATGATCCTTCTTAAAGGATGTTTTTTTGTGTAGAGGTTATTTGTGTGAATGGTTAACTAACAATTCCTAAAGGTTTATATTTATGTTATTAAGTATCTAGTAGAAAGGTTCAATAACCCTTCCTCATCAATGTTTTTTCCTAAGGGGATTTCATGGAAGGTTAGACCGATACTTTTTCTAATGCAGTTTCATTGAGAAAGACCATGGAGAAGGGTTGAAAGATCATTTCCCGAGGATCGCTAGCATTATGAGGTATCTAGCTACACCTATAAGCATATATATCCTATAGTTTTGGGGTGGACTACCATCTATGCTTTTTCATCTATGGACAAGAATGAGACAAGTGTATTGTCGGGAGTGATTCTATGGGCATCGTCCAAGATTAAACGAGAATGAGACAAGTGAACTGTCGAGATTGATTCTATGGGTGTCGTCCAAAATAAAAAATTAAAATTTCAAAAAAAAAATAAAAATAGCTTAATTAACATGTGATAAGTACACTCAGTGATAGTTGTAAAAATTAAAATTAATCTTCAACTATTAGATTATTACATACAACTACGAGCTTAATTCCATCGATTATTAGATACAACTATTAGCTTAACTCCAATGATTCTCGAACTATTAGCTTAACTTTAACTCTAATCGCAGTTATATTGGATAACTATTAGCTTAACTATTAGATACAACTATTAGCTTAACCCCAATGATTCTACAACTATTATCTTAACTTCAACTCTGAGCACTTAAGGCTTAGTCCAACTCGATTTGGCATCTAGGAGTCTAGTAGCTAATGTGCACTCATGTAAGAGTCAAACTCATAATCAAATAGTTGGAACTCCTAATAAAATAGTTGGAACTCCTAATAAACTCCTCCAAACTCGTAATAAACTCCTGCATCTCATAGTTGGGCATCTAGCTAATATGCACTTTGTATTACATGTTTAGGTTTTCCATATAGATATAATTAAGTTTTCGATTATTTTTAAAGGAGGTTAGTTTAACTGATAATTAACAATTTAAAAAACAAATTAAAAATAGCTTAGTTAACATATAAGTACAATCTTTCATAGTTGGAAAAAACACTTCAACTATTCAATTATTAGATACAACTATTCAATTATTAGCTTAAATACATTGATGATACAACTATTAGCTTAACTTCGAGTCCAATCATAACTTTTACTTGAATTGCAATTGCCAAATATATTAACTTTTAAATTAACTATTAGATACAACTATTAGCTTAACTCCAATGATTCTACAGTTATTGGATAAATATTAGATTAACTCTAATGATTCTACAACTATTAGCTTAACTTCAACTCTAATCGCGGCTATATTGGATAGCTATTAGATTATTCCAATGTTGATACAAGTATTAAATTAAATTTACATGAAATCCATGGCTCTTAGCATGAGAAGTTGACCTTGATTGTGGTGAAATCATGCACCAAGAATAATCACTTAGGTAATGTGCAGCTTATGTGACACTTGAACTCCATGTAAGATTTGTGAGTTAATGTGCATAAAGCTTAGTCTAAGGTTTATATTAAATTTTAAATTAAGTATTAGATACAACTATTAGCTTAACTCCAATGATGATACCACTATGAACCTAACTCAACTATGAGCTTAACAACCATAAATTACGTAAGACCCTAACTTTAAGTATGAGCTTAACAATCATAACTCAAGTAGTTGTTATATTAACTTAACAATTAGATACAAGTAATTGACACATTTATGAATATGTCAAGTATATACCTCTCAGGTATATACCTCTACATACTTCTAGGAATAAAGGAAGGAAGATCTGATGAAATATTAAGAGAAACCTTTAAGTAGATCTTTATGGTACAGAATATGCTTAAGAAGAAATCTCACCAGGGACCACAAACAGAGATCATGGCGATTATGTACTTACTTTCGGCATCTGTGCCGATCAAAATCTCTTCCGTAAGCTCACCGTAATGACCATAGTATGATATTTTATTCATCTTGATCAATATCTAGGTGTATAATTATATATTTGAGATCTCCTTTTGCGTGAACTTTTTGAATTAGGGAAAGCTAGAAGAATTGACATTTTCAGTTTGTAGAGATGTTTCCAGCAATATAAATATTAGCAGTACCATTATTTATGGTAGCCATTTTTCACTGAGGAATCGTAGAAGAGCTACAGCAAAAATTTTAGTTACCTTCACGAATTTTTCATCATTTGAGGCAGTTTTGATAGCAGCTAGCAATTTCCTCTAAACATCATTTAGTACAACAGTCTACAATTCAACATGTTTAGTTCGAGATTTAATTCGTTTTAAAATTGTAAATTTATGAGTGTGACTGCTCTCATGACTTCCTTGACTCTTGCATATCTTCAGCATTCAATGATCAGTACAGTAGGTATCGACACATCTGAGGTAGGAGCATTTAAATTCTTGAATTATTAGGAATGAAGAAAAATTATAAATATGTGGTTTTTCTTATGCTTGCTAATTACTCTCAGTATGTCCATGTTTTCCCTCCTACCTCACACCTTATTAAAAATGTTTTAGCTACCATCTATATCACATCCTACCAGCTATGCATGATCTATCTTCTTCTATTTTATATCTTATTTTCAATCAATGTAAGGATTTAAAATAAGAATTTGTGTAAGCCACCTATCACATGACTGTTTTACACTGCCTTTTCATATTTCTATTATCATTTCAGAATTCTCTATTAAGGGGAATAAAAGGGGATTAAATATTTTAAGTGTATGATTCACAAAACTCTTTGCATGAGGAAATGCAAAAGTCTAGGTGTGGGGGAGTGTTTGGCCCAAATTTTAACATCTTTTTCATCTGATACATTGCCCTTCTTATTAATCCTATGCTATTCATATATCTGCATTTCTATACTGTTAAATCTATAACTTCCCTTACATAAGAATAATGGGGTGAAGTTGTTTATTTATGACTATTTCTTTATTTTTAATCAGTTTCAACGATGTATTTCACCAATGGTGAAGCCTAACATTTGTCACTATTTATAGCACCAAATCTAGTACTGATTCTGGCACCAGTTCTAATATCACTTGTTGTTTTGGCCTAGCTATGGAGAATCAAGCATATGGAATTTTATTTCTAATACCCCAATAACATTTCACATACATCTCTAGCTTCCAATCGAATTTCCAGTCAACGCTTCCACTAAAATTGGTCAACGTCTTCAAAAGAGGACCAATGCAAACAAGATTTGGATGAAAGACAAACTTGATAAAGTTTATGCAAATCGTGTAAGGAATCTAATTACTAAATTCATGATTATCGTCTCAATTATTTTAACAACTGACTTGGCATGTAAATCATGAATTCCAAAGGAGGGAACATTATCAAAATCTGTTTTTCAGCACGCAATCTTCAGATAGGAAGGAACGCACTCCACTTGGAATCAATAGGATTGGATCTCTCTATGCCATTATTTTCAAAAGAAATTGCAGCAAACTCACAGTCAAAGGAAGGGCGCATTTAAATTTTATATACTATGTTTTTATCATATGCAATATCTAGGAATTATGGACAGTTTCAACACATTTACTTCCGTAGATTTATCTACTTATTGTTTCTATAGAAGTGAAGGAAATTTAAACGACAACTACCGAAAACCGATGCCAAAACTTCTGCATCTACGTTGAAAAGAGGCTGAAGTAAAGATCTGGTTTTGATTGCATAGTTAAGAGCATGGTTTTGTGTTTATAAAATAAAGCATTTCCTCATTTGGTGGGTCGAGATCTCTAGTCAAAGAAACAGTTTGAAGGATCTATCCAACGCAGCCATATCAACAAATCTTCAGCTTGCACGGGGGAAACAAAGTTATTCTCATGCCTTCTGTCATGAGAATATTTCTATCTTTATAATATTGTTCATCTTGGAAGAGGATCGATTTTGTTAAAATATGTAACTTGAATCATGGAAAGAAGAGATTTGTTTTATGATAAGAAGCCTCCATTTCTTTCTAAAGAGGAGAGCTATTTCCTTATAAAGAGGAGAGATTAGAGAAGGAGGGGCAGAGATTAGAGAGAAAACTTCAAGGAATGATGTAAGAACGTATAAGTTCATCGTACTCTTTATATTCATCAGTTATGATTTATTGTCTCAGTAATTGCATAAACAAAGTATAATTGTTTACCGATCGAGTAACATCTTGTTATTCTTTTGAAGATGGTAATAAAACATGTTTATAATATAATTTGTTCTTAGCATGTGAAGTATCCTTCACACTGTATGCCATGATTAGTAGGCCCCCTATTCTGGCATGCATTGTGTTTATTTATTAGTCAGCTCATAGATTCCATTTTTTGTACTAGTTTTTTTTATCTTTGCATTTTAATACTTATCACTACAAGGAGAAGGTCCTATAACGGAGGTTCTTAGTGTTACAAATTGGAAAAAAATCTCAAAAAAACTCTGCTCCAGCCTTTGCAAATGGTACCAGATGTTTTAACAAAGGTTTTTATGGATATGCATTATAACTAAAAAAAATAGTGGGTGCAGGATTTTTTGTGGTGCGCTTTATTCTAACAAAAGCACTGTGTGAGCAAAAGAAAAATGCCCCATCGCATTTAACAGGAACATATAGCACTAGTGCACTTGAAAATTTGAAACCATTATATGCATTGGTGCACTTTATGACATTATATAGACCGGTGTGTTTTACCATCACAAACATTGCTTCTTAAGCACTTTAAAAACACCTCGGTGTTGTATACTAAAAATAGCACCAATGCAGTCTACAAAGGTAAACACATTGATAAAGTTGATTCAGACATTGATTGTAGCTATATTTTTAAAATTTAAAGATGTTATTAATATATCGTTCCACACTGAGGCATAATATCACAAAAATACCTATGGTGTGCAATGAGTATTATGTTGCACCGAGTTCCTGTTTCTTTCTGTGCATCAATGCTACATTATTGAAAGCATATTAGTGCAACTTGGTATTAAAAGTGCTAGTGTGATGGGAACCATCAAAACAATCCCAAATTATTTTCTTTTTGGTGAGTAGTGACTATTAGCATACACATTGTAATATCTATATTTAATTTATAATTTGGTTAATTCCATTATGCATCAGAAATTGAAATATTTTTTATAGTAGTATTCATTTGAATTTTAATTATTTCATTTGGATATGATGTTTGAATTAATTTGTTATATCATAATTTTCACATCTATTGTAATATTTAATCATCCATGTAGTGGTTATTTCTCCCCAGCTACGAGCAGAGGCACCAACCTTAGATCGTTGTGATGGTAAGGAAGAGTTCAATGGAAAATAGAAAAACAAACTAAACTAATAACATAAAGCAAATATTTTTATCATTTTTTTAACATGTACATCGGCTAAATTAATGCAAATAAACAAAAACAGTAAACACACCACTCTCCTGTAATATGGGCCACCGTAGTCGTCCTCGAAAGTTGTTCTGCAGCTCTACAGGTTGGTTCTCCAGTTGTCTCCACAGATAGTTGTCAATCAGGGAATGGATTCAAAGTGGGTACAAAGAATGTCTCAACGTACACCATGAGAAATGGTATGGAAATGGGAATGATGACAGGGGAGTATGTGGAATACCTAAGAGCACAAATGTCACAACGTAACCACAAGTGAATGAGGAAAAAGATGTTTTGGGAGAGCCCTTCACAATGTATTTATATTATGGTCCTCGGTTTTTTTGACCCAAGGAGGTGACCCATGGTATTTATTTGTGGTTTTTCACCCTTTCTTTTTTTTAGGCTTTTCGACCATTTTTTAGGGTTTTTAACTCTTTTTGGGAGAGAGTGAGGGTAAATCATAGTAAATAATGATGTTTTGGACCATTTTTGTAGAAATACAATTGTGAAGGTCAAAAATAAGGGAAATATGGTGGGAATATGATGTATGTATATGGTTTAGACCATGTAGAGCTAGGCGAACACTTTTTAGTGTTAACATATTGCCCCGTGATGTGTGAAGGAAGGATCTCATCATATGGCTGATGGACATCATAGGATCATGGGAATAATGGTGACAACAGTGGATAGGATGGAGAGACCCACAGAGAAGTAGAGAATCCTCGTTCGAACTACGGTGGATTTTGGTTTTTTATTATGGGTTCTCAAAAATGGATGAGGTACATATAATGTGTGACATGTATATGGACGAAGTAGGCATAGCCATGCTCGTATTAATGTCAAAATAATAAATAAAGGTATTTAGGCTCAAAACATAAGAGCCGATCAATAAATATACAAATGATTGCCAATTATCCCAAATTTTCACAAAAAATTAAAATTTTAAAATAACATAAAATGCTGAGACTGCAGTTTATTAATAGTTAACAGTTAGCTATAAGAGAAATAGTTAATAGATTAATTTGCATAAACTCAATTATGTTAACTCAACAGTTTTCTTATTAACACAATCTTAAGTTTAACTTGCGCATTAATTCTATATTTGGTTTACTAATGAGTTCTATTTATGATAGTAGGTGGAATCTGACTTTGACTTTCGGAGCTTACTTAGCATTTATGCTAACATAGATGGATTATTTGTTCTTACAGGTTTGCAGGTATAAATGACTGAGTATCGTCTTTAAATTCATAACGCATCCTGCAATATTTCTATTTGCAATCAATAAGCTTCAATTATAAGTTGCTGTAATCCAACCTACTTCCGTAAGGTAACCCAGTTTGTTTTCTTCTGTTGCTATTGTAAACGAAGTTCAAATGATTGTATTTCTTCGTATAGAGTATGTAGCGATAGTACTACTTCCTTTGGTTCTGAGCAGTTTATTTTATCTGCTTGATATTCTTTATTTTCAAAATGCATACCCTAGCAATTCTATAATATATTTTTGTATTAAGTTCTATCTAAGAACAACTTCCATGGTTGGTGTTTTTCTTATCGAGCCAATATTTTCATCTTATGTTAACCTTAGTAATTTGGTAAGAATGTAAAACTATACAAGTAATGAGAAACTGCCACAACTTCTAAGATAAGATCTCATGGATCTGTATTAAGTAAAAGAGTTCATAGGAAAATGTTCTTACATTTCACTTTGCCATTACATAGTTTTCTATCAAAACTTTGCTAGTTTCTAAGATTTAAAAATGTGCATAAACTATTTGTTTATCGACATAAAAGGTTTTATTAGTGTTACATTTGCATAATACTTATGATCCCACCCAAACGACACTATGCAAATTACTCAAGTTGAAAGTTGTGTAATCATTTATACCACCATGAAAGGACTGGAACTAATAGATAGTTATTCTTACACTATTCACTAAACTATTTATAAGACAATGATTTCATAATTATCTTAAAATACTATTGATAACAACTTAGTTATTACACAACCTATATCCCAATGATGATATTATTATATAAACTTTGATGAGTTGTAACCAATTCAAAAGGGGTTAATACCTATATAGGGAATAAACTTATTACTACGATAAATGTTTATATAATCTTTTAACATGTCCATAAGTCAATTATTAGTGCAAACTTACAATAGAGAAACACGATTCTCACGAGATTACTAATAAAATCTCGTATCATTTCTTACCAATAAAATATATGTAAGATTTATTTTGGGTCATAAGGATATAAAGTTATGATATGTGTTATGTCAATCATTATCATAATGTTGCATACCCACACCAATAATGAGCTATGCACCAAACGCTTAAACTATTATTGTATGATTTGAAACCCATGCAAACTATAATGTTGTTTTGAAGAAATCATTTGAGATATTTAATTGATTATTATGGATCGTAGGTGACTATGGAAAGTTGAACCACTGCATGATTATATTGATGCGGCCACGTGGAAATTCCTTGGCCATGCACTGGTTGCATAAATAGTTGTCAACTCTAACCCTTGGCTTATTCAATTTTCGACATTTGGGTTCACCCCTTGGGATTCTTTGCAAGCTCCCATGGCTGCCGTGAGTTGCAGGTAGCTACAAAGGATCCAATGCTAGCGTTTGTCGTGGCTTACTCCCTTGCACTAAATTTTGTTGCTCGCCTCCCCTGTGATTTCTTTACTTTGATTAGATTTTACTGCCTTCCTTGTATATGACTTTATGGCTGCTTGAAACTTGTTTTTGTTACTTCTTTGTCATGGTCTGTCATTGGTGGAAGTTTGAGCTTATTGTATGTGATGGTGTAGCTCCTTCGTCTTAGGGTTCTGGAGTTTAGTTTACTTGTTTGCATGTTAGTGATAGTCCGACTCCATGCTTGCAGAATCCTTGCAGCCATTGCTCAAGATTACCCACACCCCTCCTGCTAGTGTGGAAAGAACCAGAATCCTGTCGTCTTCATCCTCGGTGAGAATGAGGGTTTGGCTCTCCTTAGCGTTGGTTATGGTGTTTTTGTTCCTCTGAGGTTCCATCGTTTTCACTTTCAGCTGAGGTAAGGAAAAGTAAATGAGAGCTACTACTCTTTACGGTTCCATTCTTTATATATTTCTTTATTTTTAATTAAATCTTGGTTTTTATTTTGCAGGTTACTCGTCTCCATAGTTGACAGTCATACTGTACCAAAAAAAAAAGGCTCATCATACCATCCATGGCAAGCTCTGGTTTCAAACATGGTCCTTCCTACTTGTATAGACTTTTGCAGTTGGAAGAAGTCTCGGCTGTGTTGCAACGAGTATTGGGTTGTTGTCCTTCGTTTTTATAGTTTTTGTTTTGGTTAAAACCCTTGCTTGTCGCAAGGTGACTTCAGCTTTAAGTTGTAACTTGTGAAGCTCACCTCTTGTATTAGGGTTGAACTTACGGTTTTGTAATATTATGTTAATATTGTCCATACTCCATAACCAAGATATGAGTATTCGGCTTTTCGTTGAGTTTCTTTTTTCTACTTTAGTAAAGTTTTTGACTTACATTCGGCCTTTGGGCTCATTATTATAATGTAAATATCTTAAGACAGTCTGTCTGTAAATTAAATTCGATTTCCTTTATGTATTTGTATTTTATCTCTGTGTAAATGAATTTAAATTTTTCTTTTAATGGTTATATAAAAAGAAATAATTTTACTACTTATCTTGGGTTACTACTAGAATGGTTTTGTATATTTTAAAGAAAACTAAGTAATTTCAGCTCAGAATTATGAGCTAGGGTTTTAACTTTATTTAACTTGTAAGAAGATATTTTCTGTATTGTTAATAAATAGATTATATTACACTTAATAAAATTTTAAACCATTTCAGTACTCAAGGATTTTCAGGTTAGGGTTTAATGAATTAAGCTCTAGTTCTTACTTTAAGATTCCTTCATTTTGTTTAAAGAATTGTTAATTTATAAACAATATTATTTATGTGATACTATTATCTGTATATAATATAAATTCTTAAGCTTGTATTTTTGCATACACTTATTTAATAAAGACCGTGACTAATCTGTATTAGTTTAGTTCATTCAGTAGTATTATTTCTGTTAGCTTACTAAGAAATGAATTAAGGGTTACAACCCTGTCATTTTTTCTTTACATGTATAATCTGTTTACAAAACCATTTCTTGATATAATACTTATTAATTTAAACATAAATTACTATCCTATCTTAGTTATTTTAATTATATAAATAAATTACTGTTGGAGCTATATAGTTCTCTGTTAAGATACTCTTTATCTTTAGATTAATTTGTCTTTAGAAATATATATGTTACTAAACTCTATCTAGTGTTTGAATAGTTGTGGGTTAAGTTTATTATTATTATCACTAAAAGAAATAAACTAAAAGAATCATACTTAATTCTTTGCTTAACATAAAAACATAGGCATTATATCTGAGTTGTTTCTATCTTCTCTGTTTTAGGATAGTAGTGTAGTTTACGTAAGAATGTACTGTATAAAATAAATAACTTACCTACTTGAACAACTCATGAATATAATACATTTCTATTAGTAAAACTAATATGGCTATTTTTTTTCTAGCATTTTTTAATACATCGTCTGTTTTAAACAGTAAACCTAACTAGGCAAATTAATATTTTTTTTTTGAAAGGAACTATCTACAGAAAGAAAAGATTCCAACATTCTGAAATAAATAATAACTTTATTCAAATCATATTTCTATGATATCTTTCATCTATTTAAATTATACTTCTTGTTCTAGAGTACGGTCTGGTCCATTCTAGACGGGGAAAAACATAGGTTAGGATTATTTCATCAAATACAGATTCAATATTAAAATAACTAAAAGAATACAAGCTTTAACAGTTCACTACAAAACATGAAACAATTATTTTATGCCCTATTTTTAGCCCTAACTTAAGCCCTATTTCATAAAACCTAATCCTAAACCTTCAAAATTAAATAAAGATATTTCAATTGTTAAACATGTAATTTAACCCAATTTTAAAAAAAAAATTTAATCTTTTATTTATTAATTTCCCTTCCTTAAACCTAGGACTAGTCGGCCAAATTTAATTATAAAATCACACCAACCGGTATTTAATTCCAGAGCTGCAGCTTTACCTATTGAATACTTGTCCTGATGATGGTTCCAGATTCGGAATCGAAACGCCGACCTAAAAATGTCTACTGCGGATTGTCCGGAAGAACCCTACAACAACTTATCTTACCGCAGAAATCTTAAAACTGAAACATTCATTATTTATTCATTCTCAGATACAAAATTTTAACACGGTAAATAAAAAACTATAGAACCTGTTTTAAGCTGGACAACAACAGGGTTGGGAGGCCGTTCCTCCCTACCAACTCCTGGAGAGTGCTCAAACAATGACTTCTCAGTACCACCGAGCTTGTTCTTGGTATCCTTGGCTGAGAGCGACTGGAGCATGTAGCAAGATACTAGTACAATGAATCAGTACTAACTATGCACTCAGCAGTAAGATCCTTCAGCTGAAAAGATGTACTAGATCACTTTCTACAGTTTATCCCTCAAACACATTCCACAAATTCCCTTCTCAATGAAATCCTCTGAAGTAAATTCACTTGAATGGTTCTCTTCTTGGAATGAGCAGCCTTGGCTCTCTTCAATGGGTATTTTTATTAAGATTGCCTTGGTCTTTTTGGGTTAATTGTAATTAATTGAGCCACCTGCTCTGATCCCACTTCTTTCTTGGGGGATCATGACCCCAAATGTAGGGAGGTTTCCACCTGCAAAGTTGGAAGTGATTGAGGATGTTGCTACTTGTCTATTTGCTCTCCACCCAGTCTCTTCCACCAACGTGACCAGTAAACACTCTTTTAACAACTCTCCCAAGCTGTTGTCTCCACTTTTATTTATAAATATTCAAAATTACATTCACACCATTGACTCTGCTGAGTCATCATTTACAACTTAGCATAAAATTTAACATATTGTCTTGAAATAAAATCAAATATGATAATATATTTTTTTACAAAATTGGGGCATGTGACATACACATCCCCTTAGAATATAACATCGTCCTCGATGTTATTTATTCTTCATCCTCAAAAATCCCCTCGAACATAATTGGATATGCATCTCGCATTTTACTTTCCAATTCCCCGGTGGCTTCCTCTGGACTAAGGTGCTTCCATTGCACCTTCACCTATACAATGGTGGCGTTTCGAAGTGCAACCTCCCTCTCTCTGAGGATACAATCCGGTTCCACTAGAAAATCTCCTTCTAGTTCCACTTGTACATCATTCCAATTAACAACATGAGTAGCATCATGAACATATTTCTTTAAAATGAAAATGTGAAAAACATTATATGCTCTTAAATTAGGTGGTAATGCTAACTAATAGGCTACCTATCCAATCCTAGACAAAATCTCAATGGGCCACAGTAACGAGGTGCCAATTTTGCACAACTTCCCAATCTGAGAGAGCTCTTTTTGGGCCTTACCTTGATGAACACATGTTCACCTACTTGAAACTCCTTTGGAGTTCTTTTTAAGTGATCCAGATTTATGCAGGAACACAACAGAATATACAAATAGCCATAGAAACAAATATGCAGCGAAAATAACACTTCATTTCATTAATCAATAACTGAAACTTGTTTACATACAGAATGAAAATAAACTAGCTAGAGTGTTGGTATCTTATCTCTAAGAAGAGATGTGGCGGATATATGCCTTTGAACTCTATGTTACAATGAGGCTCGAAGGCCTATATATTATTAAGAAACAATGGAAACCCTAAACATCCAAAAACCTAACCCTAGGAGGTGAAACGCCTTAATGTGGGCCCCCTTGGGTAACTTGGTACATCAATTTCCTGGGGTCGTAACTTTAGCATACTACCTCCGTTTGACACACATGATATATCGTTAGAAAGATCTGTTTAAGTACTACATCCATAAATAAAAAATATTGGTTCTGGAATGGACTCATATTTTCCCCACCATTTGATGCCAAAAAAATGTCGTTTAGGGCCTCAAAACAGCTCCAAAAGTTTAGGACCCGAAAACTATCAAAAATAGTAAATTGTGCTATAATTAAGGAAACTAGAAAACTGAAAGAAAAAATGGTGGGGGTCCAAGAGGAATAGGTGGGTGGCCACCAATATCCTCTTGGATCATTCCTCCCTCCTTAGGAAGCAATGGTCCCCATTGCATTGAGTTCCTCCATGAGATGAGGAAAATTTTGTTGAACTTAGTCCCTGGTGAGCCACTTTCCTTGGTGAAGGAGTTGGCCTGCATTAACAAATCGATATAGCTGGATATTCTGCTGATGGGTGTTCTTGATCTGTGTGTCCATAATCCGATCAGCTGTGGCTTGTTCCATGCATTCAGGGTTTAACTTTGTTGGTGTTAGTTGTTCTACCCTGTTTGATGTGTTTAGTAGAGGTGGAAAGTAGGGCCGAAGGCGGTCCACATTGAACATTGGGTGCAGACCAAGGAATGGTGGAATACTGAGCTGGAAGGCATTGCCCCCGATATCCTTGGTGATGGTGTATGGCCCATATCGGAGTGGGCGAAGCTTGTGGTAAGGTCTAGCGAGGTGCTCCTTCTGCAAATGTAGCCACACTTTGTCACCCACCTAGAAGTTATGTTGCACCTGATGCTGATCATGTCGTTGCTTGTACTTAGCATTGGATCTGTCCAATATATCATGGAGCTGCTGGTGAATGTGCTGAATGCACTCAATGAAGTTGTTTTCCTTAGAAAATTCAGACAGGATATGAGCTAAATCAGCCTGAGTAGCTGCAAATGGCATGGCTACATCAATGGGACATAGTGGCTGGAATCCCAAGCCCACCTGAAAGGGGATGTGGTTGGTTGGGATGTGGAGGGCCTGGTTATAGCTGTGTTGTACATAAGGGATGTTCTCATCCCATGTGCATGGATTCTTTGAGTTTAAAATGCACAAAATGTGTACAATCATCCTGTTGATGACCTCTGTCTAGCCATCAGTCTGGGGATGGAAAGTTGTGGACTTTGTGAGCTTGGTGTCTAGCATTGACCATAGGGTAGACCAAAATATACTAAGGAACCTGTTGTTTTTGTCTAAGATTATATACCGTGGGATCCCAAAGTGTACCCACACTTGTTCAAAGAAGAGTTTAGTAGTGGCTTCTGCTGTGATATTCTTCTTGCAGGATGCCATTATGGCCATCTTTGAAAATCTGTCAACAACCACAAACACACAGTCATTGTCGTGCTTAGTAGAAGGAATTCCTGACATGTAATCCATGGATATGGATTCCCAAGTTCGACTAGGGGTAGACAACGGATTATAGAGGCCTTGCTTCTATGTGGATGATCGTTTCCTTCCCCAAAATGTAAAGCTTCCATTGTCAAAAATCCTGTACAATGGAATACATCTCTTTGTCATAAGTGGTATATTTTCGGACAGTGTCTCATTGTGATATGCCATTGGATGCCCTTGTTGTGTAAGGAATTCCCCAATATCATAGTTAGAGGCATCTATCTCGATCTCAAATGGTTGTTGCAAGTCTGGTAATGTGAGCACTGGGGCACAACATAGGCGATGTTTCAATTATGCAAATGCCTTCTGTTGATTTTTCGACCAAAATAATTTTACTTTTGCTCCTCCCTTGGTGACTTGACTCAAGGGCGAAGTGATATGAGAGAATCCCAACACGAACCTGCGATAGAAATTAGCAAGGCCCAGAAAGCTGCAAATCTCTATTAGAGTAGTTGTGGTTAGCCAATCCTAAATGACTTGGATCTTGGTTGGATCCACATGTACCCCATAGTCATCAATAATGAATCCCAAATACTGAACCTAGGTCATGCCAAAAGTGCACTTGTCCAAATTGTCACGCAACTTGTGCTGTCGCAATGTTTGGAGGACCTGTCGGACGTGGTGGGGGTGGTATTCCCAAGTATGGCTCAATATCAGGATGTTATCCAAGTACACTACTACAAATGAGTTGGTGAATGGCCACAAGATGTCATCCATTAGTCTCATTAAGGTAGCAGGAGCATTCGCCAACCCAAAAGGCATGACCAACCATTGGAAAAGGCCCTCCTTCGATTTGAAGGTAGTCTTCCACACATCGGTCGGTTTGATCGGTACCTGGTGATACTCGGACTTTAAGTCGATCTTACTAAAATATTTCGCCCCTTTAAGATGGTCTAGGAGGTCATCAATCCATGGGATCGGGTACCTATTCCAAATAGTGATCTTGTTCAGCGCCCCATAGTTAATACAAAGTCTCCAAGTTCCATCCTTCTTCTGTACCAACACGATCGGGATCCCACAAGGCGATGAACTTGGCCAGATGTGACCCTTCTGCAGCAACTCCTGAATTTGCCTCTTGATTTCATCATTCTCCAGAACAGAACGATGATAGATCAGTCCATTGGGAAGTGGTGTACCTGGGGTAAAATTGATGGGGTGCTTGAGTTGACAGTGGAGAGGCACCCCGGTGGGTGAGGTGAATATGTCCCGGTACTCCTCCACGATCTTGTCCATTTGTTGTTGTCATGCGGAGGGGCCATGTCTGGAGGTTGTGGAAACAATCTTCTTCTTACCCTAAGGGTGGATCATCAAGAAAACAAACTTCCCTGTTTTGGAAATGAGCTTACTGCATTGTTTTGCGGTAACCAAAGAGATAGCGGCAGGGGGTGGTACCTCTATTATTATGTACAAATTATTTCCCAACGTAATAATAATAGTGCGAGGCTGGGACTCATACACAACATGTCGCTTCCATAAGTATGGTTGACCTAATAATACATCACAAACATCAAGAGGATAAATATCACATAATACCTCATTGGTGAAGGGCTTGATGCTGTAGGGAAGTCGACACTGCTAGTTGACGTGAAGATCTTGTCCTTGGTGAAGCCACCCAATGGTGTATGGCTGCAGGTGTGATATTGTCGGAAAACCCAACCGCTTCATGACCTCTGCTGGAATCAGGTTCTTTTGGATCCCACTGTCAACAATAAACTATAGCGGGGAACCCTTTACCCACTTCTAGGAGTGGAAACGACACTCCTCCTCCTCTGAATCTTTTGGTTCTTCCTTTTGGATCTTCATGGTGGAAATGGTGGCATTGGGCTCTGCATCGATAATCTTCTTCCCTCTCTCATTCCCTTTCTCGAGTTCTGATTCAGTGTCAGAGTATGCATCTGATTCAGAAGCCTTTATCTTGGCCACTAGTGACTTCTTAGCCCGACACTCACTTGTGTTGTGAGTGGGGCTCTTATGGAACTCGCACCACTTTCCCACTTCCTTCTTCGGCTTTGTAGTGTTGCTATTTTATTGTGGCTTTGGAAATTTTTCTTGAGTCACCATGCCTTAGTTGTGTCCTTAGTTCTGTGGTTTGGGGGCACCTTTTCCTTGCTTCTGATTCGCAAATCCAAAGTCTCGCTTTTTCTATTTGAATTTTTGCTCAATTTTGGCAACGTACCGATATGCCGTACCAAGCGAGGAGATGTCAAGGAACTCCATATCCTCCTGAATGTATATATGCAGATAACTATGGTACTTCAACACCAAATGTTTCTCTGAATCTTTGATACCCAACTTCGTGCATAGGGTATGGAAAAGATTTGTGAGATCATGCACATCTTGATCTCTTTGCTGCCGCAGCGTAGTCCATTGGATATACTTGTCATCATAGCTCCCCACCGGATAATATTGTCCCTTTATGGCATCTCAGAAAGAATTCCAAGTGAGTACGACCGAGAATAGATAGGGTTCCTCCTCATCCTTTCTCTCACAATAGGTTTCCCACCAGTGCTTTACATGGGGAGCGGCTTTGAGTAGAGAAAAGTTAATCTTTTCCCGGTCAGGAAAAGTCATGAATTGAGAAATATCCTTCTAATAGATTCAACCATTTATCTACAACGTCTGCATCTATTCGACCATCAAATATGGGAATGTCGAAGTTTACATGTACCTTAAAATGGGTTGCACCTGCAGAGTGGCTGCTAGATGCTGATGCGCCGCCAGTGGGAAGTCATTGAAGGATCTGCGCGAAGTTATCCATCATCGTGTTCCTTTGTTTTTCAAGGGCCTCCTCAAGAAACATTTTGATAGGATCTTCTATGACGTTGTCTTTCTTTTCGTCCCCCATGGGTTTCCATCGGGATTTGTGAGGCTGATATTGCAAAGGTTCAACCAGATTGAGCCCTAATTCTTTATACCCCACCCTTGTTAGGGACATGCAAAGAAGGATCGAGAAAGAGCAGATTGCTCTAATACCACTAATCCAGATTCATGTAGGAACACAACAGAATACACAAATAACCATAGAAACAAATATGCATTAGAAATAACACTTCATTTCATTAATCAATAACTGAAACTTGTTTACATATAGAATTAAAATAAACTAGCTAGAGTGCTGGTAGCTTATCTCTGAGAAGAGATGTGGCGGCTACATGCCTCTGAACTCTGTGTTACAAAGAGGCTCGAAGGCCTATATATTATTGAGAGACAATGGAAACCCTACACATCTAAAAACCTAACCCTAGGAGGTGAAACGCCTTAATGTGGGCCCCGTTGGGTAACTTGGTACATCAATTTCTTGGGGTCGTAACTTTAGCATACTATCTCCATTTGACGCGCATGATATATCGTTAGAAAGACCTATTTAAGGACTACATCCATAAACATCAAATATTGGGACCAAAACGGACTCATATTTTACTGACCATTCGATGCCAAAAAAACGTCGTTTAGGGCCTCAGAACGGCTCCGAAAGTTTAGGACCCGAAAACTGCCAAAAATAGTAAATTGTGCTATAATTAAGGAAACTAGAAAATTGAAAGAAACAATGGTGGGGGTCCAAGAGGAATATGTGGGTGACCACCAATATCCTCCTGGATCATTAAGTCTACTTGAATTTTATGCCGATCCTGTTCCACTTTCAGATTTCTCTGCACTTGTTTTACAATTGCTTCCATTTCTTTTAACAGTTTTGGACCTAATATCAATATATCTACTGGATTGCTCCAAGAGATAGGAGTATTACATTTTTGTCCATATAAAATTTCAAAAGGACTAAATCTGGCCGATGTCTGGTAATTATTATTATAAGCAAATTCTACCAGATGTAAATAGTCCTCCCATTTACTAGACTGGTATTTCACATACATTCTTAATAGATCTTCTAATACTTGGCTTACCCTTTCATTTTGTCCATCTGTTTGAGGATGGAAAGAAGTACTAAAATTTAATTTGGTGTTTAACCCTTTAAACAAAGACTTCCAAAAGTTTCCTGTAAACATAGGATCTCTATATGAGATTATGACTTTTGGTACTCCATGTAATCGGAAAATCTGTTTTAGAAAAATATCATCTATGTTTGTAGCTTTATAAGTAGTTTTAATAGGTATAAAGTGAGTTGCTTTGCTTAACTTATCAACTACTACCATGATAGAATCATTCTGACTCTGATTTTTAGGAAGCACAGTAATAAAATCTGGACTAATTATCTTCCATTTCCAGCTAGGAATGGGTAATGGCCGAAGCAAATCAGCTGGGTGTTGATGTTCAGTTTTTACTTGTTGACATTCAAAACACTTAGAAATATATTTTGTTATTTCAGTTTTCATATTTGGCTAGAAATACTCTTTTCTTAACATAGTTATAGTCTTTTGATAGCCTGGATGACCTGAATATGGTGTTTTATGAATTTCATCTAGAATTAATAGCTTAACTTTAGGTACATACATTCTATCTTAATACAGTAAAAATTCTTTTGCATTTAAACTCTAACCTTTAATTAAGTTTTTTGTTGGAATTTCTTTATCTTTAGCTTGCAAATTTTGGTAAATTTCATCTTGTTCTATTCCTTCTTTAAGCTGTTAATCTAAGTCTGAAACATAGGTGCTGATAGCTACTGCAAAATTAAACCTTGCAATCCTACTTAATGCATTAGCAACTTTATTTTCTTTACCTTTTATATGCTAAATTTCAAAATCATACTCGCTTAAGAAAGATAACCACCTAGCTTTTCTGGCATTTAAATTTGGCTGATCTAAAAGATACTTCAACCCTTTATTGTCAGTCATTAAAACAAATTTTCTGCCAATTAGGTGATGTCGCCACATATTTAAGACATGTATTACAACTTCTAATTCCAGATCATATGTTGCATAATTTTTTTCATGAACTTTTAACTTTCTAGACTCATAGGAAATAACATGCCTTTCTTGATTCAGAACACTACCTAATCCATCATTAAAGGCGTCAGTGCACACTACAAATTCTTTATTAGTACTTTCTATTCTTAAAATAGGTGCGCTGGTTAATAAAGTTTTTAACTTTTTAAAGTTTTCTTCACATTTTTTATTCCAGTCAAACTTCTTTCCCTTCTTCTGCAAGGAAGTTATTGGATTTTCTGTCCTTGAAAAAACATCAATGAACCTCCAGTAGTAACCGATAATTCCCATGAAAGATCAAACATCCATCACATCCTTAGGAATTGGCCAATCTTTGATTTCCCTTATCTTTTCAGAATCTACGGAAATTATTTCCTTGGTCACTACGTGACCTAAATATTGAATCTTATCCTTGAAGAAATCACATTTACTAAACTTTGCAAAGAGGTAATGTTCTCGCAACTCTTGCAAAACAATTTTTAGATGTTATTTATGTTCTTCTTCAGTTTTTGAATAGATTAGAATGTCGTCTATAAACACAACCACAAAGTTATCTAAATACTTATGCACCACGTTGTTCATTAAACACATGAAAACAACTGGGGCATTAGTAAGCCCAAATGGCATTACGACAAATTCGTAATGATCATATCTAGTTCTAAAAGCTATCTTAAAGATGTCTTCATCTTTAATCCCTACTTGATGATATCCAGACCTTAAATCTATTTTTGAAAACACTGTGGCTCCACGTAGTTGATCAAATAGGTCATCTATGCGGGGTAATGAATATTGATTTTTGATGGTCATCTTGTTTAACTGACGGTAGTCTATGCAAAGTCGCATAGTTCCGTCCTTCTTCTTGATGAAGATGACAGGTGCCCCCCATGGAGACACACTTGGTTGAATATACTTTTTATCAATTAAATCTTTTAATTGAGATTTTAATTCATTAAGTTCGAGTATGTTCATTTGATAAGGGGCCTTTGAGCTAGGTACTCCACCTGGTACCAGCTCAATGGTGAAATCCAATTCCCTTTTCGGAGGTAATCCCAGAATTTCTTCTAGGAATACATCAACATATTCTTTTAAGATTGGTAATTCTTCCACTTTTAAATTATCTATTTTAATTATACTTTCCTCATTAGTAATTTTTACTACATAAGCTTTACATTCCTTTCTAACAGCTCTCTTAAGCTATAGGGCAGAAATATGCCTTATGGTGGTTTTTCTAGGTATTTCTTTAACACTTATTGGTTTTTCATCACTGTTTAAGCATGCAAAAGTTTTATCATAACATTTTAGAATTACTCTATTTTATTCTAACCAGTCCATACCAATCAACAAATCAGAAGAACCAAGAGGAAAAACATTAAGTTTAACAACAGTTTCAATTTATCCATAACTATTGCACATTCTTTAACAAAATAGTTACTTTTCTTTTAGCACCAGTGGCCAACTGAACTAATCATGAATTCTCAAAATTTTCAACAGATAACTTACTTTTTTATGCTATTTGGGGTGCAATATAACTGAGACTAGCTCCTAGATCAATCAGAATAGTTACAGGGGTCTAATTTATCATACCTTCTACTTCCACCATGGAAGTTTGATATTCAACTTGTCGATTCTCCAAAGCTGCATTGATTTTAGGCATGCTCCTTGCTATCTCCCCAACAATCATCTCCTCCTGTATGGTATGAATATTGATAACAGTCTTCTTCTAGTTTGGACAGACTGAAGCATAGTGTGGGCCATTACACTCCCAGCACTTGATAAGCTCTTTTGCGCTCAAAGTTATTGGTAAAATTTCCCTGATTATTTGCAAATTCCTTACCTTTAGGATTCTTCTGGTTGTTGGGTGTATTATTCCTATTTCCTTGGAAGTTCTTGTTATTAGGATAGTTTTTGGCTTTATTATTCTTAGAATTTTTACTAGGCACAAAATCCTTCTTCTTTTGTTCAAACTGGTTATTATTTTTCTTAGCCTTCCAGTTGGCCAACCTTTGTTTCTTTCAATTCTACTCAAAACATAAATTAGCTTTTCTCATAGCTTCCTCCAAGGTCTTTGGGTTATCATATTCAATTCTATCTTTAATATGAGAAGGTAGTCAGCAAAGGAATCGATGTACCTTTGGTTTCTCATCTACAAGGTATGGTGCATACCTAAGTAGACTTAAGAACTTGCTGCTCAGATCCTTCATTGTCATTGATCCTAACTTCAGCTCATAAAACTCTTTGTCTCTCTCCTCATAATACTGCTCAGACAGGAATTTATTTTTAAAATACCTTTTAAAGGTACTCCATTTTACATTTTTCTCTTTTATTCCCTTAACTCTTTTCAAGTCCTGCCACTAAATGTCAGCCTTTCTTGAGAGGTTATATATAGCCATTCTAGCATTTAACTAGTTAGAATAGTTATATATTTTGAAGTACTTCTTCATCCTAGATAACTAAGATTTAGCTTCCTCCCCCTTCTCAGTCTCTCCATTAAAGGTTGGTGGTTTTATCTTTTTGAATTCTCCGAAAATCTCCTCATAAGGTTTGTATTTCCTCTTTTTAGTGTATTGATTATCATCACTACTATCATTGGTAGTATGATAGTTTTGTTGTTCACCAAACACTTCAGAAGATGAACTAATTTCAGTTTTAGTATGTTTCATATTTTTAGATTTACGTTAATGACTGGTATCTTCTGATTTGGTTCTTCTACCCCTACCCTCAGTTTGAAACTTCTTAGTTAGGATCTGATTAAGCTCTTTTTGAGCCCTCAAAATCCTTCCATTTTCTCGCTTTCTAGAATCCATTTTAGTTTGTAGGTCCTTTACAGTCTGTAACAATTCTGAGGAATTGGTACTTAAATCTTCTGGTATAGGATCTCTTGGTAGATTTTCTGTTTCAGTAACTGGAGACTCCTTCTTTGCATGCTCTTCCAGCATTTCCATACTTGCCTGTTAAACTTCAGAAAACAACTCTCTGTCGAATAACATTTAAAAGAAAAAAAATACGCCATTATAATAATTCAGTTATTGTTTCCTAAAAGCCAGTTGGGCTCCATCAAGGCCTAGTGTTTGAGTCTTGTGCTCTAATACCACATGTCAATTACCCCAAATTTTCACAAAAAATTAAAATTTTGAAATAACATAAAATGCTGAGACTGCAGTTTATTAATAGTTAATGGTTAGCAATAAGAGAAACATTTAATAGATTAACTTGCATAAACTCAATTATGTTAACTCAACAGTTTTCTTATTAACACAATCTTAAGTTTAAGTTGCACATTAATTCTATATTTGGTTTACTAATGAGTTCTATTTATGACAGTAGGTGGAATCTGACTTTGAATTCCGGGGCTTACTTAGCATTTATGCTAACATAGATGGATTATTTGTTCTTATAGGTTTACAGGTATAAATGACCAAGCATCGTCTTTAAATTCATAAAGCATCTTGCAATATTTCTATTTGCAATTAATAAGCTTAGATTATAAGATGTTGTAATCCAACCTACTTTCGTAAGGTAACACAGTTTGTTTTCTTCTGTTGGTATTGTAAACGAAGTTCAGATGACTGTATTTCTTCATGTAGAGTATGTAGCAACAGTACTACCTCCTTTGGTTTTGAGTATTTTATTTGATATGCTTGATATTCTTTATTTTCAAAATGCATACCCTAGCAATTCTATAATACATTTCTTGTATTAAGTTCTATCGACGAACAACTTCCAGGGTTGGTGTTTTTCTTATCGAGAACTATACTCCAAGTAATGAGAAACTACCACAACTTATAAGATAAGAACTCATGGATTTGAATTAAGTAAAAGAGTTCATAGGAAAATGTTCCTACATTTCACTTTGCCATTACATAGTTTGCTATCAAAACTTTGCTAGTTTCTAAGATTTAAAAATGTGCGTAAACTATTTGTTTATCGACATAAAAGGTTTTATTATTGTTACATTTGCATAATACTTATGATCCTACCCAAACGACACTATGCAAATTACTCAAGTTGAAAGTTGTGTAATCATTTATACCACCATGAAAGGACTAGAAGTAATAGATAGTTATTCTTACACTATTCACTAAATTGTTTATAAGACAATGATTTCATAGTTATCTTAAAATGCTATTGATAACAACTTAGTTATTACACAACCTATATCCCAATGATGATATTATTGTATAAACTTTGATGAGTTGTAACCAATTCAAAAGGGATTAATACATATATAGGGATTATGCTTATTACTATGATAAATGTTTATATAATGTTTTAACATCTCCATAAGTCAATTATTAGTGCAAACTTACACTAGAGAAACATGATTCTCACAAGATTACTAATAAAATCTCATATCATTGCTTACCAATAAAATATGTAAGATTTCTTTTGGGTCACAAGGATTTAAGGTTATGATATGTGTTATGTCAATCATTATCATAACGTTGCATACCCACGCAAATAATGAGCTATGCACGAAACATTTAAACTATTATTGTATGATTTGAAACCCATGCAAAATATAATGTTGTTTTGAAGAAATCATTTGGGAGATTTAATTGATTATTATGGATCGCAGGTGACTATGGAAAGTCGACCCACTGCATGATTATATTGATGCGGCCACATGGAAATTCCTTGGCCATGCACTGGTTGCATAAATAGTTATCAACCCTAACCCTTGGCTTATTCAATTTTCGACATTTTCGTTGGCCCCTTGGGATGCTCTGCAAGATCCCATTGCAGCCGTGAGTTGCAGATAGCTACAGAGGCTCCAATGCTGGTGTTTGTCGTGGCTCACTCCCTTACGCTAAATTATGTTGCTCGCGTCCTCTGTGATTTCTTTACTTTGTTCATAGTTTACTACCTTCCTTCTATATGGATTTACGACCGCTTGAAACTCCTTTTTGCTGCTCCTCTGTTGTGGTCTGTCATTGGTGGAAGCTTGAGCTTATTGTATGTGATTGTGTAGCTCCTTCGTCTTAGGGTTCTGGAGTTTAGTTTACCTGTTTGCATGTTAGTGACAGTCCGACTCCATGCTTGCAGACTCCTTGCATCCATTTCTCAGGCGTACCTACACCCCTACTGTTAGTGTGGAAAGCACCAGATTCCTATCGTCTTCATCCTCGGTGAGAATGAGGGTCTAGCTCTTCTTAGCATTGGTTATGGTGTTGTTGTTCCTCTGAGGATCCATAGTTTTAACTTTCAGCTGAGGTAAGGAAAAATAAATGAGAGCTACTACTCTTTACGGTTCCATTCTTTATATATTTCTTTATTTTTAATTAAATCCTAGTTTTTTTTTTGTAGGTTACTCATCTCCATAGTTGACAGTCATGCTGTACAAAAAAAAAATGGCTCATCGTATCATCTAAGGTAAGCTCCAATTTCAAACATGGTCCTCCCTACTTGTACAGACTTTTGCAGTTGGAAGAAGTCTCGGACGTGTTGAACCTAGTACTGGGTTGTTGTCCTTCGTTTTTATAGTTTTTGTTTTGGTTAAAACCCTTGCTTGTCGCAAGGTGACTTCGCCTTTAAGCTGTAATTTGTGAAGCTCTCCTCTCGTATTACGGTTGGACTTACAGTTTTGTAATATTATGTTAATATTGTCCATACTCCATAACAAGATATGGGTATGCGGCTTTTTGCTGAGTTTCTTTTTTGTACTTTGGTAAATATTTTCACTTACATTCAGCCTTGGGGCTCGTTATTATAATGTAAATATCTTAATACAGTCTGTCTATAAGTTAAATTCGTTTTCCTTTATGTATTTGTATTTTATATCTGTGTAAATGAATTTAAATTGTTCTTTTAATGGTTATATAAAAAGAAATAAGTTTACTGCTTATCTTGGGTTACTACTATAATGGTTTTGTATATTTTAAAGAAAACTGAGTAATTTCACCTCAGAATTATGAGCTAGGGTTTTAACCCTATTTAACTTGTAAGAATATATTTTCTGTATTGTTAATAAATAGATTAGATTACTGTTAATAAAATTTTAAACCATTTCAGTACTTGAGGATTTCCAGGTTAGGGTTTAATGAATTAAACTCTGGTTCTTACTTTAAGATTCCTTCATTTTGTTTAAAGAATTGTTAATTTATAAATGATATTTTTTATGTAATACTATTATCTGTATATAATATAAATACTTAAGCTTGTATTTGTGCATACCCTTATTTAATAAAGACTGTGACTAATCTGTATTAGTTTAATTCATTTAGTAGTATTATTTCTATTAGCTTACTAAGAAATGAAATAAGGGTTACAACCTTGTCATTTTTTCTTTACATGTATAATCTGTTTACAAAACCATTTCTTGTTATAATATTCATTAATTTAAACATAAATTACTATCCTATCTTACTTATTTTAATTATATAAATAAATTACTGTTGGAGCTATATAGTTCTCTGTTAAGATACTCTTTATCTTTAGATTAATTTGTCTTTAGAAATATATATGTTACTAAACTCTATATAGGGTTCGAATAGTTGTTGGTTAAGTTTATTATTATTATAAGTAAAAGAAATAAACTAAAAGAACCATACTTAATTCTTTGCTTAACATAAAAAGATAGGCGTAATATCTGAGTTGTTTCTATCTTCTCCGTTTCAGGATAGTAGTGTAGTTTACATAAAAATGTACTATATAAAATAAATAACTTACCTACTTGAACAACTCGTGAATATAATACATTGCTATTAGTAAAAATAATATGGCGATTTCTTTTTCTAGCATTTTTAATACATCGTCTATTTTAAACAGTAAACCTAACTAGGCATATTAATATTGTTTTCTAAAAGCAACTATCTACAGAAAGAAAAGATTCCAACATTCTAAAATGAATAATAACTTTATTCAAATCAGATTTCTATCATATCTTTCATCTATTTAAATTATATTTCCTGTTCTAGAGTATGGTTTGGTCCATTCCAGACGGAGAAAAACACAGGTTAGGATTATTTCATCAAATACAGATTCAATATTCAAATAACTAAAGATTACAAGCTTTAACAGTTCACTACAAAACATGTAAATCATTCATTATTCATTCATTCTCAGATATAAACTTTTAACACAGTAAATAAAAAACTATAGAACCTATTTTAAGCTGGACAACAATAGCATTGGGAGGCCATTCGTCCCTACCAACTCTTGAAGAGCACTCAAACAATGACTTCTCAGGACCCCTAACCCTATTCCTGGTCTCCTTGGATGAGAACTGGTGGAGCATTCAACAAGATACTAGCCCAATGACTCAGTACTAGCTCTGCACTCAGTAGTAATATCCTTCAACTGAAAAGCTATACTATATCACTTTCTACAGTTTACCCCTTGAACACATTCCAAAAATTCCCTTCCCAATGAAATCCTCTGAAGTACATTCACCTGAATGGTTCTCTTCTTGGAATGAGCAGCCTCAGCTCTCTTCAATGGGTATTTTTATTAATATTGACTAGGTCTTTTTGGGTTAATTGTCATTAATTGAGCCACCTACTCCGATCCCACTTTCTTGGGGGATCATGACCCCAAATGTAGGGAGGTTTCCACTTGCAATATTGGAAGTGTTTGAGGATGTTGCCACTTGTCTATTTGCTCTCCACCCAGTATCCTCCACCAATTTGACCAGTAAACACTCTTTTAACAACTCTCCCAAGTTGTTGTCTCCGCTTTTATTTATTTATAATTAAAATATTCAGAATTACATTCACACCCTTGACTCTGGTCAGTCATCATTTACAACTTAGCATAAAATTTAACATATTGTCTTGAAATAAAATCAAATATGATAATATATTTTTTACAAAATTGGGTCATGTGACAATGATCATACATAATGGTGGCCTCAATGGGAGGTTGAATACAATGCTGATTTGAAGAACTGATACACAAGAACAATGACAGTCTCATGGAATGCAATATCATCACAATTGATGCTCTGCTAGATTTGAAAGTGTACATAACTAGAGGGACTCAATGAATGAGAGTCAGAATCTATGTGGGACAATATATATAGCATAAAGTACTGGATATACATAGAAGCACAACACTAGGGGTTTCCAAACATTGTTGCCAACACAGCTCGAAACCCACAAGGGACATGAAACTGTGGGGGTCCCATGATAGAGTCACCAATGTGCTAGAGTTAGGTGACAACCAGGGTCTTTGACCAATTAATGAACGAACCAATACTCTGTATGAATCTTAACAATGTGATGACGTATCTTAAGTCGAGTACATGAGACATAACCAACTCCAAAGGAACTAATGACTCCTTTCAAGTGGTCCAAAGAACTCATCAATGATGTGGATGAAACCAGGATATAGGGACCTCTGGGATTATCCTCTAGAATATATGTGCTGCCGTTGAAAGAGGGACACCTACAACTAATCAAGGCAGTGATGTGTCCTTGACTAGAAGCATGAGGGGGATAACCAAAGAGGTGTAACAATCTCATGACTAACTCACTGAATGAGGGGACAGGGGAAGGAGAGTACGGGGGACTCAAACTTCCTTTGTTCATAGTATGACGACAGGGTTTACCTGGTGGCAAATGACATCGATTGAAGGGATATGGATCATAGCTATAATACCAAAAATATAACTGTAAATGAGAAATACAGAGGGAAGTAACTAGACTACTGATATCAAGGGGATCCAAGGAAGACTCATCGCAAAATACTCCGAACAAAGGAGACCCAATGGGGTAAGCTACCATGCTATAATATCATATGTAGTGGTGCCTAAAGACACTGTTTGGGCCTTCTTCATAGTTTTAAGGAGCACAAAGAAGGGATAGAAGTAAGCTCAATATGACACGATCTCGTGGATTTTTAGCGAGTCCGAGAAAGTAAATAAAAATGCTCGATGGTGTTTTCATTTCTAGAGAGTCCAAAAACAGGAAGAAGACTCTAGTGTGGTCTCTTTTTTGTTAATAGTCTCCTAATCCAGAAAAAGGGATAAAATTATACAAACGATAGCTCTCCCAACCTTTGGGGAAGGAAGAATTATTTACCATTGGTAGTCCAACCAGGATAAAAAAGGGTAAACCTATACTGACTATACAATCGTTCAAATAATTTTATCAGCATGAATGAATCCAAGTTTGCTCAATAATCTTTTTTCGATGAGAGGGCTGGAAAAGAGCTTAAAGACAACCCATAATGATATTTTTCATAAAGTACATTCCTAATGTTTGAGAAAGCATAAAAGTGTACAAAGCAAAACGTTCCTAGTTGGAAGGTGCTAGGGTGATCCTTTTCTTATAATAGTCTATGCAGTCCAAAAAAGGAAATAAGGTGCTAGGGTGATCATTTTCTTATAATAGTCTATGCAGTCCTTTTCTTATTATTCCATCATCACACAACAAGTTCGCTCTGGCTGAAAAGGTGCGCTATTGTAGTCAAGGATATTGTTTCTGGGATTGTATATTAGAGAGACATTTTCTCTCTCTTTCTTCTTTTCTCTGTTTTGAAGAGCTATTATCTCTATATGAAGGTTTGCTGGGTTTTTCCCGATTGGGTTTTCCAGGATAAATTCTTGTGTTCTTTGCTTCTATGCTTTGCCTTTATTTTGGAGATTCTATTGTTTGTTTACAATTAAGCTATCCTAATATAATTTTGTAAAAACTAACATGGTATCAAAAAAGTTCTGAAAGAGCCCCTTACCGGAAGTTGGGGTTTGACCTTCCAAGGTATTCCCTCATCTCTTTAGCAGAAAATGAGTTGCGGAAACTTCACTCTAGTGGAGGCGCATCTTTTGGTGAAAGAAAACCCAAATTCCAAGAAGTTTCAATTTTTTTACTGCATGACACTACGAGATATTGCTAGAAGAAACTAGGGAATCAAGTTTCAGACTTTTCCCATCACTGTTTTGGCTCAACCTCACCTTCTCTCAAGTCCCCTTGATAGGGAACATCTATCTGTAAGGTCAGTTTTACTAAATTCCAAAAAATGATTTTGACCTAACTCCTGCTAGGGTTTCTGGTTCAAACCTTCAGACAAGACGATTGGAATGAAGGTTGAAGATCATCTTGATGGGGCTACAAAATTCATATCCTGGAAACCTAGGGTTCTTCTAATCCTAGAAAAAAATGATCTCTTGAAGTTTGTCAATGAGAAAGTTCCAAAACCAGAATCAAAAGGAGACATGTGGGTGAAAACATGATGTTGGGTAACACTTTTGGCTTGTTTTCAACAAACAAAACTGCTAAATTTTACTTTTTTCAACTTCGACGTCTTGAAACCTAGATATCCCTTAGCAATTTCAACTTGAAGTAAACACAAATCTTTTGGAGAGTTGAATTAGCTTTATTATTGTATTTTTTTTAAATTGTTTTATGTACATATCGTGGGACAAATTTGGTGCTCACCAATGACATATACTTAAAAAATTTAGGTATGGATAATGAGTGACCAGCGTGGGCACTAGTTTTTTGAGAGATGGTTATTAATTTTAGGTAAAACAATGTATGATTATAATCTAGACACACTACACTTGTGCATGGACTATATTTTGAGGTTTTTCGGACTTGAGAACTATTTTTTATTATTTATCGAAACAGTATAAGTTCAAAAAATGTTGCATTATCGACACATGTTGGTGAGGTTCAATTTTATTTTTAGTGTGACTCTTATTGGAAAAACTAAAAGGTACCCTTTTGAAGAGGACAAGACAATTATGATCTCTATGAAGATTTCATATTTTTTGGTGGTGTCTTTGTTATGATATCGAATTTTCATTTCAGGTGTTTTTTAGAGTAATAAAATTATTAAGAGATAAGGTTTAAGGAAAAAATATTAATAAATAGAAACTAAAATTGAAATGAAACAATTATTATATCATTGGAAACTAGATTCAGATATGAATCCATTTCTACCAAGTCCAACAAATAATATTTAAAATTTGCAGTGGTTTGGGCTTGTTGAAGTTGCAGGTTCCAGAAAGATGCCAGATATTTTCACAGGTTTTGTTGACCATGAACTCTCGGATGAAAAAATATCTTCCAAACTCTTTCCTGATATTTTAGTCCAAATTCTCATCCAAGAGTTTTTAAAAAATACTGTGTGATGATTGGTGCAAACTCTCAGCCTATAGTTTTATTAAACTCTCGTCGGAGAGTTTTTTAGACTCTCGGCCTAGAGTTTGAGGTTGAATTGTTTTTGCATGTTCATCTGTGCACCCTCTTTTTTTTCACCCCATTGTCATAAAATTGTTTCCCAACTTCGTATTTTCTCCCAAGTCCCAGAGGAAGAAGTGTGATGCGAAATCAAGAAGGATTCTGGTGAACTCAGTCAAACATCACTTGGTGCCTCAAATATTAGAAAAGAAGACAAGTAGGAAGATGTTCAAGACCTTGAAGAAGTTATTTGAACATAGTAGCATCAATGTGACTCTCACATTGAGGAACAAACTGTCAAATATGAAGATGATTAAGCACAAATCCATTTCCTCATATTTCATGAGGATCGTAGAACTTAGGGACAAGATTAGTTCCAGTGGAGACAACATTGAAGAAAAGAATCTTGTCTTGACCACTCTAAATGGTCCTCGACCATATTTGGATTCCTTCATCCAAACCATAAGTGGTCAAAACAAGTTGCCCAAATTTGACAAGTTCTGGGCATACTGCACTAAGGAATAGACAATGCCAATTGCAGCAAGGAAAAGACTCCATGGTCCTCAAGTTGAGGAGAATCAGGCCTTCATCACTCATGCCAAGAAAGAAAAGGGAAAAGGAAGGAAGTTTTACAAACATAAGATCCAAGCTAGGAGACCAAGTTCTTCTCCATATTGGTCGAGGGACAAGAAGAAGGATCTATCACACACACAATGCTACAAGTGTAAGAAATATGGTCACTATGCAAGCCAGTGTTGTTACTCAAAGAAGAGGAAGCATGAAACTTCAAAACCTATTGTGGAATACGCTCATCATCAAAAGAAACAAAGAAATGAATATCATACATAATTCTTTTTCATATCAACATTATCATGTACGGTTCCCACTACTAGTGATACATGTCTTATAGATAGTGGTGCTTCTAAGCATACAATTGGTTATAAAGAGAACCTTTTAGAAGTTGTTGAGAACAAATCCCATCTCTGTTTCATAGTAGGAGATGATGCGAACTACACTGTGAAAGGATTTCGATCTACATCTCTTCAGTTGGAATCCAATGACTTACTACATCTAAATGATGTGATGTATGTAACTAGTAAAGAAACCTTTTATCCATCTCTTCCTTAGAAGAAAAATAGATATAAAGTTACATTTGCAGATGGAAATGTGCTTGCATGGCACAAGAATTCTAGCATGAACACACCATAGGTGATTGCTGTAAGGGAGCAAAGCTTGTATCGTCTGATCACTCTACCTACTCAATATTTATTCCATGATTCCACTAACATCAATGAGCTATGGCACATAAGACTATCTCATAAACTATCAAGCTCTCCCAAGATTAAGGAACATGGTAACATGTCTACCAATGCTTCATGTAGACCATGATGATGTATGTAGAGGATGTGCACTTGGTAAGAATACCAAGGGTAATTTTCTGAAAAGTGAAAGAAGATCTAAAGGAATCTTGGATCTAGTCCACTCTGACTTGTGCAGACCCATGACGATTACTTAATTGAGTGGTTACAACTACTATGTAACATTTATTGATGACCACTCAAGAAATATGTGGATATACTTCCTCAAGGCAAAGGGATGTGAGGAAGTACTTAGAAAATTCAAGGAATTCAAAGCACCAGTCGAGAATCTGTCAGGAGGAAGAATTAAGATCTCGATATAAAAAAATGGTGGATAATATACCTCTACAGAATTCAATGATTTATACAAGGAAGCGGGAATTAGGAGGGAACTCACATCTCCCTACAACCCTCAAAAAAATGGGGTTGCATAAAGGAATAACCAAATAATTGTGGAGGAATCCAAATCCATGATACATGACCAGAGTCTAGCGATGTTCTTATGGGAAGAATCATCTAAAACAATTGTTTATATACAAAATATATTCCCTCATAAAATATTGAAGGACACAACTCCGAATGAATCCTTCATAGAAGTGAATCCAAGAGTGTCCCACCTTCATATCTTTGGTTTCCCAGTATACATTCATGTTCCCAAGGATAAAAGGATGAAACTAGAACCTTTAAGCAATAAGGGGACATTTGTAGGATACAACGAGTCTTCAAAGGCTTACACAATATGCATCCTTGGATAAAGGAAGATCGAAGTCAATAGGGATGTAACCTTTGAAGAAGAAATGGCTATATGAAAAGGAAAAGGATCTGATGTGGAGATCGATGATGATGAAGATATGAGATCATATCCCCCTCCATAAGTTAAGATGGAGTTTGAAGAAAAGAATGAACTGATTGATCCCATTCATACAATTGAGCCAATTGATGCTCCCACAGATATAGTAGTAAGCCATAAAAGACCTAGATGGGCACAATAGACATTGCAGGATGCTGAGGGGCACGAAGCTCCACATAAAATCCATAGGGAAATAAAAATAACTCATACGTTCTCGAGTTATGTATCATTTACGAGTCACGTCATTGAATCAGAGCCTACCGTGTATGAAGAAGCATCCAAGCACCACGTTTGGAAGGTTTCCATGATGGAGGAGTTCCAGTCCATCATGAAGAATTATGTATGGGAGGTTGTATTGAGACCTGAGGGGAATTCAGTAGTGACCTCCAAATGGATTTTCGATATTAAACACAGAGCACATAGTATCATGGAAAAACACAAGTCCAGATTCATTGCCAGAGGATTCTCTCAGAAAGAGAGAATTTACTATAATGAAACATTTGCGCATGTGGCTCGATGTATTTCCATCAGAACCATGATTTCTATTACTTCAGTTATGGGATGGAAGTTGCATTAGAGGGGTTTAAAGATCGCATTCCTCAATGGTATTATTGAGGAAGAAATTTACATTGAACAACTAGAAGGGTTTCTTGTCCATGGGAAATATTCTTACGTATGTAAACTGAGAAAAGAGTTATATGGATTCAAGCAATCATCTCGTGCTTGGTATGGATGAATAGATAGATACTTTGTAAACTTGGGATTCACCAAGAGTGGTTCATATCCTAATATTACTACACAATTATGGATGATGAGACATTGATTTTGGTCATGTATGTGGACGGCTTGTTTCTCACAGGAAATGAGAAACTAATTGGATGGTGTAAGAATAAGCTTGCCTCTAAGTTTGAAATGAAAGAACTAATATTGATGCATTAATTCTTGGGATTATAAGTATGGCAGAGGAAGAAGGAAATTTTCCTAAGTCAAGGAAACTACACCATTGATATTTTGAAGAGATTCGGCCATGGCTACCCTGATGGATGCAAATTTCAAGAAACTGAAGGAGTTTACTTCAAATTCTGATATGATGTATCCCGTCATGTATCTCCAATTGACTGGCTCTTTGATGTATCTAACAAACACCAAACCAGATATATGTTTTGTTTTGAATACTCTTATCTATTTTATGAGTTATCCAAGAAAGATTCACTGGGTTTCTACAAAACATGTTCTTATATACTTACATGGAACTATGGGATATACTCTAAGATATGCTTTAGGATGTGATATGATATTGCAAGGATTTTATTACTCAGATTGGGCCAAGTGTGTTACAGATATGAAGAGTAATTCCATATGTTGTTTCAGTTTAGTCTCTGTAGTGTTTCCCAGTGGTGTTCCAAGAAGCATACCTCAGTAGCACTTAGCACCACATAGTCAAAGTATATGGATGCCAATACAGCAATGCGAGAAGCAGTATGGATTCAAAAACTCCTTGCATGATTGTTTGGCCATATTCTAGGACCAACTGTGATTCACTGTAATAATGAAAGTTGTATACATATGTTAGTGAATCCTGCATTTCATGACAAGAAGAAGCATATAGAGATTGGATATCACTACTTTCATGATATGGTGTTGAAGGGTGCATTCCAGTTACAGTATGTTCCGACAGATGACCAAACTGTATATATTCTTACCAAGTCTCTTCTCATGACAAAGTTTGAATACTTTCGAAGAATACTTGGAGTAGAAGAAAATGCATTCCTCGTGCATAGGGAAATTTGAGACTGATATCTATGATGATTTCATACTAGTGCTGCTACTTGTTATGAATCTTAGCCAGGTATGGGATAAATACCTTTGGCATTGTGAGACAGGAAGGTAGCAGGTGGTCATGTACACCGATGAACACTATACGTTCAAATTCTCAACCTATAGTTCTTTGGATTATTCGCACCAACTCTTGAGATGAACAGGTAGTAGATGGTCATGTACACAGGTGGCCTCTTCTCTCCTTGGTTCTCATCCAGGTATGGGAGAAATCCCATCGACATCTTGAGACGGGTAGGAAATAGACAGTCTTGTGCACTGGTGACCACTATACGTTCATATTCTCAATATGGTTTTCTTTAGAGTATTCCCACCATTTATTGAGATGAACATCTAGTAGATGGTCATGTACATTGGTAACCTCTATTGGTATTGGTTCTTAAACTAGTGTTTTGGAGAATTCCCACCAACTTGGTGTAGGAGAATTCCCTCCATCACCTGAGATGAACTGATAGTAGATGGTCATGTGAAGCATGTCCAGGTTCTAAGGTAGAGACAAATTTATAGTAGATGATTACTCTTGGAAGGACTCTGTAGAGTTGCAGAGCCGATAGATCTACCAATGGACTGAGTGGATCAAATTTTGATGACACCTCTTGATGGAAATATACATTATTGAAAACCTTCAATATGTATAGAGATGATCGAGATAGATGAGATGTACAAAATATGACCCATATGTTCATGATGCTGGTGATGACCATATCTAAATAATACCTTCCTTCTTGAGAGGGAGTGTTGGAATTTTTGCAACTTCAGGAGTTATTCTTATTATATGTGTATTGTATTTCCTTGTACCTCCTATGGGAGATTGTGACTGATGTAATCACTCATTTAAACCCTAGAAATAACCAATGAAAACCATGGGGAAACAATACATAAGAAAAGAATAAAAACATAATTATTGTGTTTCCCCAAGACAGGTCGTCCCGAGTCAAACTGCCAAGTTGGCCCTAGTAATTTTTCACTTGGAAAATCAATATAAATAAGAGGCACCCCTTAGTATTTCATCATCACAAAACAAGTTCTCTCTGGCTATAAAGGTGCACTACTGCAGTCAAGGAGATTGTTTTCTGGGGTTGTATCTTAGAGAGGAATTTTCTCTCTCTTTCTTCTTCTCTATGTTCTCAGGAGCTATTATATATATATGAAGGTTTGCTGGGTTTTCCCCAATTGGGTTTCCCAGAATAAATTCTTGTGTTCTTTGTTTCTGTGCATTTTATTTATTCTAGAGATCCTATTGTTTATTTTCAATTAAGTTATAAATCTATAATCTTGTAAAAACTAACACGAGAGAGGTGCTACATGATGTTGGGGCATGATCCATAGTCCTACAAATAGGATTTTCATGATCCAAGGTGGTAGGTAGCCATGGATAATGAATATGATTTGCTATTGAACAAAAATACATTGGACCTTATCTCCTTACCTCTAGGGAGAAAGCTTGTCCAATGCAAATGGATCTATAAAACCAAACTAGCATTAGATGGATCTACTATCAAGTATAAGGATAATTTAGTTGCAAAGGGGTATTCACAAGTTCATGGGTTGGACTACAATGAATCATTCGCCCCTCTTGCAAGAATGTATTCCATGGGGCTTGTTTTGGCCATTGCGTCTTTGAGGAAATGGGAGGTAAATCACATATATGTGAAGAGTGCCTTCCTCCATGGTGACTTGGAAGAAGAGATCTACATGAGACAACATGAGGGGTACATTGAATATTCCTCCTTGGTATGAAGACCAAGGAAATCTTTGTATGGGCTCAAGAAATATCCAAGGGATGGAATACCAAAATGGATTCCTTCTTATTGTCACACAATTTCAAAATGTGCAATTCTGACTGCAATATCTACATGCAGCAGAAGGGAGGTTTCTTACTATTGATTGTATTGCATGTGGATTACTTGCTCGTCACCAATGGTTCAATTGGTGGATTTAGGGATAGCAAGCCAACCTTAATTAAGGATTTCTCCATGACAGATCTTGGGATTCTAAGGCAGCTTATTATCCTTGAAGTGAGTAAACAATATTTGGGGATCATGATTACTCTGTCCATATACATAGGAGATTTACTCAAGAGGTTCCATATGACTGATTGCAAAGAAACATCCTTCCCCTTCTTATTTTGCATGATATTGGAAGAAGGTGGTTCTACACACCTGGTTGATAGCACTCTCTACATACAAATGATTGGTAGCTTATTATACCTTACTCATTTGAGACCAGACCTGTTATATGTTGTTAATGTTGTTGCTAGGTTCATGTAGGAGGGACATGAACTACATTGGAGGGAAGCAAAGCACATCTTGCACTATGTACAGGGTACTAGAGAGTTTCAAATTCACTATTCTAGTGGTGCTAAGCTATATCTAGTTCGTTTTCATAACATTCTACCCAAGTATAGATTATATCCTATTTCATTAAGAATGATGCCAAAATATGCTTTTAAGATGCTTTCTTTGTAAAAAGATTCTTTTTTTGATTGGTTAGAATTCATCACATGGTTTTAGAATTATTATTTTTTAATGTGAATTCGATAGATGAATCATGTTAATAATGGAAATCAAAAAATAATTTGGCAAAAAAAATTAATGTGGATAACTTCTCGGAAAATCAGGACAATTTCCGGTAAAAAACAGAGTTAAAGCAAGTCCAACATGAGTTAGGAAGTGATCTGCCAAAGAAAAGGTGGGTTTAATAGTAGTCTATCTTCCTTGAATTTCTAAATCACATTAAATAACCATTGTATTCTAGGAGTGAAACCTGCAAGTAAATTCGTTTTTAATTCCTATGTATTTAAGAAAACAATGGTGCAATTATGTGATAGAAGTGGTGGAGCATCCATTGCTGATCATGATCTGATGTGTAATAAACTAAGAAAATTTTCTGAAAATGGAAGTGGTTGAGCATCCATTTCTTATCACCCATCTGCAGGGAACTGTAAAAAAAATTCAGGGAAGAAATTAAATTGATAATATTTTTTGAAACTTAATCGAAGTGGTTGAGCATTGATTCTTGATCACTGATTTGGCGGGAAACTTAAAAAAAAGTGTGGAAGAACTTAAACTGAGAATTTTTTTAGAAAATAATTTCCTTTTGCAGTGATATTTGTCATGGTCATGAAAGAACGAAAACATGCCATTGTATTCATCTTTACATTGGCCATCAAGACGACTCACACCTAAAAGAATTCCTAAAAATTCATCCAAGAAAAAAATTGTTTTAGAGGTATGTCGTGCATGCTAGCAATTAACCATTCTATCAAGGCATTGTAATATCAATAAGAAATAAAAAATCACTTTCATGTTACTAGTGAATAATAAAAAATAAGAAATAAGATCAATAAGAGCATGTACTTACTAAGTGGTTGTTTTGGCAGGACAATATTTTCTTGATCATAGACTTTTTTTCCAAAACAGAGCCAATGGTCAAGTGAGTAAATCATCCACCTACAAGATTATGTTTTCATAATAATTTTATCTATCGCTGCTGAGAAATGGTGGGAATTTTATTAAGGCCATTTAGGCCAAATTTAGGTGAAAAACAGGTTGAACGGGTGTTTTGGCATGCCAATATATTATTTACCATAGACTTTTTATCAAAATTTAGTCAATAGTGAAGTGCATTAATCATCCACCTACAGGATTATGCCTTCATAGCAATTTTCACTCTCTTAGGTAGGAAATGGTGGGAATTTTCCAAAGGCCACTTGGAACATTTTTTCTGTACTTGTCAAAATTTTCCAACGAGGGCATATTCTGGCATGGTGCAAAACATGTTGCATGGTTGTTTTGGCAGATTAATATTTTCTTAAACATAGACTATTTTCCAAAACGGATCCTATGGTCAAGTGCATAAATAATGCACCTACAAGTTTATGTTTTCATAATAATTATATCCCTCACCGGTGAGAAATGGTGGGCATTTTCTTAAGGCCATTTAGGCCAAACTTAAGTGCAAAACAAGCTTAATGGTTGTTTTGGCAGGCCAATATATTCTTTACCAGATATTTTTTTATCAAAATTTAGTCAATGGTGAAGTGCATTAATCATCCACCTACAGGATGGTGTCTTCATAACAATTTTATCTCTCTCAGATAGGAAATGGTGGGCATTTTCCTAAGGCCACTTGAAACAATTTTTCAATACTTGTCAAATTTTGCCAATGAGGACATTTTCTCACATGGCTCAAAATAGATTGAGTGGTTGTTTTGGCAGGCCAATATTTTTTTGACCATAGAAGTTTTTCCAAAAAATATTCAATGGTCAAGTGCATAAATCATCCACCTGCAAGGTTATGTTTTCATAATAATTATATCCCTCACTGGTGAGAAATGGTGGGCATTTTCTTAAGTCCATTTATGTAAAATTTAGGTGCAAAATAGGCTTAATGGGAATTTTGGAAGGCCAATATATTCTTTATTGAAGACTTTTTTAATCAAAATTTATTCAACAATGAAGTGCATTAATCATCCACCTACAGGATGGTGCCTTCATAACAATTTTATTTCTCTCCGATAGGAAATTGCAGGCATTTTCTAGCATGGTGCAAAATAGTCTGAGTGGTTGTTTTTGAAGGCCAATATTTTCTTGACCATATTTTTTTTTCCAAAACAGAGACAATGGTCAAGTGCGTAAATCATCCACCTACAAGCTTATGTTTTCATAATAATTTTATCCCTCACTAGTGAGAAATGTTGGGCATTTTCTGAAGGCCATTTAGGCCAAATTTAGGTGCAAAACAAGTTGAATGGTTCTTTTGGTAGGACGATATGTTCTTTACCAGATAAGTTTTTATAAAAATTGAGTCAATGGTGAAGTGCATTAATCATCCACCTACAGGATGGTGCATTCATAACAACTTTCTCTCTCTCAGGTGGGAAATGGGGGGCATTTTACCAAGGATACTTGGACCATATTTTCAATACTTACCAAATTTTACCAATGAGGGCATTTTTTGGCATTGCACAAAATAGGCTAAGTGATTTTTGGCAAGCCAATATTTTTTTAACCTTATACTTTTTTTTTTCAAACCGATCTAATGATCAAGTGCAAAAATCGTTCACCTACAAGCTTACTTTTTTAGAATAAATTTATCCCTCACTGGTAAGCAATTGTGGGCATTTTCCTAAGGCCATTTAGGCCATATTTAGGTGCAAAACATGCTAAAAGGTTGTTTTGGAAGACCAATATATTCTTCACCAGAGACTGTTTATCAAAATTGAGTCAATGGTGAAGCGAATTAATCATCCACCTGCAGGATGGTTCCTAGATAATAATTTTCTCTCTCTCATGGAGGAAATTGAGGGAATTTTCCAAGGCCACTTGGGCCGTTTTTTCAATACTTAACCAATTTTTCCAATGGAGAGCATTTTCTGGCATGGAGCAAAAAATGTTGATTGGTTGTTTTGGCAAGACATTATCTTCTTATCCATAGAATTTTTATCAAGAATAAGTCAATAGTCAAACACATAAATCTTGCACCTAAAATATGACACTCTCATAATTTTTTTATCCCTCATAGGTGAGAAATGGCAGGCATTTTCCTAAGGCCATTTAGGCTAGTTTTAGGTGCAAAATAGGCTTAGTGGATTTTTTGGTAGGCCAATATATTATTGACCAGATACATCTTTCCAAAAATGAGACTATATTCAGGTGCATTAGTCATCCACCTACAGGACGGTGATTTCAGAAATATTTTATCTCTCATTATGGAAATGGCAATAATTTCCCCATATCCACTTGAGCCAGTTTTCCAGTACTTGGCCATTTTTTTCGATTACAATTACTCAACCAAATTTCCTAGTATTTGTAAATATGAAATGAAAATATTAAAATATAAAAAAACAGATAATAATGAAACTTGGCATTTTCCAATTTGAATCACTCAAGCAGGACAACTATTGAACCCTATGTGTGAATTTTGGTGAACTAGGGAAGATTTTCAGTATTTTTTATTATAGCAATTTTTAGGATAAAATTGAAAATATTGAATAGTGGAGTAGTGATGAATTTTAAAACACATCATGTTCAACTTGAATCATTCAATTTGACGTTGTAACATTCTTACTAGCACATGAAGAATGTTCTTATTGTTGTGTTAGATTAAATAATGTGAATTTAGTCCTTGGATAAAACAGGTAAACAACCATTCAATTTTTTCCTCGGAAAAAATCATATTATATTTCAAGAAGAATTATAATACATTCTTCAACCATATCTAAATTGGTCTATCAAAAGACCCCAAGCTTCTTCAGCGAACTAAAATTTCAAAATGATCAACACATTTGATCTTGGAGCAACTACTAACGTATACAACCAGAGTGCATATACATATAAATTGCACTTCATGTAACTGTCAAAACGAAATGTTGTCTACATAACTAAATACTAATAAGGGAGAAAAACTATTTACACCAGTCCAGAGTTAATTTTAGATGAGTTTTTCTACAAAGATGAAGAAAATACCACTTTTGTAGGTTTTTGTTTTTGGAAAGATCTACTTTATGTTTTATGTAAGTCCAGATATGGACATGGCATGTTTTGATGGTTACAGAAGACTAAAATAAGTAGCTTTTAGGACAAGTTGAAGACAATAGAAAACCATCTTCTCAATAGCCCACATACTACAAAATGTGTATCATTGTTTCAAGCATTCAAATTTCATATATAAAGAAATTTTTCATGGAAAATAAAAACCATTCATAACAAAACATTAAAATACCAGAACAATTGAAGGCAAGAAATAAATAATTTATATATACTAAATGATATAATTCACCATACAACTACACCAAACAATATAAAAATGTATTAATTAAAGGAAAAATCTTTACAAATCCAAATGGGGTTCACACCATTCCTCATCCTTAACCCATAACACTGATGGACAAGATCTCATTGGTGTGAAGCACATGAAAAGTGTACTTATACATGAGGTTGTAGGCTATTATACAAATAGTGAAATCTAGATTTTGGCCCCACTCTACATTTACCAAGAGGTTGAGTCTAATCAATTGAGCATAAAGTTGTACGATATCCATCAAGAAAGGTTGTCCATGTATATAAAATTGCCTCCTTAAGATTCCAATATCCTTCTATGTTGAACTCTAGAGAACCATTCTTCTTTACGATCCCAGGTGGTACATAATGAATTGTAATTAGTTCAAAATTAACCATGAAACTTTCATCTAAACAAGAATGTTCCACATAAGATTCACTATGGATAATGTTTTGAGACCTTATGTGACTGAAAACTTTATAGGAACGAAGATTAATATCGTGACGATGTACTCGATTGGGATGCAATACTCTGATATATGATAACAATGCATTGTGTGTTCCATATTCTGTAGAGGCATCTAATCCAACATTTAGAACTTCATTGTCACCTTTTGTTGCAAGAAGTTGAAAAGTGGTGTGTTTATCATCATTGATATCAATAAAAGGACAAATACAAGTATTCTCCTTTTGGACTGCTAGTGCCCCACCTTTTAATAGATCTCACAGTAAAGAAAACATCAACAATTCCTACAATGCATCATAATATAACATTAGATACTCCAAGTAAATTTTTTATATATGAGTTGAAGAATACATATAAAAAGATACACGTGTATACTCACCATCAATTATTTCAGTTGGTATCATCATACCTTGTTTTGTGTAGAAAACCTCATGTCGATGCAAATTGACACCTTCAGGAATATAGTGACCTCTACCAAAAACATATACATGATTTTCAAAATTTTTTACCTAACAAAATGTTCTACCAGTTGAAACATATACTAAACAATCCAACACTTCTACAGGATATGGAATTTTCAATGACTCATCTTCATACATTCTAGGCAATTTTTCGTAATAAATACGAACATACATTCCTACCTCTATGTTAAAATAAAAAGGATTTGTGTTGCATTCCAATATCCCATCCATTTGAATGACTTTCTTTCTACCAATATTCACAAAATGACAATTTTTAGTCAGTAGGGGGGTCACATTTGAACAAGATCCCATATAAAACGCTCGCTTCATGACTGCAGTTGAGTTTTTTTTATGATTTTCATCTAGCCCATTTGAAGATAATTGTGATTTTATTTCAGAAAGTGAAGGATGGTGCAAAATAATCTTTCCATTTTCATCTACGTACACCATTTGAACATGCAAGAAATCATCCATAGTATGTGTCCATGTGTCATTGGTACTAATAGTGTAAAGAATTGGATCATTGCCAAAAGGATCCAATATTATCAACTCTACATTTCCTGTTTGTGACTCATCTATAACTTTGAAGATAATGATCACTTCTAAACCATTTTCTCCTTTAAGAAGAGAAAATGTATCAAAGATTGGAGTCTTGCCGTTAACATACTACATATATAAATGACCTCAAAGTTGATAAGGTATTTCCCTATCATTAATTTGGTTCTAAACATCATTACCCCTAGATACTTCATCGTCACTCCAACAATCAGTTTTTGCAAGTCTATATAATTTCTGTGACTTTTGTCACTATATAGAAAATTGTTGCTTCATTTTTCGTCTCTTTCATCATTCAAAATCCTCTTCAACAAATATTTGAAAGATTTTTCCACAACCTCTGGAGGCAATGGCTTTCGTTCTTTATGTGGCAACAGAATAGGCTTTGTATTGAACATGATCAAATTTATAAGAAGTAAAATCCTGCAATCATGAAATGAATCCAAACTGGCCTACACAGGTTACACATGATATCTTAATTTGAAAGGAAGAGTGAAAAAATAGAGTATTTATAAAGGCATAATATAAATACTACATAAATTCTAACCTTTGGTAAAAAACTTCGATCTCTTTTCTCCTTCCAACCGAGATTTTAAATTCCGATACAAATAGTCCAAACTGATTTATGCAGTAATGAATAAAGGGAAAATTTAATTACTCTACGTATACATTATTTGATAAATCATTGTATAGACTGCTTAAATACAAAAATTGTATAGGGGCGGCAGGTTGGGGAGGGGAACCATCTTTGACCCAGGAGGAAATATTATCTATTCTTATGCTTGGGGTCTCAGCAAAAAAATGAATAATCAATCAGAATGGATTGTCTTTGGGGACTCTTTGATTGTCATCAATAAAATTTGCAACATTCAGAAAATGAGAGATATTGATCTCAAGAGAATCCAAAAAATAGTTATTATTCGTATCAAACTTGGAATTGGTACAATTTTATCATATAATGAGAAACAACAATCAATTGGCCAGTTGATTAACATAAAAGAAAAGAATTGTTGTTAGACTATCATTATGCCATCAATTTTTTTCATAAGCTTTCAAGGAAATCAATTTACGTTTGAGCAGAAACATGTTGATGGTTTCATAGATTTTGTTCAAGTAGGGTAAGAATGTAAATTTTTTTAAGCAAAAAGAACTGAAAACAAAATTCTTACTAGTTGTATCACTACACCATCAATTTTTCTTAAAGGATTTCAACGTGGTCCAATTTGGTTTGATCAATGACCTGATGCATTGAATCAATTGGTTGATAAGCATTCCATCACTATACCACTCGAAATTTTGATATGATATCAGACTTGTTGATGGGTTCGTAGATTTTGTTCAGGTATGGTAAGAATGTATTTTTTTTTAAACACAAAAAAAATGAAAAAAAAAATTACTTACTAGTTGTATCACTACACCATCGATTTTTCTCAGAGGATTTAAACGCGGTATGATTTGGTTTGATTAGAGAGTTGAGGCATTGATGAGTTCACATATTTCGTTCAAGAAGGGTAATATCTAAAACACGACATGAGTTTGCATATTTTTTCAGGGTAATATATAAAACAAAATATCTATTTTTTAAGCAATAGAGGGTTCCTCTATAATGCAAATTTTGTAAGCAATAAAATGTTCCTTTGTACTTACAATCAACTCTAAAACATAAAGCAAATTTGAAAATATATAACCCAGGGCACAAAAAACTCAAAAAAAAAACTTACCAACCAATGACGATAGCAACAATTTTCTTCACAGGATTTAAAAAAAATCCTATTTGGTTTGACAAGCTCATAGTTTTCATTCAAGCGGGGTATATTAGAAAAATCCAGAGATTTTATTTGCAAACATATTTGGGGTCTGATATTTTGAGGAAAATAAAAAATATGCAATTGGAGGGAGTTTTCCATTGTTACCTGCTTTTGAAATTTTAGAATTAACCCCACATCGAATCCTGTTCCAAACTCCACGATTTTTCTTGTGCAGCCGAAAACCAAATTAAAGGGGGAAATTTGGGTTTGACTAAATACTTGAATAGTGATGTTAATTAAATTTTAATTCATTTCTTATTTAGGATAGATTTTGGGGTGTTAATATCATATGTTACTGATTTAGACTAGGCTAGAGACAATGCTGATAGACAATATGCTACAGGGTTTGTGTTCATGTTGGGATCAGGACCAATCTATTATTCAAGCATGAAGCAAGTAACTCTTTCTCTCTCTTCAACTGAAGTAGAGTATCAGGGGGAGTATAGATTTTGGAATTCACACTTCCCCTTCAATAGAGATTTCCTTTGATAATCAAAGTACAATTAAAATTTCTAGTGATCTAGTACATAAGTAATGGACCAAACACATAGAATTCCATCTACACTATACTGAGGAACTAGTGCATAGTCAAAATATTATTCTGCTTTATGTCCCTACAGAGGAGTAGGTTGCGAACATATTTCAAAATATTTCACTGAGAAGAGATTTGTTTATCTTAGGTCTCTTCTTGGTGTGAAGGTTTGATTTAGTTTTTAGTTGGATTGATTTACTATTCATTTTAAGGGGGGGGGGTGTCATGAGGGTTTTCCCATTTCCTTGGTTTATTGAGAAGTTATTTTTTTGCATTAGATTGTATGGGTGACCTTTGGTCTCAGTCTCCATATCCCAAGTTATCCAAGTTTGGATTAAGGGGGGCGATCTTTGGTGTGATGGTGTTAGGATTATTGTAGTCCTCCCTTGTCCACCATAGTATAAATGTCTATTTCCTAGCTTAGAATGTCATTATCACTTTCATTAGTGTATGGAGATGTCTTATGGGGCCCACTAGCCACTTGATTCATCCTCATGCATCAATATAGGAGCTCTAGAGATCAATCCCTATATTTTAGGAGTTTACTCTGAGTTACAATAGTCCCACCATCAGTTCACCATAGTCAGTGTTCAGTTATGCTTCGATGGGCCACATTCAGTTCACTCTTGGTTATCCTGGTGCCTCTTTTGTATGATTTAAGGAGATAGGTGCCTCTTCTGACCTACACTGGTCAATTAACTGATTGTGAGGTGTTTATGTTGTCTAGAGTTTCACTATTAAGTCTTTAGTGGTTATTATTCCACAGCTAGTCATGTATGGAATCGGTATGGAGTCAATGATTCGAATCACTCCTAGAGAATTCGAATTCCCTCTTTTGAATCATGGATGTATTACATAGAAATTAATGATTCCGGAGTTTAGTTTGTGCTATCAAGTTCTTTCCTCATGTATAATAAATTTCATGATTCATGCTTAACATTTCTAAACATTGAAATTCTTCCTCCTTCATTCTTCTTTCAATGTGAGGTTCATTCTAGCCTGGATATCTTGTAGAATTGATAATTTTACATAGAGGGAAATAGGTTTTCTTTGATAAAATTTAACCCGAAAGCAAGGAATACGAATAAACAAATATTTACACAAATCGCAGCATAACTAGTTGTCTTCAATAGGAGAAACCCTACAATAATGGTTGTCAAAAAGAAAATCCATGCTTGAGATAAGGAGAGCATCATGATGTTGTAGATATATTCAGTTTGTATGGTATTAATACCAACTACTGTACATGTTTACTATTATAGAGATCAAAATTATAATCTATAGCAAAGAAAAATCAGTGTGAAGGATTCAAACAAATCCCGAGGATGAAAAATATAACTAAATTAAAAATCCAAGTAACCCTGAAAATTTTTGGTTTACCGGTCTCATAAGATTCACCTCCATGCATAGATTTAATTTTTTTTCTTGTGGTACAATTCGAGATGAAGGTGAAACCTTGAGGCATTATTGCTTACCCAAAAGACACAATTTGTATCTAACCCCTTACTCTTCATTCTATTTAAATCATCCATTTCCGTTCTCCTCGCGTTTGCAACCTAGTTCTGGGAAAATTGAACACCTTAAAATGATTACCTTCTAGAGAAGTTAAATGAAAAGAAATTTTAAGAAAATATATAATAGACGTTACCTAAAAAATGTCATTAAACTCAACTTCACCATCTTCATGGGGTCCATGCAAGAGAAGAAATGATTCGACTAGGATGACTATGAATTAAGGCTTCAATTCAAAGTAAAATATCTAGAGTGGAAAGGAAATCCCAAGTCGAAAACCTCCTTCTGAGAAGAGCTCTTGTCTTTGTAAAATGGACTAGATGTGTCGAATTTGTGAAGTGAAGGATAAACCCCTACACAATCCTTAAGGTGTATTAATATCATTAAATGCTTAGTCCAACTAGAGACCAAGTGAATGGGCATCTTGTGTCCTTTCATCTACTCCAAAGTCATCTCACTCTCAATTTTTTACACAATTTTTGTAAGGGGAAAAATCACCTACAAGGTGTTGTCCCACATAGATAATAAGAACGTTAGGGGGTTCTCCCCATGGTAACAGTTTTCCTCATGAGAACACTTCCAAATAATAACCTACATAAGTTAACCATGAAATAGCATAATGGTTTCTAAGTAAGCCATACTACCAAGGGCATAGCCCTCTAATTTCCCTATGGTAACCTTGTAATACAAGGTAATCCTCATAGTTCAAGAAACAACAACGATCCTGTAATAATACAGGATTTCACATATTAAGATAGTAAAATTTATGAAGGCATATGTATATACAACATCTTAATAAAATTACCCTCGATATAATTTGTATGAACTATAACAATCCTGGAAAAGTCTTCACATATGTTGATTATATGCCTAACTTTATAATATAGGTAAAAGGAAAATAATATATATAAAAATTATTCTTTTCTCTAATCATAAAATGATTAACTGTTCTAAAATGGGATAATTACTATTAAAATTTATGTTTATATCTAGTGCAGACACACACCTAAAACTGACTAATGTACTTATAAAATTATTTTGTGCTTCAATGGTAATATTGTTTCTCATTTTTCCTATAAAAAAAATTGTGTTAGTGATATTGCATCCTTATAGTATCTTAATTTTCTTTTAACCTCTAAGTCTTTCACACTACATTTTCTCTTTAAAATTATAAGTAATAATATTTTTAATGTCATGAATATTTTGTAAGGCGACATTCTTGTCAATCTCCCAATGGTTTAACCAAGTCAATGTGTCTTTATGCCAACCTCATTTGAGCCGAAGGTGGTTTTGAATATCTTCTAAGGCTAGCTTAGGAAGTCTTTTATCTCCCAAGTTATTTGTCTTGTGCTTGTACACTAGGAACCTAGTCATAGCCATGCTTTTGATAGGGAAAGACCCAATTATAAAAGGAGAATACGATAAGGCATATTGTTTTTAATTCTAAGGCTATAGGTTATAAAACACTTCTGTATTTACTCAATCTTTCTCTAATATTTTCTAGATATACTACAATCCAAGCCCCACAACCGTATAAGATTACAAGAATGAAAAGAGTTTCAAAGAATGAATTCCTTTTATCCCACATCACAAGGTTTGTTGATTTACACTTGTTTTCAAGACTGAAAAGCTTTCCACCCCCAATTATTATTTTTCTCAATGTTATAGTTCTAGTTGAGCTTGTTATGACTAGAAATTCCTAAATATAAGAAGACACCTCTTCCAAATTGATATTGTTGTGTCGAGAGGCGCTCTACAGCACAGTATGGGGGAGATCTTGTAATGTTACGTAACGTTATGTAACGTTACATAACATTATTTTTATTAATAAACAATAATTTTTTTAATTATAAGCCAAAATAAATGCCAGCGAGAAAAAAAACCTAATATGGGGGAGATGTTGTAATCTTCCTACCTAACAAAACAATAAAAAAGTAAAAATTTAATTATCCATAAAATAATATGGGTGAGGAAAAAGACACAATATGGGGGAGATGTTTTATTGTTTTTACTTAACAAAATAATAAAAAATGTTGGCCTTGCACATCGTTTTAAAACCATGTGCACATGGTTTGCACATGTTTTTTATGCACATGGTTTTAAACCATGGTTTTAAAACCATGCACATGGTTTATGGTTTTAAAACCATGCACATAGTTTATGGTTTTAAAACCATGTGCAAGGCCTTTTAAACAACCCATCGTTTTATTGTACATGGTTTAGGAGGGCCTTGGACATGGTTTTAAAACCATGTGCAAGGCCTCCTAAACAACCCATAGTTTTATTGTACATGATTTAGGAGGGAAAATGGTTTTAAGACCATGTGCAAGGCCTCCTAAACAACCCATGGTTGTAGGAGGGCCTTGCATATGGTTTTAAAACCATGTATGGGGAAATGTTGTAATGTTAGTTCATAACAAAATAAAAAAAATATAAAATATTATATGTGGGCCATAAATAATATTAAATATTAATAATAAAATATTATATGTGGACCTTAAATAAAAATATGTGTCCTTTGGTTTGAATCAAATCAATGGATACCTATGAAGAGATTTAATCCCTCTCGGCGCTTGATAGAGCCTAGGATTTGGATCTACGCTGGTCATACACACAATTAGAGAAAGTGTCCCTCTTGAACTTGATAATCATAAACTTTGTTTTGTCTGTATTAACAACCATGCTCATATTAAAGTAGAAGTCCTTCATAATTCTTAATTTTTTATTGCGTCGAGAGGTGCTCTATAGCCCAGTATGGGGGAGATCTTGTAACATGATGTAACGTTACTAACGTTTGTGACATGTCGGCAAAAAATAATAGTGATAGTGAATATTATGGGAGAGATCTTGTAACGTGATGTAACGTTAGTAACATGTCGGCAAAAAATAATAGTGATAGTAAATATTATGGGAGAGATCTTGTAACATGATGTAACATTTGTAACATGTGGGCAAAAAATAATAGTGATAGTGAATATTATGGGAGAGATTTTGTAATACAAAATAAAAAATAATATCACTTTCGTAACGTTATTTTTCTTAATAAAAAAAAAATTTCTAATAGGCCAAAATAAAATAATCTAATACTAGGGAGATGTTGTAATCTTCCTACCTAACAAAACAATAAAAAAGTAAAAATTAAAAATGTTGTCCTTGCACATGGTTTTATTGTACATGGTTTAGGAGGGCCTTGCAAATGGTTTTAAGACCATGTGCAAGGCCTCCTAAACAACCCATGGTTGTAGGAGGGCCTTGCATATGGTTTTAAAACCATGTGTGGGGAAATGATGCAATGTTCGTTCCTAACAAAATAAAAATATTATATTCTAGCCATAAATAATATTAAATATTAATAATAAACATATTATATGTGGACCTTAAATAAAAATATCTGTCTTTTGGTTTGAATCAAATCAATGGATACCTAAGAAGACGTTTGCACCTTGAGAGATTTGATCCATTTCGATGCTTGATAGAGCCTATGATTTGGATCTACACTGGTCTAGATCAAATGGACATCTTTCCATAACAACAATATTACCATCATAGAGGAGAAGGGTGATGAAAATCCCAACTAAGATCGTGCCAGTGCAATATAAGGGAAACCTTACATGATGGAATATTTATTAATATATATGTTTTTGAATGATTGAATGATGATGAATACAGAGAAAGGACCATATTAAATATGGATAATGGGTGAAGATGCATGTATATTTATAAATTTACATGTCATTTCATAAATAATAATTAATAATCAATTAACCTATAGATACTAATTAATAAATTAATATGTATAACATTCATAATAGCCAATTAGGTTTATTACATGCAACCTGCTTCTTCCAAACAACTTTCTAGACTATCAATGTAAATGTCGAAAGGGTAGGGGAGAGTATTAGAATTTGAATTCCATTTAGATATTCAAGCAGATATTTCTAATAATGTTTGTAGTAAAAGGAGAATGAAGATACAAACTAAACAAACAAACCACACAGGAAACAAATGAGTATTGCTCAGGAATTTACAGTATCATTCACAATAATAAATCCGATGTTACAATAGTTTACAAATGGGAAGAATTCAAATCCATTAGGGATGAATTCAAATCTACCAACCGGATTTGACTGTATCTAACTGACCATTTAACTCATGCTGTCTCAATCAATATCGGAGTCCAACATCAACTCCCAGATGTCAAACCGACTCAATCAATTAGTGATAGCTAGTTAACTCAATGCAATTGAGTGTGGTAAGTGGGAAAATGCGCCTAATTCACATGCAACCATGCATTAGCCATGCATAGATAGTTCTAGCTAAATGATTGTGAACAAACTAAAAGTAACTAGAGCCTAACTAATATTAACTAGTTCCAACTCCACCTAACTTATGGAGGTTGGTGTTGGGATTCCAGTTTCTCCTAAAATGCAGGGATTGGTCTAGGAGGTGTCCAAACCGATGCATGCACATACAGTAAGTGGAAGTTACCCTCTAGTAGTGTTCCCCACACTCTAGTAATTGGTATAAGTGGCCCCATTAGGCCAAGTGGACGCAATGGTAGTAGTTGACCCAATTAATTAATTAAGGTTCCTAAGTTAGTCTAAATATTCTAATAGACAATATGGTCAAGGGAGGATTAATAATCCTAAAACCCCCCCTAAATCCTAACTTGGATAACTATGGGACCTGGTAATAAGAGCATAGGTCTCCCAAATACAATCTAAAAGACAGGAAATAAAAATGCTACTTAATACAACCGAGGAAATAAGGGAAAACCTCATGGGAACCCCCCCCCTCAAAATAAGCAAGAATAGCAAACTGCAAGCTATATTTAGAAGAAAGAAGATTCCTTCTTAGACAAATAACTTGAGCAAAAACACTGCTACAAATTTGCAGCTCTATGCAGCAACATGGTCCCTTAGTGGACCTCTTAATTTACTTATGAACTGATGACTCTATTTGTCTCTTCTGGATGGTGAAGGTAGGGAATAATCAAGTTTTTGCTCCTGTGGGCCATGTAGCTGATCATTCACCATCATCAAGTAGCACCGACCTGGAACTTTGCTGCACCATACTGTAGAGAGCGAATCTCTGAGAGATAGTGCAGCATGCTCATTCTGATACTAGGACCTTTTTCTTCTTTTGTCTTTTGGATCTCCAGCACCACTTCCAGTTGCATCAAGAATATTTTGAGCCCATATGGGTTTAGGATTCTAATTAGGAATGGGTACTAGATATGGATCTAGAATCTCTTGAGATTCATTCTCAAAAATAGGATCATGATGAATGTGATCTTCTTCCTTTGGATCAGAAACCTGTAATACATCATCATCATCATCAAAAATAGGTGGAAAAATAGTTATACCTTCCTGTGTTGTTGGAGGTGTGTCATGGAGTTGATCTTCTTCTAATTGGGCACTTCTTTCAATGAAGCATCTTATGGTTGCAACCTCCATCAATTTGTAATCTTTTTCATCTTCTCCATATCCCAACAGAATGCATTCTCTAGTTTGGGCTTGGAAGGCCTTCCTCTTGTGAAGTGGTATTCTAGCCCAAGATTTGGAACCAAAAAATCTCAGATGAGAAACATTGGGCTTATACCCATGCAGTGATCTGAATGGAGTGACTCCAACCACTGACTTGTGGGGCACCCTATTCTTCAAATACAAAGCACAGTTTACTGCTTCAGTGCAAAGAGAAGGAGGCAGATGCTTGGCATGGAGAAGGAATGTTACCATCTCTTTCAGTGATCTATTCTTCCTCTTAGCCACACCATTATGTTGTGGTGTGTATGGAACTGAGTTCCACTCGAATCCTCTCTGATTCACAGAAACTATGGAAATATCCATTGATGTATTCTCCTCCTTTATCATATCTTATTGACTTGATCTTCTTATTGAATTTGTTCTCAACCATAGCCTTAAAAACTTTAAAAGTCTCAAAAACTTCTAATTTTTGTTTCATGAAGTAGATCCAGTAGTACCTAGAACAATCATCCATAAAGGTGAGGAAATACCTGCAACCATTAATGGAGTTTGTGGAAATAGGTCCATCTACATCACTGTGTATCAAATAAAGTGTAGATGCATCTCTATGTGCCTTCCCACCATCATACATCCTTTCTAGATGCTTACCTACCAAGCAACCAACACATACTCGATTGGAATTTTGTATGGAGGGAAAACCTTCAACCATTTTATCATTGTGGAGTTGCTGTAGATATTTGAAATTGAGATGGCCAAATATCTCATGCCAAATCTGGCTGGTGTTGTTAGCATGAGAAAATAAAGTTGTAGGAGGAGAGACAGGTAAGAAATGTGAGAACTCATAATCTTTGGTAGAGTGATTTACAATACCTTTCGCTACAAGCTATCCAATGGATTTTTTTTTGTAATATCAATTGTTTCTAGATCAAATGTAACTCTCTTGGGAGAGCCTATATGATTCATTTAATAAAAAATTAACAGGTTAGCAGCAAGGGACGACACATATAAAACATTCTTGAACTCACCATGCTTCACTCTGATTGAGCCCCTCCCTTCTGTTGGAATCTAGGAATCATATCCCATGTCAATGTTAGGCCCCTTTCACAGTGAGAGGGTAGAGAAGGATTCTTTGGAAGAAACCATGTGATTGGAAGCTCTAGAATCAATTATGTATGCAGTAGACTGTGTAAGGATTTCTTTCAAAGCATGGCACCTTTCATCATTTTCTGTTTGTGGTTCTTCATTGGGCTTCTTTTCTCTTGGAGGAGCAATGTTATGCTTCTTGAGAAGAGCTAACATTTCATCAAGTTGCTTCCTCATACAATGATCTTCAAGATGGTACCCCTTCTTACAATAGGGACATAACTTCTTTTCAAACTTATTCTTCTTAGAGCCGGAGGCCCCTTCAGAAGCTTGTTGATTTTGTTTAGGCTTCGAATCAACTGCTTTTGGCTCCTTCTTCTTTGATTTCCCCTTTGCTGTTGCTTTGGAAGAGTCAATAACTATGAGAGCTTGATCCTTGGAGGTCTTGATGAATTTCATTCGAATCAACTTGTCTTGATCCTTGATTAAGGACTCAGAAATAGAATCTAATGAAGGAATTTTCCAATCAGGAAATCTTTCTCACTTGGAATGCAATAGGAAACAAATGCAGAATACTCAGAGCCTAGTTTGTTGAGTATGGAAAGGACATTCTGCTCATCCTTCTGCTCTATTCTGCACTGTCTGCATTGAAGTACCAGAGACTTGGATTTAGTAAATAATTGCTCAATAGTCTCGAAACTACTGGGATGCAAAGATACCATCGCATTCTTTAGACTGTGTTTCTAAAGCTCATATTGTTTGTTAAAAAAGCTATCAAGATTATACTAGGATTCTTTAGGATTCCTCAAGCCTTGTAGGTGGAAGAGAAGATCTCTGGATATATGAGTGCATAAGTACTCAAATGCTTCATCACAACAGTTTGGATACTTGTTCCTTTCAACTAGCTAATGGGGCTTAGCCTCCCATCCATGTATGATCCTGTGGTAGCCATGCTCACATAATCCTAGCTGCATATCAATCCTCCAATCAATATAATTGGAAGTTGTAAGGATCCAAGTTGTAAGAGATTGAGAAATCATAATTGCTCTAGTTGAAAGACTGCACAACTTCACACAAGCTATGTAGGACGTGTAGTTTTTTAGTGTAAAACACAAGAAAACATTTGAACTGTTAGAATCATGCTTTTCATCTCGACATGAACATGTTTTTAGGGTCCGTCACGCCCTCTCCACTTCTCTAAATAAATTCAAAGCTAGCAAATCATTATAGGGTACTTCTGTGGAAATCCAACTACTTTTGATGTTCAATTGGGAGAAACAAGCATAAAACCTACCTGAGAAGGCTCTAATACCATATTAGAATTTGAATGCCATTTAGATCTTCAAGAATATAGTTCTAATAATGTTTGCAGTAAAAGGAGAATGAAGATACAAACTGAACAAAACAAACCAAACAGGAAACAGATGAGTATTTCTCAGGCATTTGCAGTGTCATTCACAATAATAAATTTGGTGTTACAATAGTTTACAAATAGGAAGAATTTGAATCCATTAGGGATGAATTCGAATATACCAACTAGATCTGATTGTATCTAACTAACCATCTAACTCATGGTGTCTCAATCAATATTGGAGTCCAACATCAACTCCTAGATGTCCAACCAAATCAATCAATCAGTGATAGCTACTTAACTCAGTGCAACTGAGTGTGGTAGGTGGGAAAATGTGCCTACTCCACATGCATCCATGCATTATCCATGCATAGCTAGCGCTAGCTAACTGATTATGAACTAACTGAAAGTATATGGAGGCTAACTAAGACTAACTGGTTCCAGCTCCATCTAAATGATGGAGGTTTGTGCCGGGACTCCTAGTTGTTCCTAAAGTGTAGGAATTTTTCTAGGAGGCACCCAAACCAATGCATGAACATGCAATAAGTGGTAGTTAACCTCTAGTAGTGTTCCCCACACTCTAGTAACTGGTATAGGTGGCCCCATTAGGCCAAGTGGACCCAATGGTACTAGTGGACCCATTTAATTAATTAAGGTTCCTAAGTTAGGCTAAATAATCTAATAGATAGTATGTTCAAGGGAGGATTAATAATCCTAATAGAGAGGGGGAAACCTTGCCTAAATCCAATATTACAATTTATGTCTTTTTATCATCCCTTAATGCTTTTAAACATGGAAATGACATTTTTGTATTTCCTTATCATGACAACTCTCAAATCAAAAAGCACCTTTAGCTCTTATAGCCTACTCCACAAGTTATTCCTAGGCATTGTATGAAAAGATTTCATGAATTCCACAAAGAAACTAAAGCAATTGGTTTTATTATTATGACATTCTTCTGCAAAGACCCTAAGCATGATGAGTTGGTCTGTGGTTGAATGATTCCTTCTGAAACCTGCTTGATCTTTATCCCTCTTAACTTCACTATCAAGCAATACACTCATTTTCTTTTTCAAAATAATACCATATAGATTGGCTAAGATAGGACTAGTCATAATCGTCTTATCATTAGAGGGGTTATTTGTATCCCCATTTTTAAAATTAGGAATAATGAGGCTTTGATTTCTTGGTTTAGGGAACCCTTGCTTGACATCTTGTTATAAGAGCTTGTGTATGCGCGGGATGAGGAAAGCGCCTCCAATTTTTAATATTTTTGCATGATAACCTTCAATGTCCTTATCTTTTCCATTTGTTAGGCTCTTAACTCCAAACTCAATGTCTTCTAATGAATAAAATTCTTTCATTATGGGGAGGGTTTGAAGATTATCCATGACATGTGAAGACTCATAAAGTATTTTAAGATAATAATTCCATTCTTCCAAATTAATCTTAATATTTTCTTTAGTTTTTCTAGTTAGAATTTGTCTCTAGAATTTCTTAGGAGCCACCTTAGAGAGGTCTAGAAGATTATCCTTGCTTATATGAATATAGTTCATTTTTCCCTTTTATTTAGGGCTTTGTATTTATTTTTTCTCCAGGTTTTAGAGACTCATTAGTACCTTCTTTAATTTCTCTTATCGCATCTTTACAATCATTATAGTACTAGGGGTTGGTTCTTTTGTTTCTCTTTTTACCTGAAACTTTGATAGAGAACTTGTTGATGGAAGATGATATGGTTGTAGTAAAATTATGATAGAGGTAATCTATATTGTTCATACTTGATAAGGGAAACAAGTTATTTTTAAAATCATTTTGGAAAAGATCCACTTTATCTTTCTTGAATATTAAGTGTTTTTGGCCGTGAGCATTTTCTCAAATGAGATTTCCTTGCAAGACAAAATTGAGAGTTACAATTAAATGCCAATGATATGAGTAGGGCTCGTAATCATTCAAGATGTAAAAATACATTAGCATTAATTTTGACACTATTGGTACTATTAAAAATATTCATAATTGCATGGATAGTTATGCGGATAAGCTTATATATCTTAGAATTTTGGGGTGGACTACAATCTATGATTTTCCATCTACCGGTGAGAATGAGACAAGTATACTATCTAGATTTATTCTATGGACGTAGTCCAAAATTAAACAAGAATGAGACAAGTGTAGATTGATTCTATGGGTGTTGTCCAAAATTTATAATTAATAATTTCAACAAAAAAAAATAGATAGCTTAATTAACATGTGATAAGTACACTTAGTGATAGTTGTAAAAATTAAATTTAATCTTCAACTATTCGATTATTAGATACAACTATGAGATTAACTCCATTAATTATTAGATAGAACTATTAGCTTAACTCCAATGATTCTAGAACTGTTAGCTTAACTTCAACTCTAATCAGAGTAACTATTAGATTCAACTATTAGCTTAATTTCAACTATTAGCTTAACTTCAACTCTAACCACTTAAGGCTTAGTCCAAGAGGATTTGGAATCTAGGAGTCTAGCTAATGTCCAGTCATGTAAGAGTCTAACTCCTAATAAAATAGTTCCAACTCCTAATAAACTCCTCCAAACTCTTAATAAACTCCTCCTCCTCCATCTAGAAGTTGGGCGTGTAACTAATTTACAAATTTGTTAGGCTTTCTATATAAATATTACTTAGGCTTTCTACTCTTTTTAAAGGAGGTGATGGCAAATTTCTTTGGGAGGTAACTCTATTGTTAAAAAATTATTAAGAAAATTTTTGTTAGAGCAATTGTTGTGAAATTTTGGCTCGAGTTATTTCTCTTCGTTTTAAGTTGTGATTTATAGATAGACATTATTTGTATTTGTTAATTGTATAGCCAATGATCTCAAAAATCAATTCATTTTATTTATAAGTCTCTTGGAGTTGTGAAAAAGGGCATTTTGTTTTTTAAAAATTGCTTCAAATATTTGTAAATCTGGAAATCTCCATTAATGAGCTGTAAATTTTTTGAAAAATCTACTTGAAGTCAATAATGGTTGTTTATAACATCAATCTCAGATTCGTTTTCGTCTTTATCAGAAGTTGGAACTCTCACCCAACGTAGGAGCAACGACATTTTTCAACGATCTCACTCATTCGATTTGTACTACTGAATTTAATATTAAGGTTATTGTTAAGGCTGTTAATATGTAAGCTGTCGCAGATGCATTGAAGGAATGTTGTTGCGTATGCATTGATGCAGGTGTATTGGCTATCGTTAGATTTAGCTATAAAAATATCTAATAGCCATCAATACACCACCCACAACATTCAAAGCTACCCTACAACATCCCATAACATCTGGCACAACATCATCCACCCTTTAGTGGGGACGGAAATATGACCAACCCCATATTCGAAATGGGGATGAGGATATCATGAAGACTTGAGGACGAAGGACGACTGATAGAACAAGCCAGAAGATGAAGATTAAGATTAATATTTGAAGTTAGAAGATGAATATTTGTCAGCTTCATTTATGGAGATGAAGATTAGTTCAGAAAATAAAGATTTGAAGTCAGTTCCAATTGGTTAGGTTCTTTGAAATTGTTGAATATTATTCAGCCTCTTGCTCAATATGCATTGAATGGTGTGATAGTTTCCCTGCTTTCCATCTCATCTCAAGAAACTTCAGATCCATATTTATTAAATGGAAATGTTGCTCACCCTTTTCCGTGAAAAAGAATCCAAATATTTAACCATGAAGAGAGCTATGATACAAATTAAGTAAATGTTTCAAACTTGAAAGAATTTATAGAATCCACAGAGCTAGAAGTAAAAGAATGCACGATCTGGACAGGTGATGTGATAGAGGATCCATGGATTCGAAAGCCGATATGAGAGAATATCTAACACATATCCTGTTTGCTTAAGCCAAACGCATGAATGCACTCATGTCGTTGTAATCAAGCTGTATGTATTGACCACTCTGCTCGGTCTTAACCATCCAGATGAGGGCTTAAATACTGAGTCCAACTGGTAGAAGCGTCGCCAACACTCATAGACTATTTTCCCTGTGCCATCTGGTGAATCTTTTATTGCAGAAATCTCTGAGTGATTCACTTAAACCAATCGATTATTTTGTATATAACCTCAAAACAAAAACAAAACAATTCATTATCTGTAATTCGATTGATTGCATTGATTACAACGTCCATATAGCCGAGAGAGGCTTCTAGATCTCTTCGGATGGAAGTGACAATATTGGAAACAATAGTATTTAATGATTCATCATCTCAAGCATTGGATCAATGTGTATTTATGTCACAAGACAAGGAGATAGGCGTTAATAGGAATATGAATGAATGCCCATAAACTAAACCTAAATCGGTGATAGGCATTCAAAACCAATGTTGCTTGCTCCACATGTGTATGATGAAGCTTAACCAACCATCAATTCAACGTTGTTCAACTTTCAACGGCTCATGATGCTCATAATTTTTCAGTAGCAGCATTAAAAGCATAGTTGTTGTGAACATATGATTGGTCTTTACTCTCTATTTTAAAATAGAATGTAAAAGTTGATTGATAAGAATTTTCTTTATAATTTTTTTTTTTTTTTTTTACAGAAACTAAAAAGGAAATATATATAAAAGAGGCTGTGCACAGCCATTCATTACAAGATAGATAATATTGAGCGCTTATGTACAACAAAAAAGCTGCACAGAAGGTCTAACCAAGGGACTGTCCAAAAAACCTTACATAAAGTTTGCTCAAAACATCTTAAACTGCAGGAGGGGTATACCCTTACAAACTGTTGACATAAAAACAGACAAAAAAACATGTAGACATCACAAAAGGGGCAGATTGTTGTTTGTCTCAATTGTTTCTAGGCTGTGCCACAGATTCTTCTTCCATAGGAGCCACCACTTCAGCTACTTCGCCAGAGATTCTGCTAGCTTGGTTCAGTTCAATGAGGCACTGGAGATCCTCCTGTATCCTATCTACCTTCCCCATAATCTCCCGGAGATTGCTCTCATTGTCATCTATGCGAGCATCGTAATTGCTAACCTGCTGAGAAGTGTAACTAACTGTGTCTGCCATTTTCCTCACCTCCTCGGCCATTTCCTTTGTGTCCACAAAGTTAATTGCTAGCAGCTCGTACATTCTGCGAAGGTTCTTTTTTATATCCGTTATGCCTGCCATTTCTCCACCCTGAGCCATTCTGGATTCTGCAGCCGAGATGCTTAAACGAGCAAAGAGATTAAGGGAGGCACACTCAGGATTGACTGGAGCACTACTTTGTTGCACAAACGAACTAAGCACAGCGAGTTCTTGAAGCAGAGAACCTGGGCCTTGCTTTTGGCAGACCACCGTGCCCACAGCTCCTTCCTGCCAGCCCGATCAGTGGCAGCCAAGAACCAAACTTCGCCCATTTTTATCATACGCAAGAACACCACCGTTGAGGGTTGCAACCGGAGACACAGAGATGGAAGTGCACGAACAAGAAGACAGGGCTACGAGAGCCAACCGTTCCTTTACCATTGTGCACGTGAAGGGGAGAACCTGCCACGGGAGGCCTTGAAGCCACCCTTCACTAATACCAGAAACTACCTGTAACATAAGACGCAGAGCTTCGTGGAGGCCAGAGCTCACAAGGGGAAAAGGATGAAGAGACATTCTGATCCCGAAGACAGACAGGGGATAAGGATAGTAGAGGAGATAGGCGTACGAGGGGTAAATGCCGAAGACCCAAGCCATAAAGGCCATTAAATCCATATCAACCGGAGGGTGGAGGGAACGAGGAGAAGACCATGCGGCGAAGAGGAAGGGAGTGAGCGATAAATGAGGGGAGCCGGCGAAGGACGAGCTGGAGGGAAGCTTGAGGTGACAAAGGAAGGCATGGAGCGAGGGGAGAAGGGGGATAATGAAGAGGCGCGAGGGGAACGAAGGGGGGCAAAAAAACCATAGGACAAGGATGAAGACTAAGAAATAATGCCCAATTGGATGGAGATTCCTAGGAACATGAATATGGTTATGCCAGATATAGATCTTGTCTATCATTACAGAATATGTTTATGGAGAGGAGGATACCTGTCTTGCATATAGACTCCTTGCGGAAGAGTTGCCCCAATGTTTGCCATCTTATCTGTAGCAATGTTATTATTCCGGAGGATATGGAGGGGCTCGAAGGAGTGGAGCATCAGAGGCTTGACTTTGTTGTACAGGCGACGGCAGTTGATTGCTCCCGAGGGGTAGCCATTGATCAATTTGGAGATGACATGCTTTGAATCTCCAAAAATCAAAACCTTTCGGTAATTTTTGACCCATAAAATATGGAGACCTTGGAGCAGAGCCAGCCACTCAGCTTCATTGTTAGTTCGATTCCCTAACCCCCAGGCAAAGGATTGTTCTATGTTTCCTCCTGGATCCAGAAGAATCCCCCCGCACCTGCCACCCCATTTCTTTATAAAACTTTATGTGTAAGATTTTGATACATTTTTAAAGACCCAAAAACTTTTTTATGAAAACAAAATATACCTAAACAAACTTCTAAATTTTATCATTTTATTGAACTAATTATTAGTTTTTTTTGTTTATGTAGTAGTGACATAATTTCAACATATAGGCAACATCATCATGCTTATAATGCTTTTTTATAGATCAAGGTTTTGTATAAACTAAGTGTCTTAATGACATCATAGCCTAAGAAATACTCTTCTAGATGGAACATGATAAATATTCCAACGAGGTGAATCTATAATCATTACATATATGAATATTTAAGCCTAAAAGAGTATATATTTTAGAATTTTGGGGTCGACAACCATCTATGCTTTGTTATCTATGGTCAAGATTGATTCTATGGGCTTCCAAAATTCATAATTAACAATTATAAAAATAAATAAAAAATAACTCATGTGATAAGTGCACTTTGTGAAAAAATAAATAAAAAATAGCTCATGTGATAACTCAACTTAATGGCATGGCAATGTGTGGTTTGTTTGACAGTCTAGCTCCATCTAGCAGCTAGAAGTTGAGCTAATTTGCACAAGGTTTAGTGAAGCTCCATTTTACAATTGGGAGTTGAACTAATATGCACTTAGTATGAGAGTCAAACTGTTAATAAACTCCTCTAAACTCCTTATAAATTCCTTTGAAATCATGTGATAGGTGCACTTAGTGGCATGGTAATGTATCTTGGAGCTGTTATATTAACTGCAATATCTTTATAGTAACTTTTAAATTAACAATTAGATATAACTATTAGGTTAAGTATAATGATGATACAACTATGAGCTTAACTTCGTCTTTAATCTTAACAATCACAATTTAAGTGGTTGTTACATTACACTAACTCTTAGATACAAATAATTGACACATTGTTTAGAAAAAAAACACTCACATTCTTGAGCAAAAAAACATTATCAATATGTCAAATATATACTTCTGAGTTTATTCCAAAACATATTAATCTTATTAATATGGTTGTTGCTAGTATTAGAGCATTAAAAATATTCTTTACATTATAGAAACAAAGTATTAAAACAAAATAAATAATTATTTAATTATTTAATATAAAATAAAATAAAATAAATTTACTTAATAAAATGAAACTTTATAATTTAAATTATTGTAGTAAATTAATTAATTGATTTTGAAAATTGGTATTTTTTTAATTAAAATAAACTTATAAAAAAATTCATTAATAAATTCAAAATTAATAATATTATATAAATCTGGGTTACACTTTGTTGCTAGTGAGATATATATATAAATATATATAAAAAGTGGATATATCCAGGCTTCAAATTTGAAGCCTTCAAAGCCCTTCAAAGGCCATTTTACCCTTCATAGAAGGTCAAAAAAATATTTTACCATGCAAAAAAAATTTGGTTTAATTTCTAGCCCATCAATAATGAAATTGAGTAAGCCTCGGTAAATTTGCAACAGAAGGGAAACTAAAAAATTTGCCCTTCAAGGTTATCAATGATTCAGTGGATTGTGGAAGAGTCTGGACTTAGAGTCTGCCCAAGTGCCCTCAAATAATCAGATCATGGATGAGGATCTGGGTCCCAATGGGCAAGGACCACAATGGGCCACTGTGCTACCAGTTCCAAGTTCAACTCAATGAGTTGGGACTATGACTCAGCATTTGATGCTCACTTTTAAAGAAGTTAATGGCATTTGCTTGCATTACCGATTCGCCAACTTCATTAAATATTAAATCTTGGTCTAAGAAAATTCCAACCTACCAACTTGGTTTTCCATCTGGCATATTCTTGCTCACCAAGTCACCTAATCTCACAACTTACAAGTCATTTGAGTATTTGAGTATATGATGTGAAATTAAATGCTCTTATGAGTCATATTTATGGATGGTGAATTGATTTGACATCCCTCCATTGTGAAGGACCCGTAAGGAAAAAAATAATGGTGTTTTTTGAGTTACAACTTACAAGATGTAATTTACAATGCATTGAGTAGTCTTTGTTGAATTCAAACCTAACCTGGTCCAATGGGTCTCTAAGTTGACAGACCAGCACATGACTAGGATGAAAAATCTTTGGTAGTAGGCTAGCAACACGTCGCCGTTTGCTTGTGTTCATGAATCGTATGCTATACTAGTTAGTCCAGTATTCCAAGATTTATTCCAATTTCCATTCATTTACTAGGGTCAGAATCATTTGAATCAACATTCCATGTCTTGCATGGTCCACCTAGGCTGCTTAGTCTTCCCGTCTCATCGGAGGAAGAGGGTTAGGTAGCAAAGACAAAGGAAACTGGAACGGAGTGCCAACCAGAGAGAAGGTTTGTATAATATGCATATAGTAAGCTCTAAAGAAACGAAAGAATTCGTCATATACCCAACTTGAAATTATCATTACTTAATTTTTTGGGATGCTTACACAGTAACTCCTTCACCCAAGTTGATTATGAGGGCGTCGGCAATGGATACGATTTGGAGAGGCTCGTTCCCATCATTATACCACTAATGGGATGCTCCTGCAAATATCACTATTATGTCTCCCCTCCTCACTTGCCTCACCTTTTGACTTGAGTCCTCTTCTTCTTCTTCCTCTTCTTCCCATGATCTCTCTGATCTGCACCCTAAGCGCCCTCGAAACAAAAAATTATTTTTGAAAGTCTCCAGACACCTCGCAAAAACTATACACAATTTTCCCTCACCTGTACAGATATATCTATGCTATGTAGAAGCAATTATAAACTGATTTTTTTGTAATCGTGTGAAATACATAAACATGCATTCACCGAACTTGAGCAAGGTAAACCAACTCAGGAGCGTTGAAATATTGGGGAGTTGAGATGGTGTTGCGTTCAATTGTCTTTTGTAGAAGGAAATAGCTGCACATTCTAATTCCTTATTTCTTTCATGCTGCACAACTCCAAGGTTCCACCTATGTCACATGTAGGAGCAAAAGAAGCAAAGGTAGAACGTTGGGTGGGCTAGATTGAGCTTCCCTAAACTTAAATAGATTGGAGAAGTCTCTGGGAGAAAAAAGCGGTATCATGGATTTACAAGTATAGAACAGTCAGAGTTCAGGACTCATACTCTCAACTCTCCAATTTCATGTTTCAGTGTCTCCCTAATTTCTATTTCCTTCGAAAGATTTTGCAAAGCTAAGATGTCGACTTGGTTGTCATGAATTTACATGTATGTACAAAATTTTGTACTTGTGTTACATTTTATATATGGAGAAATGTTAAATGTGTTTCTTGTTGGAGTTCCTTCTCGTGTTATAAATATAAGGGTTTAAAACTTCTCCATCCAAAAAGTTGTTTGAAATTTGTAATGTATTATGCGACCACACATCCGCGAGACTAAGTCTCGAATACTCAATAGATCTAACCTTAGAAAACCCAATATATAAGTGAAATCAGAACCAAAATAATGTATACTTTTCATAGGCTAGGACCACAACTTCATTTGGGAAGAGGAGCAAGCAGAAAGAGACTGGTATTTGAGTTCCAAATATGTCAATGCTCTTTATTTGCTGTGAATGGTAAACATTAGGTTGAAAGAAAGAAAAATAATTGAATACAAATGTTTGAATTATTCCAATTTCCTTAATGAAATCCAAAGGTTGAAAGGATAAAATATTTAACAACCGACACTGTAAATGTTGTAGACTCCAACCCCTCTGTTTTCCTATTAGCCTTCTAATAATGGAAACAAGAAGAAAAAATTGTCTACCAATATTTCTAAACAAGGGAATCCTCAATGGACGTTCATGAATGAGGGACTCAAAGTGCAGTGAACTAGCAAAGAACATGGTTTTAAAAGCCTCGCTATCGTAAACCTCCCAAACGTCTGTTTATGATTTGCCTTCCTTGTTGACTTTGGTAGACACTAGACACCCAACTTGTAGTGATATTTGTTGGATAATTTTAAGTTCTTCCTTGTAGTGGACTAATAAATAATTAACCTTTCTGATAGGGCAGATAAAATCGATATAGATTGGAGGGACTATCCATAATCCACCTAAAATCGAGGCTTTTTTTTGATCACTTTGAATTGGGTGATAAACTCTATATACTTTGGAGGGACTATCCATAATTGAAATAAAATTGAGGCTTTTGTTTGATCACTTTGAATTGAGCATTTGGGGAGGACATGATTCATACCTGCTTAATTTAGGGTTGATAAAAACGGTTGCTACCTAAAAGCATTGGGTGTTACATTGTGGGGTATTTCTTTTAGGTAGGCCCAATCGCACTTGACCAATAGAGCTACCATCAAGTGCAATCAGTCCTCTATTCAAAGGTCCTTCCAAATTCCATTGCCTTATTTTATCAGCGACCTAACGATCGACTTTTTCACCGACCCGATAGAGTTGTCCCTTATCTATGTTCAATAAACTATATGCTCTAGGGACCAGGAGAGTAGAAACTTCTTTATATATGTATGGACATGCATTGACTAAAACAATGATAATGTTGTATGCGTGCACGTGTCTCCATATTTGTATGAGATCTTGCTCCATGGCATGAATGGAAGAAGATGCCCCAACGGTTGCCATTGTGAATTGTTTGAGGGCCATAGAGATGTGAATTATAGGTTTCCACACAATAATCAAGTGTGTATTATAGTCATCTCTTGTGGGCTCCAAGAGGTTGAATAAATAGTTGTTGCTCCTAAAACATTTAGGTGGTGGCAATTTTTTTCTTTTTATTTCTGATTTACAATTATTTTGTGTGCATATGAAAACCATAAATGATAATAGAACAAAACAAAATTAAAATTAAAAGTTTAAAATACTTGATATTTGTTGGAGAATTTGAAGTGTTTCGAAAAATTAGCTAGGATAAGATGTCCATATTGGAGAGACTTGGAAATGATTTTTCTATTTTATTTCCAATTTCTAGGATATTTATATAATTAAGGGTATATAAGGTATTTACTTTTATGAGGATAAATCCAACATTAGGGAGGCCACATGGACAAGAACCTGTAATGTATCCATTGGATGTAAACCATTTCAATTTGTATTGACTTTGGTTCTTTCTTTGTGCTCCTTCCCTTACTACAGTCTACCTACTCACCTACTCTTACTCTTTCTTATGGCATGGATAGATAGATTAGTTTATGAATAGTTCATGAATAGATAAAATGAACCATTATAGGCACTACCAGCATTCCAACTCAATTTCATTACATTATAGGAACGACAGGCATGGAAAGCAATATAAAGGGAGAGGAGAGTTTTCTATTACATAGGTAAGATAACATGTTTTCCATGGTTCATTTCACCTGGAGGGGTATATCTCCCTCTTACTATTGTGACTCGTCTTAATCACTATTCATTTGCGGTACTCACTTATGGCTTAGAAATGATTTTCTTTTTATTTCCAATTTCCAATAAGTTTGTGTACATTCGAAATTGACCATTAACTATAAATCATAATAGGAAAAAAAATTAATTTTTTTTTTAACTTACAATATGAAATTAATCAAAGAGATAAATTGCTAAAAAAACATTTTTTTACCATAATTGACCTCATTTAGATTCTTAAAAAAGATGCTCCTCTTCAATTATTGTAGTGTTCTTTAATGAAATCCACCTTAAATTTTATTATAAAAAGCAATACAATATTAAGTTGTAGATCTTAATCTTAAAGTTTTAATTTTTATTAGAATTATGTCTTTTAGGTTATACTAGAGTAAATGAGATATGTTAATTTCTGTTGTTTTTTTACATTAAATATTTCCTAGGTTACGGCCAATAACTCACTAATTATTAAAACATTATCTTAATTTTTCTTTTATATAAAAAATTATAGTATTTCTAGGTTAGAGTTAGATATTACATTTAGTTTTATAGTTTATAAAAAATAGGTTAAGACATTTTATTCATTAAGAAAAATATTTAATATTAATAAATTTAATTTAGTTTTTTAATCTATTCTAAGTTTAGAATCATTGTAGCAATTCATTGTGTTTGTTTTAATCACAACTTAGAATTCCTTATTATCTCGCTTAACATTTTTAGGGTTTGGATTTGGTCTTAGTTATATAGTCAACATTATCATTTTCCTAGTTTTCTCTTGAAATGTGTTGTTAAAGATATATTAATAAATGTTTATCAGTTATTCAACTCCACTCATTGTATTGATGATGAATCTTGATAAAGGTTTTTAATGTTGACATATCAAATGGAGTCTACAATTACCTTGGATAACACTCCTCAAACCTATCAACCTAGAATTTAAGAGAAGAGATTGTAAATATGTTTTTTTGTCAAAATGACATTTTTGAATCATGTAAGGTTCACAAAGAGATTACCATATATAATAGTCCTTGTTTTTTGTTTAACCTTTTCACATAAATATAAGATGGAATTTTGAAAAGATAATTGTGGAAGCCTTCTCAAACTTCTTCTTGTGTGAGATTTAGATACTAGTAAGATCCACATTAAAGTTTGAAGAATACTTTTTCAATGTGTTTGAATAATAATTATATGCATCGAGTTTTGAAAACATAAATGGGAATCCCTATCAATCCCTCTCATTTGACATCTAGATGTTAGTAGACTCAAGACTAAAGTTTGAAGGATAAATTTTCAAGTGTTCTAATACTTAGGTTTATTATAGTGAAGACGATTCTTAGGGATTAGTTGGAGTTTGAAATTGAATGGCTAGTTACTCATGAACTAGGTTCATATGGAAAAACATATCAATTAGCTTTGTGATGGTATTTGTAACCTTTTTTTGTTCTTAATGGAAATGTGGATTGGAAAAACCTTATGTTTTTAGTTTGAAAGATAATAATCCAATGATTTTAATAGCATGTAGAAAAGTTCATTTCAAAACATGTAAGCTAAAATGTCATGGAAAAGTTATTCTTCTATTTTTTTTTTACTTTTATGTTGTTTCTTTAAACCATTGTTTATGGTAATTATCAAGTGGTCACAACAAGTATCAACAATTTTAAATCATCTTTTTAGTTTTTGTTATGCCTCTAACATAGCACTTCTAGTAGTATAGCTCTTCTCAAAACAATTCTAGACACAAATAAGCTTTAGTACCCCATGAGGCTACTTCCATCCCCAATTTCATATTATTCATTCAGATAAGGTAGTGAGTAGTTCTCAACTACTCTAATCACTTTCGCATGATAGGAAACAAACATTTCCGATCACAAAATAAATAGGCGAAAGAACAATGCAATACAAGAAACCAATACTCCTAATGGTTATCACTATGTTCACATTAACAAAAAAAGTGCACCAATCTCTTTTGAATCACATGTGATTTCTTCTTAAATTGTCATTTTTTTCTATACACAACTTTTTAATAAATAATGAAATTTTATTGTCCACTTACATTTTCAAATGAAAAGAATAAATTATTTTTACATGTCAACATTAAAGGGTCCAAATTCTCACAACCCTTCAAAGTGAAATGGGACCCTGCCCTTCAAATTTGACCCGGGATATATCCATATATATAGCTGTTGCGTACACAATCCACGGAGTAGTACTGGCCTTGACTTGAATTTGGTGCGCCAGGACACGAATTATTGGACTCGACAGGGATAGAAAAGGCACGCGTGCCTTAAAACACGAGGCTTCATCGAATCTTACAATGTAACGTGGATTCTGATTGATTCCCAAAGTTATCGAATCGGGAAATCACCTGCTTCATGCCAACAATCATGGCTGTGGCTCCCTGTAGAGGTAGCCCGTTGGAATTTCCCCGACCTACTGTACTCCTATCTTGGAATTATTCCAGGACTGTCTTCATGCGTATCACAAGGTTCTTTTTTGAATCAGCGTGAGGTGACAGCCCTGATCTTGATTTGGTGAAAAAATGAACATAATATTATCGACTAATTACTTCCGTTGGGTATCATCAAGCTTAAATTAAGCAGAGCAATGGATGAATTTAGGTTAAGTACATATAAGGTTTTTGGGATTAAATCTCAATGAAATCCTTGAGGCTACAATCTAGCAATGCCTAGATTGTAATGCCTATACGGCTGGGCGTGACAGATTATGTTGTACCCACAGAATTGCTGACAGTGTGATCTCCTTGCTTCTCGCTATAAAATTCCTAGTTCCCTTTCTCCAATCACGGCATGCTCAGAAAGTACTGGGGAGCATGTTTGAAGTTATTTTATGTCTCTTTTGTATTACTGCAGCCTCATTCTTATTTTATTGCCAATACTGATTTTGATCTACTTGGCAGGTATTTGTATATATATTCTTCTAGGGCGATCTGCGTGGGTTTGTTGTTGCCAAATTTGCAGGCAAGGATTGGGTGTGAAAGGCGGGATTGCTTTCAGGGGTAGGGTTTTTTAAGAAGGTACCTTGTTTATATCTGTTTGAGAACTAGCGAAATCCTGAATTCTTTTGATAAAAAACTCTCTGAAATGGTCATAAAATCTGAGGGAGTAAGGTTATAAGTTTAACAGTCCAAAATGATACAATCACCTCACTGCTTACTAATCTTTATGACTATCTTTTATTGCTATCTTTCTAACATAGAGAAGCCCATTGTTTTATCATAGGGTACTTGTATTAAAAGTTGAATTGAATAATCAGTAATCTTTATGACTATCTTTTTTTATTGATGTCTTTCTAACATAGATAAGCCCATTGTTTTATCACAGGGTACTTGTATTAAAAGTTGAATTGAATTATCAGTATTGGGGAGTTCTTTTGGTCTTATCATATTACTAGAGAGTGGGTAGTATGTTGAGCCTGGAAAAAGGAAGAAAACTCCCGCTCCTCTTGAAGGCATGGAGAAATAGAAGACCGGGGCAGGGAATTCAACATATGTCTTCCCTGCCTGCATTTGTTGCTATGAGGAAGATAAATTCCATGTCAACAGGGCACCCTGCCCACTCAGCTGCCAGCTCGGACGATGACTGGGACGACAGCAAGCCATCTCCAATGCCTCCTCGCGGCCACCTTGTGGTCTACGTGGGGAAGGAGCGCAAACGTTTCGTGATTAAAACTGAGTACGTTAATCACCCTCTGTTCAAAATACTACTGGAGGAGGCTGAGAAAGAGTATGGATTCGAGAATGAAGGGCCTCTTGCATTGCCTTGTCAAGTAGCGTTTTTCAACAGGATCCTGTGGATGCTGCAGGGTCATGAGAATCAGTCATGAGAATCAGAAATGTATACCTGGACTCCCTAATCAATCGTACTTATGCTCAGCTGTCTAAGGTGTTCTAATGCACTTACCAAAACTTTTGTTCTATCTGTAAATATTGAATGCATGGGATGTAATTGTTGAAACCAAGTCATGTCCATTAAATTAAACAGCTCGTTTATTCTGCTCCTCACCTAAGAATTCAATCGATGCCCTGAGAACTGCTTTAATCCATAATAATAATTAGTATAGCTGTAAATAATATGTGAAATGTACATGATTGCAGATTGAAATAATGTTAAAATTTGTAGATTATACACAAAAGATCATAATATTTTTGTCAATAACAAAACATTTAATTTTTCCAACCTATTCAGGTTCCTTGCACTTTGTATTCCTCTCCCACATGCATATACAATTGGGTATCTACTAAGTTCCACTTTAAACCAAATACAAAAGTGGAAAGAAATTGCATAAATTGCATATGTGTAGGCATTAATTTTATAAATACATTTGCAACGCTATGGGCAACAAAATTATAATCTCCTCAATATAAGTTCAAGACAATCACATCCAAATATGGATAGTATTTGGATAATTTCAGCTTCTTCTAAGATTAGAAATTTTGAATGTAAAAATTAAATGAGATAGTGTTAAACTTGTTCCTATGAACCCATTACACCATATATCCTCCATTACACCATATATCCATTAGGACAATAAGGAAAAGCACACGTAAGTCCAAAGTTAATTGAGATCATTATAGTGATTGGTTAATATTTGTCTCAATAATCTACAACATCAACTCAATTGCAGTAATTTATTTGGTCCATGTTTTTTCTTAAAGAACTGTTGGCCTCGATACGAATTCAAAGATTCACAATTTTCTAATAAAGGTCATACATTTTAAGACTTATATTACTCAAACTTAGTTTACTAGGTATATATTTTGGAAGATTTAGAAAGTATTGTGCTTTATGAATTATTTATTTATAGCTATATTCTTAGTCTTTATTTTCTTATTTGGAGGCTTTTCAAAGTTGGTATATGAAATATCATTTTGGGAATCACTAAGTAAGATAAGTGACTCACCTTTGAGAGTGGACGTTTCTCTATGCGCATAAGTTTTAACACTAGAAATCCTAGTGTTCTTGTCTCTTATATTTTGTTCTCTTAATTTTATTATGTGTTATATATATCTAGGGAAGGATAACATGGGGGTACCTAGGAAGGTATCCAAGGGGAATAAAGGATGTAATGGGTACCCATTGCATCCTTTATTCCCGTTGGATACCTCCCTAGGTACCCTATGTTATCCTCCCCTAGATATATAACATTAAAAGCAACAAGATATCTCATTTTCAAAAGCAACAATGTCTAAACTCATGAAAAGATTAGAAGTTATGGAGAAGGAAAATCATACCAACAATGAAAGTGTAAGTGTCAAATTCTTCACTCTTTTTTCCAATGTACATAATTTGACACCAATGATTTAAATTCTAATATTACATTGCTCATATGAACAGGTTCTTACTGTACAAATTTTTTAGGTTGAAGTCATGTCTGTGGTTAAGGTTAGTTGTCTAAATATGTTTTTTAAGAATATTTGGATTTCATCTTCCTAATGTATCTAATATATTTTATTGTATAGGAAGAGTAATATAGAGGGCACAACAACCCATATGGAGGAACAAACACAAAAATATAACTACAATGCATAATTCTACATCCTTGGCAAGTTTTGTAATTTAATTCAATTTTATTTTATTCTATGAATATATTAAAAAACATTCTATATTGGGTGCAAAGTCATGGATCAAAATATGATCAACAATTGTTGCAGAAAACTCCAATGGCTCCACCTATGATTAAAATTGACAAAATGAAATTCTCAAGCTTAGCAAGTTCTATAATTATTTAATATTGAATAGCCAATACTTTTTATTTCAATACATCTTACTTTGTCTCATTTATTGGCAGGATTGAAATAATACTAATGAGTTGGCACCATCTTCCCAAATAAGCTTGGAAGGAAAGAAGTTCTATATCCTTGCATTAAACTCTCGGATTAGAATTGCAATGGAAACAATACATAAGAATGACCCAAATGAAACTTATGATCCACTATGCTTGGCTTGGGCATGGCTATTACATTGTGTATCCCACAAAGATTTTAGAACCTCAATTTGGAAATATAGCTATCTCTTGCTCTAATATCACATTAAATACTCTAAAAGGTTCTATAGAGAGCTACATTCCTTGGAATAAGGATGGAATTGAACTATGTTAGTAGTGATTCAAATGGTATTGTTCTATCATCTAAGAATGTTGATTTACTGGATATTTGTAATTACATATCAACATAGTTGTACATTTTTTGTAATCTAAGATTCATATTTAGAATCATTTTCAAGTTTGGGCACAAGTTGCCATTATACACTATTGTTGTAATGCATAAATATAGTTGTATCTTACATATTGTAGGGCATAATTGACATGATTGATATTTTCTTAGTCTTTGTGTTAATTTTTTCGTTCATATACTAATATGCTTTTTGTCTATATTTCTTCAAAGAATATGTAAGAGTTTACAAATCTCAGTTTGGAGTTATAGGAAGAATATTGTTAGAAAACTCTTTGAAATTATGCAAGTAGAAGGAGGAAATGTGGAAAGAAATGTTAAAGAACTGTGTGAAATTTTCCTCTTTCAATTTTGTGCATGGATGTACATGTAAAGAATTGTTTTGCTCAACATTTTAATACAAAAATATTTTCAAGTCCTCACGACAGTGATGCAGGAGATAAAAAGATGCTTCCTCTTAGACATTTTCTTTCTTTGAAAGTGTGGTTAATGCAGAGGTCTGCAATTCATGTATCTTCTTGGTTCAACTAAGAAAATGGAATGTAATCTCTAGTAACATGCCTTCAAGATGGATTATTTTGTTCTAATACCATAGAAACATAAGGATAACAATTTGACTCAATAGGTAATAAATTTACTTCATAAAACCACCTTATAAATGCTGGTTGCAATTTCCAATGTATTATATAGGCTGGATGCAAGTACAAAGACGTTCTCTAATTCGATAGACCCTTTAAGAACCATCTATTTATTTACATAAATGTGTATACAACATTCAACACCATCTATGGGCTAGAGCTAGCAATTGTATTCTACAATTTGGATTTCGTTCTCTAGGGTGGGTGCATTTACCAATGGATTTTGCAGGTTTTGGTTACAATACATACAACTTTCAGTGCCATACAATTGTTTATAGATTGAATGCAATCATAAAAATTATGGGCACAATTACTAATCCACTAAATAGATGATTCTAACAATGAAAAATGCATCCACAATATTTATATACATATCAAGAATACAAAATTGATTTGTTTTCTTATACACCCAACAATTTCCAAATAATAAGGTCAAACATTCATAGAAAAGAGTATCTCCTTATAAAATACACACCATAAACCACTACCAAACAAAGTATTTATATTTCTCTATGGTAACAAATATGTATACAGGGGAATTTTACATTATCAGTACACAGGAATGATCCTTTTCAAAGTCGATCTTGATAAAAAGGGGTTGATCCAAGCCCTTGGGTATGAGCCCACTCCATGAATTCCCATACAATAATGACATTATCAATTAATGCGTAGTCATATACTTTCTCATTCTTGATATTGAGAGACAGGTTCTTCTCTATTGCTTCTTTGATTTATAAAGCCTTAGAGACGATCATGGTATTCACATTTCCCATCTTACCACTTAAGGGGATAAAAAAGTTGGGAACCTATAGCACAACATGAATCATCCACTCTAATAAGGTGAGAGAGTTTTGAAACCCATGCATATTTATCTTCATCGAAATGGTTAAATTAGAGGCCTCAATACATATCATCAAATTCTTTTTAGATGGTCCATTTTTTGTTGTGATTCACTGCAACAATTTGACAAAACTCACATTTTGTATATATGATATAAAACATTCAAAAGAACCATAATCATATATTGATGATGGGATTAGAAGATGTCCCAGTTTTCCTAAGGAATTCTAGCAGTCTTTTAGGTAACCAAATGAGAAATTTTGTATTCAACAACTGAATAAAACCCTCTAATTATAAATTCAACAACTCCATTGTTGGAATAATAAGAGTCTTGTGGAATAGGAAAGTGGAAAGATGAGAAGATGCAGTCATATTCATTTTTTTTCATGTCTTCAATAGTCTATTTGACCTGTGAGAATTGTTTCACGGTGAGATCTAGGAGTTAGAGCAATATTCACAATCTAATTTATTCACAAAATATGCAAGAGAACATCAAAAGAGAAAAAAATAACACACATAGATGGTGCCAATAACTGATATTTATATTAGTGTACATATTGTAGATGTGTATAATACATATTTATAATACAATGGGGAAAATTTGTGAGGCCTTGGAGTCTATCTGGATGCATACAAATTTCAGAAAATGATTTGACCCCTAAACCCCCGTAGGTTGACCAATAGGCTCCCAAACCATACCAAGCAGTCACGAATGCAAGTGTGAACATGTATGGAGGCATGCTGGATCATAGATGCAGGCACGATAGGAGTGGGTGAAAACATGTGTGAGTGGGAGAGTCTCTAGGAGCCAATAAATTCCCAAGAAGACCACAAAACAACCACATTCACACACTAGCGCCCCTAGTCAAACATATTCCCCAAATTAAGGGATAAGGAGTGATATATAATAATTGAGGGAACATGGGTTGTTAGGATGATCAAACTAGAGTGCCTCAACTATCAGGATGATAAAAGTGGAGTGCCTCAACTATGAGTTAATGAGCCAGAAATTGCCTAATAGACCAATATTTATCAGTNACCCCCCCCCCCCCCCCCCCCCCCCCCCCCTTAACCCTAACTTAGTGCAAATTATACCAAATGTTTATTGAGGCATTGGCAACTAAGGTTAAAGTCACCTCTTGCAACAAATTTTTATATTTTTCCATGTAAAATGAGGAAATAGACAAAACCTCATGGGGAAAATCCTCCCTTAAGAATGGACATGATATGCATGATCAAAAATATCTTCGACAGGCCCTCTTCTTCACTTGAATGAGCTGAAAGAACAAATTCTTGGTGATGGACTTGGTGAAGATGTTGTGCGTGCCAAGATCATGCATCAATGCATCATTGTGCTATAGAAAAAGATCATGTGGAGAGGCCCTTTGATGTTCATCATTTGTTGATGGAGGAGAATCATAAGAATGTATTTTACTGCAACAATAATCTGATCTAGAAGAATAATTAATCATGGAAAATATATCTCTACAAATGTTTTCCCAAATAACATCAAAAGATTCAACAAAATCTGTCTCATGTTTAGCTGCCATATCATGAATAAAACCATGAATCTTCTTCCCAATTTGATAAAGAAAATTCATAACTCGATAAAAAATCTCACAAGTCTCTGAACTATTAGAATATATTTCATATATAGCATAAAATATCAAAGGTATGGTGTCTCCATGAGCGAATGGGTCGATAGTGGGAGAAGAGTGAGAAACTAGATCACACCGACAGTTGAGCGAGCCTGGAGGGTCTGGAGATTTGAAACTTGAACCATGGGTGGTGAGATCAAGTCTAGACATATGGAAAAATAATCCCATGAATTCAAATTCCATGGTTTTCCAACTAATGAATGACATAAAAGACATAAAATCAAGATACACAAGTGACATAGCATTGGAAACTAGGCAATTTTGAGATTTTCCAACTAGTGAACTTGAGGGTTATCGGGTCTTTTGGTCATGAAATGGTTGGGGAAATGAGTCTATGACTATCATAGGATGTATATAATCCTGTATATCACATTCATAATCGGAATGGGAAATATATGAATGGAGTGGAAAATAGATTTCAGAAGACATGTCAAAAACTAGTGAAAAATGGCTAGTTTATGGAGGAAACTTCGGTGAACTGGTTGGGGTTTCTTCCAAGGAAGGGATGGAGGTTTCAGATTATGATATATCAGAATGTGAATCAGAAATGTATACATCTGAAATAGGGATATGTAAAATTGGTTTCTCCCACCTTGCTTGTGCTCCCATCTTCTTGCAAAATCTAGAACATCAATATTGTTCTCCTCAAGGAGATTGGTCATTATGTCCATATTATTTTTGAAGAAAGATATTTAGTAATGTGAAACTTTATAATAACCACATGTGGGTCTCTCTCTCTTTTTCTTCATTCTCCTGGATCTCGAATCCTCATCAGTTGAACTCGGGATGTATGTATCTAAATGCTTCTTCTCTTTATCTCTTTATTGCTTCAAATCCTTGACTTTATTCTTGTCTTTGTCTTGGATTGACACACTAGAATCAAGGGCTTAATCCTTGGTGTATTTGATTGTACCCATTTTCACTAACTTGTTTTTCTCCTGAGTCAATGACTCCTGAAGTCAAAACTAGCGCATGCATCCTCCAGTTTCTAGCTGTGAGCTTGCTTGAGTGGAATGTCAAAACAAACACAAAATACTCAGGCCCTAGCATAGAAAATATATAAAAGATAAGATTATAACATTTCTTCTCTATTGCACACTGTTTTAAATGAATCACCTCCGATTTGAACTTGGTGAATAAATCTTGGATTGTCTCATAGTGAGTTGGAATCAATGAGATTAGCTCATTTTCAAGCTGATGACCTCTCATCTCATCATTTTTCCCAAATAGTGACTCAAGCTTGAGCCAAACTTCGTTGGGTGTTCCAAGTATGTCTACATGGAAGAGAGGATCTCTCGAAGTGCTGAGACAAAGCATATCAAATGCCTCATCAAGTTTGTTGAAGTATTATTCTTTCTCCACAGCAGAGTTGGGCTCAGTATCAGTCCCCATGGTGACTCTATACATGCCTTTCGACCTCAGCTGGATCACCATTTCAGAATTCCATTAAAAATAGTTGAATGGGGTCAGCAATACATGAGTTTTCTCCATTCGTCTTGTGCACTGTGTGACATAAACACTGTTGTACCTACAATGCAAACACTCAAATTTTCTGGAAAATGCCCTAAAAAACAACTCAAACACTCTTAGTTTTCATTTTCATCTCCAAAAAGCCTTGATAACATGTGATAATCACTTCACACTGAGATATAGGATCTAGAGCAATATTCACAATCTAAGGTATTCACAAAATATGCAAGAGAATAGAAAAATATAACAAAATAACACAGATAAATGGTGCAAATAACTGATATTTCTATTAGTGTACATATTGTATATGTGTATGGTACACATTTATAATATAATGGGGAAAATTCATGAGGCCTTGGAGGCCATTTGGATGCATACAAGTGTCATGCTAGGATTTTACGCCTAAATCCCCCTAGGTTGACCAATAGGCTCCCAAACCATACCAAATAGTCATGAATGCAAGTGTGAACATGTATGGAGGCATGCTGGATCATACATGCAGGAATTTTAGGCATGTGTGAACACATGTTTGAGTGGGAGAGTTTCTAGGACCAATAAATGCCCAAGAAGACCACAAAACAACCACATTCACACACTAGCGCCCCTAGTCAAACATATTCTCCGAAATAAGGGATAAGGAGTAGTATGTAATCAATGAGGGCACCTAGGTTGTTAGGATGATCAAACTGGATCACCTCAACTATCAGGATGATAAAAGTGGAGTGCCTCAATTGTGAGTTAATGAGCCAGAAATCACCTAATAAACCAATATTGATCAGTACAACCTAAGTAGGATCATATAACATAAGTAAAAGACAAAAAAAAATTCCTCCTAGGTGTAAGACCATGGTACTAAGGTAGATTAATTCTATAACATGATCCATTGGACTGGCCATTGAAGTTGAGTTGACTGCTAGGTTCAAACCAAAGGAAATGTTCTACTGGTTTTGAATATTCCATTGTAGAATTTTTCAATGTTGTCCAAAAATTCCTACTAACAGGAATTAATTGAAAAACTATCTAGGTCATTCTTATTGTAGTATAAAAGCATCATGGTACATAGTACTAATTCAAAGCCAATATATCAACATGATCCCCCACCTTTCTCTCTTTATTATCCTTGTATATTTTTCTTTCTTTTTCCTTTTTTGGAATCCATTCCTAAGTTGTTTTTTTTTAGTCGATCTCTTCCAACTCAATCAAATTATCAGTATCGCATATATTTTACACTAGTTTTATTAACATGACACAATATTTTTTTTAGTTGGGCAATTAACTAACAATCACAGATATAGAAATCCAATATTTGACATCAAAATAAGTATCATGAAAGTTAATAGACATGACAAGTTTCATGATCAATTTAGAGTGCTTCAATCCATTACATAAAATAACTTTAAGAACAACAATACAATAGGTCCCAAGGTTGAAAAAGCACAGGCACATAATAAATGACGTCACAAAAAATGGTAAATATAAATTTTATGACTCGCCAAAGATGAATGGAGAAAACTTGAAATTCACACACTAGGTAGGATAACATATGATTCACTATTTGAAAAAATGGTTATGAAAATGTTTGAGTTGTAATCTATAAGTTATGCAAAGTCAAAAACCAACTATTTATAAACTAGAGAAATTCATACAAAACAAAATATAGTTATCTAATCTAAGTGATTAAATGTATAGTTGGAGAAATCGAGGGGCCCTCCCAATTAGCTTCATGTTGCTAAGAAACTTACATGACTAGAAACTACCCTTGTGAACACATAAATTTTCATAGAAAATCATCTTAGTTCCTTTTATATGAATAAATCATATATTTAAAAGAGTTTAAGAAACAGAGTATTGATTTGTTCTATCAAGATTCAATCCTTCCTTTCTATCTAGACTGAGTTTATATGATGTTTCAAGGAATTCTGCAATCGGTGCGGACACTGCTTGTTCCTCTACCCTGTAAGACACAAGTGTAGAACAAAAGAGCACAACATCATATCCTTTCCCTAGATAATAAATTTAATCAACATGAAACCAAAATTATACCTCGGATCTAATTCCTTTTGTCCTTGTTCCAAAATTCCTTCTTGCAAACTTCAGTAGCTGCAAAAGAGATTAAAATACAAAAGCATGAAGTGAGAGCATCATGACAAATCAATCATCTATGCTAGTGATCAAGGAGTCTAAAAACATTTAAATGATATTAACATACATAAAATACGAGAAAAGGAAACACTTTTGTATTGATAATGAGACAGTAAAGTTACAACCATAAATCCTTGATGTTGCTATCTTTATCCCATACAACAAATCTACAATCCTTCACACTTACAACAATCTCTTCACACATAAGCTCAGTCTATCTTGCCTCTAAACTAGATCTCTGTCCAACACCATAAGGGTGATTTCTTTGGCCTCCTCTCACTCACTCCATGAAGGCTTCATTTGAAGGCAAAGTATGATGAGATTCACTTAAGGAATGGATAGGAGGTGATCCCAACAGGTTAGGAAGGTGAATTCCACCTCTCCCTAGCTAGTAGGAATAAACTCCACATAAGATTTCACAAGGAAGCTTAGTAGAATGTTATTTTTTCATTTTTTGGGTTGATCGACGCTCTTGGCTTCAGGTGAAGAAGTGTCAGCAAATTTTTCTTAATAAGGAGAATCATCGATGATGCCTACTGCCAAAATATAGGTAAGAGTCGATGCGGTTTACTCCACTAGATAGAGCATCGACGACGCTCTGTCGGAACTAGGGAAAAAGTGTCGGCCTTCCTAGGGATGGAAAAAATTTGCCAAGAAAATCTTAGGCTAGGATTTATGAAAGGCAAACATGAAAATGTGGGATTTTCAGGTGCAACATAATTCCCCCCAAGTATGAGGCTAGAAGGAAGTGATAGGTGAAATAGTTTACTAGACATCAATCTGGTATCAGAGGCAATAAGAGTTGAGCTTTACAACTAACAAAATACCAATAATTGACTTTTCTGACTCAACCATGGTTGTAGACCAATACACTGCAGATCCATGATAATGACCATGTCTTGGATCCTAAGAATCCACTATAGATCCATGAACAAATGACATAGAGAGTGGAACATGGATCCACATTAGATCCATGTTATAAGAACCCAGTATGGACATAGCCACCAAACATACAATGTGGATCCATGTCATTACTCCAAATAATCTTCCATCGCAACCTGAGGATAGATAATTATGTTGATGAAGCCTAACCACTCAGGGTCTTCATTCCAATCCCTAGTCGATACAATTGTAACCATGTGAATATGTCTGGATGTCAAACATGGCAGAAACCACTTGATTACCAGTCATTGATGTAAACTGTTAACAAGTACAAGGGAGATCATCATTAATGTCAACAATTCCCAAGGTATCTCAGTACATTCTCCCAACTATGAATAAATGTTTTGAAGTCGAACACTTGATAGAATCTTTCAATCAGAGGTTATTGATGAAAACCTACTGTTGAAAGCGAGTAAAATTTCCATTGAGGCATGCAGGATTCAAGTTACTTGACCAGGCTTCTGAGTCTAATTCTTGGATCATGAGCTAAAGTCGACAGGAATAGACTCGTCGAAGGAGGGCCATGATGTTTCCCCCATCATAGACACTAAACATGGAAAAAAATGTGATTTTGAAGTGATCAGACAACCATGAAACTGACTCAGACATGACCGACTTAGCAAGAAGGTAAAGTTACTGATGAGTTTAATTTAGGAAGAGACATCCTTTGAAAAATTTACGGCATGACACATGACTTGGTAGCATTGACTTGACGAGACTGAAACTAGGTGTAATGCAAAGAATATGATGGAGCATTCTTTAAATTGACTCAAAGGAGTTAGGTGACTCACAAAAGTGGATCGACTCAGAGACAAGATGAATACCCAACTGTTCAGATATGAAAATGCATACAGGTGCCATGTTCAAAGGTGGACTATAGAATTCCATAAATACAAATGAAAAACATTCCCATTTCCCTTAATTTACCCATTTTAAAGGATGGGTGCCTCTTTTCATTTTTATGATTCCAAAGAGGGTAACAAACACTCGTTTTAGCTCATCAACCGATGAGTCCATTCTCACATATTTTATGAACCTGAGAAAGGAGGGGTTTATTCCCAGATAGGGTCTTTCTCCATTTTATTTTACGAGTCCAATGAAAGTGAAATCAGTAGCGTTCATTTTTAGAGATTCTGGACCAAGACACAAGGAGACTCCAAAAGGTCCTTCTTTGTAAATAGGCCTAATCGATATGAAAAAAGTGATAACCTACCACTGACTAGTCGATCGATCTGATAATTTTACAAGCATGAACATAACAAGTTTGCTTGGAAATCTTTTTGTGTTTTTAGGGAGATTGAAAAGAGCTTAAATATAATTGCATAACAGGTTCTCTTTTTTATAATCCAATTTTTACAAGTCTGAAAAAGCAGCAAAATTCGACTCAACACTCTTTTACTGGTTGTTTAACGAGCATGTGAAAAGTGTAAAAGATGCTCAGTACTTTCTCATTTCAACTCTAAGCTTGAAAAAGACGAAAATATCTTAAATCATAGTCGCGAGCCATATAAATTTGACCTTGAATCTTAAAAGCACATTAAAGCCAACTCCATTAAAAACTATATAAAACAAATAATAAAAAACCACTTTATTAAAATAATTTTGTAATTAAAAACAAAAAATAAAAATAATAAAAAGACCAAAATTGCTATAAATAGAAGGTAATAGTAAAAAGTTTTTACCATTGTTACTTTACCATTTGGAGAGCTTGGAGTTGGAGTGAAAAGAGGAGAGATTCCGTTGGTGATTGTGGGATATTTGGTCCACCATTTCTCAAATTTCTTGGAAGAGGTAAGTGCCACAACCATTTATTTCATTCCCACTGTAATTTTCTTTTTTTTTAAACCGAATATGGATGGTTTTTGGGGCATTATGGAAGCCCAAAACATGTGTTGGTGCGTCATTTTTTTCTACCCATAAGCGCGACGACTCTTTGTCACGCTGGGACAAGTGCACCGTAGGCAATCTATCCACAACCGACACGAATGACGTAACTCGATGCTCTGTCTGCAACTAGTAGAAGCATAGGGAACTTTATCTGTGCACACAAAAGGAAATGCAGCTAGGGTTTTGTCAAAAAATTACCCCTTCCACNACTCGATGCTCTGTCTGCAACTAGTAGAAGCATAGGGAACTTTATCTGTGCACACAAAAGGAAATGCAGCTAGGGTTTTGTCAAAAAATTACCCCTTCCCCCCATCCAAACCAAAAAAAAAAAATTCGCCTTCCATAAATATCAATTTTTTGATATTTTCTTTATCCATGAAGTGTATTTTAATGCATATTCTTGATGCCTTGCAGGTGCACAAAAAAATCCATGCCATGGTAATATGGAAAGAGCATGAGCATGAAACAACAAACTTTCAAGTTGTTAGTGATCTGACCACTATAGAGGCCCTGCAGAACTATGGGCTACTAAAATATTTTAGGGTGCCATGCATGAAGCCCTATATCCATTTTTGGAGTATATTATCGACATGTGGGACCCCAAGCAATTGGCATTTTGTGGTAGGGACCCACACCCTGACTATAGAAATTGAGGGCATATACTTCTTGATTGGGTTGTCTTGAAGAGGGAGACAAGTGGTTCTATCCTACCCACGGGGTGGTGATTTTTCCCTAGACGATATCATCAAGAAATATTGTGCATTGGGGATGCATTCCCAATCTAGGAAGATTTGTATCTAGCATATAGTGGAACGTCCTTTGAGGACGGTGGTTTATACCATTGGGAAGGTTGCTGGGACTAGATCTACCCACTTTACCACTAAGGCACATATCCTATATGCCCTAGAGTGTATGGAGCCTACAGTATTCAACTAGTGTCAAGGCATTCTAGTCAACTTGAAGGATCAACTAAACAAGAGAAAGCCTGGGAAAATCAAACAATTTGGCTATGGGGATTTGTAGTGTCTTTCATCCTACATAGGATGCCTCACATGAGACCCCAAGTGGCTGTGAGTAGACTAGATCTAAGGATCCTAGGATGCTCGGATGGGTTTATGTTATGGCCCATCATGGTGGCAGGGGTTCCAAAGTTGTCTATTGTTCAGCCCTTTTTCATTGGTTGAGAGGCCAGCTGCTCATGATCGAGGATTATTCCTATGAGGGGGAAGACTTACACGAGGACCCAGAGCTTCCACTGCCTAAGGGAGAGGAGTGGGATGAGTGATGTAAGAAAGAAACTATTAATCATGTTTTTAATTTCAATTTTATTTAATTTTTATTTTGTAATGCTGAGATAAGTAGAAATGGGTTGTGCAGACATTATACCTATCTGTCCAGCTGGGATGTCATGTATTGAGAGTTGGGATGGAGTTAGAGATATGGTGTCTTTTCGATCTGAGGCAGATGAGGAGCTTGGATATTAGGAGGAGAACCTACAGTGTTTGACTATAGGGATTCCTGATGTTACCACTGATTACCTACCCAAGCGCTACCAACATCATACTGCGGGAGTTTCAGGACGGTTCACCAGGATACTCCATAAAGTAGACCGGGACATTACATGCTATCATGAGTGTCACCATGATGATGAATAGTCTATAGAGACTTTCCACTTTTTTATTTGTATATTATGTATTCATACTGAAAACTTTGAGGCTTCATATTTTTCCTTGTATATGTATATTTTGAACTATGATAGTCCTGGACTTGGGGGCACTGAAAACTTGATGTTTTAGCGCATTTTGTATCTTAGCTTTACATTTTTTATATATATACGAAAATATTTATTTACAAATGTGTGTGCAAAAAATGTGATGTGTGAAATATATGCCTGCTTATGAATTTACATGCATGTTTTCATGTTATAATGGATTTTTTAAATATGAGCAATATACCAATCTAATACATAATTAGCTAAGGAATTTGCAAAAACATCCAAATGTATCAGAATATGTTGATACGTTACTTGCTCAAAATACCTTTCTAAAATCATGAACCTTCGGAATGTTTGAAGGAGTATAGGGTTTTAGATGGTGTAGACACAGTTTAGCTGTTGAACAACTAGTTCTGAATCTTGGTAAACCATAATATCCCTTACATTGTTAGCCAAGGCTTCCATCAACAATCAAAACCGCATGATACTCTGGGAGATTGTTGGTGGAGGGAGATAAACAAGCACCCCCTAAACTCACTAGATCACCTATAGGAGAGTACAGTACCCAAGCTGTCGATGCAAGATTTAACGTGTAATGATTAGCACCATCCACAAATCCAGTTAAAGTGGTCATTTATCCATTGGACATAGGAAATACATAAGTAGGGTTTGTGAAACACATCTTAAATCACACAAAAAACCACACTTTCAAGTCAAGAAAAACAACAATCGATAAACAGTATTTACAAAGAACCTATGCTAGATGACCTAGGCATAGTATCTTTTAAGGTATATCCCATTACGAGGCTCACCCAGAGATATCCCGTCATAGTCTAGTAACTCATATGCACCCTTTTCCAAAACGCGGCTGATAATGTAAGGCTCGTTCAACATAGATTCAAATTTCCTTACCTCCAACTTATCGTGCTTCTAGTCATAATTCAAGACCAAATCTCCTTCATTGAAAGAGTCGGGGTGAATGGTTCTTTCATTTCAGTATTTCATCCATCATTTGTGTGCCTCATTATCACTTCCCCACCCCTCTACTAGAGAGAGGATGCGACTATGCTGCTATTTAATCAGGGAAATCTAGTCACATGAATGTAATATAAAATGAAATGCATTGAACTAATACATACATAGTTGCATGAATATTACATACAACAGAAGAAAAATTCATTCCATTCAAGCATTTAACATGTTCATCATAATTCATTTAAGCAAATACAAGTGTAAATATTTAAACACAAGAATACTTATCTCGGAAGAAGCGTATCTCGCAACCAGCTATGTTGCTGCAATGTTCCACCCAACCATAGGGCTAGCGTGATCATCAATCTCTCAACAAAACTACCACCCTCGATCTAGGCATGATTTCGACAAGGAATAAGGAACACTAGTAGGTTCACACATATCCAAGGACATAACAAAAATCAGCCAAGCCAACACAGTTGGTTTTATCAAGCTACAAAGGAGCTGGAGAGGCTGACTGCTAATCTAGTGAGTTCACCCACAGAGCTATGGAAAACTCCGCTAGATCTAGCCTGGCTTCTAGAACATCCACACACCCAACACAAGGAAGCATCCCCTTCTCTGCTATAAAGTCCCTCAGGAAATCCCTTCTTCTCTAGTGCTTTTCAGGGTGTGCAAAGAAGAAAAAGAACCCCCTAGATATGTCTATGAGGTTCCTTCACACACTAGGTTTATCAAGCTGGTCATACCCCATTTCCACTCCCAATTTAGTTCATACCAAAGCACAGATGTATACACATCAAGATACACAATTGTGGGTTGAGTAAAATAGTTTTGGCAACAAAACAAATTGCCAATATGGGTGAAAAAAATCCCCTAACACCAATTCAATTCCTAGGGACGTTTTGGCCCTAACGTGATCAAAACAGACCCAACAACACTCAAGAAGTCACGGGTCTCTTCTCCCACTCACTGCGCAACGCAAAAATAGTTTTCCTCATCCAGGTAATGAGGATAAACAACAACAAATCCATCATACAAAGAGCCCATGCATTGAGCTTTGTCCAATCAACTTTCTAGACATGGGAAAACTCTAGAACCTACAAAAACATGAATGGGAAAAACGAATTCTTCCCAAATCAAAATCCCATGTGAGGAAATCAATTGTCTATGTGCATGAGAAAAAAATGCGGCTACCAGTGCGTGAGGATGAGTTGTGACTACCTCCGTGAGTGAAGAATGCGACTCTCTTCCTCCACGTGAGGGTAATGGATGAGAGATCTCCCCTAGGAAAGTGTGTGCTCAAAGTATGACAGCCCTGCCAGAATTGACGGATTCCCACAGTCACATTTCCCCAAGGCAATAACTACCCAACTACTCCCTAGAGAGTTAAGTGGTTGGTTGAATCAGACAAGAAAGTAGTTGCCAAATCTTTTGGGTTCTTTTATTCACATTTGGATTTTTCCTTTTGGCCCAAGGTTTGAATATTCCCCCCCCTCCCTTATCCTTAGGAAATCACGACCCCATCTCATTATTTATTGCATTGACATAGCCGGTTGTGTTTTTTTTAATTAAATTGCATATTTACATGATTTCCAAAAATTATAATGTGCCGGCTAGCATAAAATACCATTGCCATCTATTTTAATCACTGAACCTAAAACAATAAATCAATGGTGGGGATTTTTCCTTTACCTCCACACCATGATTAAATACAATAAAAACATCATATACATTTTTAATGCAAGCGGGGTCAAAAACGGGGTGTTATGTTCCCTTCCCCCTTCAACAACATTGTCCTTGGTGCTTTACAAAATTGAAAAAAAATGCTACACTGGTACCGCCCTTAGTGCTCCGCAGAATTGAACAAAAATGTATGCACCAATCGCATGGCATCCTCCAGCTCCCACATAGCCTCTTCAGGACTGTAGTGTTCCCATTGCACCTTTACCTTTCCTATGGCTCAGTTCCAGAGCATTGTGACATTCGTTTTGAGGATGCACATTGGCTCGATTTGGAACTCTCCCTCGGGTTCCACCTGAATCACATCCCAATTTATTACATGGTTAGGATCATGTACATATTTATTAAGCAAAGAAACATGAAAAATTTTATGAGCTCTAGTGCTAGCAAGAAATGCAAGTATATATGAAACTTGCCCTATTCTTTCAAGCACTTCACATGGCCCACAATATCTAGGTGATAGCTTGGCACAACTTCCAAGATTCAAGGAACACTTCTTTTCCCTCACTCTGAGGTAAACATGAACCACAACACTGAACAGTCTCTTCACCCTATGCTTATCTACATAGCTTTTCTGTCTGTCCTGGGATGCTTTCAGATTCTTCCTGATCTTTACAACCTCCTGCACTATCTCCTTGAGCAATTCTAGACCAAGCACAACCATGTTCACTAGATTATCCCAAGTCACTAGTGTCCTACACCTCATGCCGTACAAAGCTTCATATGGACTCATCCACAAGGATGCTTGTTGTTCATTGTTATATACAAATTCTACCAAGTGTAGATAATATTCCCACTTGGTTGGTTTATCCATCACATACATGCGAAGCATGTCTTCAAGCACCCGATTCACTCTCTCTATCTACCCATCAGTATGAGGATGGTAGGAAGTGTTGAAGTTTATGTTTGTACCCAAATGTGCAAACAACCCCTTCCAAAAATTGGAAGTGAACTTGACATCTATGTCAGATACTATTTCCTTAGGAAATCCATGCAATTTGAAAATATCCTTCATGAATATTTTTGCAAGGACATCAGCCTTATGTGTAGACTTAACTGGTATAAAATGTGTTTCCTTTGTCGACTTGTCAACCACAACCATGATGGAATCATGTTGTCTCCAAGTCATTGGAAATCCTGTAATAAAATCCATGGAAATAACTTTCCATTTCCATTCTGGAACTAGAAAAGGCTGCAAAAAACCTGCTGGGTGTTGATGCTCAACCTTCAGCTGCTAACATTTCATGCACCTTGAAAAATATTCAACCATATGCTTTTTCATTCCTGGCCAAAAGTACTGCTTTCTAGTTGTAGCAATTGCCTTTTGATATCCTAGGTGACCAAAAAATGGAGCTTGATGGATCTCATCCATAACAACCCTCCTCAAATATGCTACATTCAGAATATAAATTCTATTCTTATAAGTAAGAAGTCCATCTTCTTCGAATTTATGTCCTTCATACTTCTTTTCAAGGCTTTTCTGCTGCAATTTGTCTTTTACCTGCTCATACAATTCATCTCTAGCAGTATGACTAACAATCTGCTGCCTCAACTCCGATTGGAAAATACTAATAGATGCCGCATGCAATTCCTGCACCTTCCTACTGAGTGCATCAAATACCTTATTTTATTTCCCCTTTTTGTTCTTGCTTTAAAAATCAAACTCACATAAATACTCCATCCATCTAGATTTCCTGGGATTTAGAGTAGGTTGATCAAACAAATACTTCAGACCTCAATGGTCTGTCCTTAGCTCAAATCTTCTTCCCATTAAGTAATGCCTCCACATCTTGAGAGCATGTACTATGGCTGCAAGTTCTAGATCATGAGTGGAATACTTTTTCTAATGTTTCTTCAACTTTCTTGATTCATAACATATCACATGGTTGTCTTGCATAAGGAATCCTCCAAGCACTTGACCGCATGCATCGGTACACACCATAAAATCTTTTTTATGGGCCTGCAATCTTTAATACCGATGCACATGTGAGAAGATTCTTCAACTGCTGGAAGATTTCTTCACACCACAGTGTCCATTCAAACTTTATTCCCTTCTTTTGCAAAGAAGTGACTGGATGTGCAACCTTGGAGAATCCCTCAATGAATTACCTATAGTATCATGCAAGTCCCATAAAATATCTTACATCTGTTACATTTCTTAGAGTAGGGCAATTCATAATGGCCTCAATCTTCTCAGGTTCTATAGATATATCCTCATCTGAGATAATGTGACCCAAATAATGAATCCTATCTCTATAAAAATAACACTTGCTCAACTTTGCATACAGATGATTCTCCCTGAGCAATTGTAATGTCAATCTCAGATGTTCTTCATGCTCTTCCTCATTCTTAGAATAAATAAAAATGGCATCAAGGAAAACAAGAACAAACTTGTCCAAATACCTGTTGAAGACACTATTCATAAGGAACATAAATGTATCTAATGCATTTGTGAGACCAAATGGTACCACTACAAACTCATAATGTCCATACCTTATTCTGAAGGTTGTCTTATGAATGTCTTCATCCTTAGTTCTCACCTGATGGTGACCAGACCTCAAGTCAATATTGGAAAATATCTTTGCTCCTCTCATTTGATCAAAGAGGTCATCAATCCTATGCAAAGGATATTTGTTCTTCCCAGTGAATTTGTTCAGTTATCTGTAATCAATACACAACCTAAATGTACCATCTTCTTCTTTACAAATAGAACTAGTGCTCCCCAAGGATACACACTTGAACTGATATACTTATTCTCCAACAACTCCTACCCTTGCATCTTTAGTTCTATCATTTCTGATGTACTCATTTTTTAGGGTGTCTTGGACACTGGTGCTGCTCCTGGCGCAACCTCACTTGTGAAATCAATGTCTCTCTTTAGAGGAATCCCTAGAATCTCATCAAGAAACACATCCCTGAATTCCTGCTACACATGAAATTACTCCAACCTAGGATTTTAATTGTATGTTTCCTCCAAAATATGAGCTGCGTACAACTAGCAACCTTTCCTACAAAACTTCTTCAACTGCATTATTGAAATATGACTTACAGAAATCACCTTTGGAATGCCTCTTACAACTCTAGGGTTTCCTTCTTCATCCATGCATTCAAAAGTATTATTATAAAAGTCAAGGTTTACCCCATGATCTTCTAACCAATCCATTCCAATTAGAACATCATAGGAACCAAGTCATAGAACATTCATATCTACACAAGTGACCAATCCATTCATAACCAATGGACATTTCTTTACCACTTCACTAACCTTTCTCTTAGTTCCAATGGATAGCTGAACTAACCAAGATTTGCTATGCTTTACTTTCTTAAAATCACAAATCTCCACTACTATAGGGCTAATGTAAATGTGAGTAGAACCAGGGTCAATCAAAATAGAAACACATTTCTCAACAATATTACCTGCAACTTCAACCATGGTTGACTATCGATTTGCCTAGCGGTCCTCTAGTGCTGCATAAATCCTAGGGACAACCCTTACTGCTTGACCCATTGTTTCTGCCTCTTGAATGTTGTAAACTTCCCTTGCATTCTCATTCTCAAGTGGACGATTCTTGTGCATGTGGGGTCCTCTACATTTCCAACATTAGATTGGTTCTCTTTTCTGTTGTGGATCTCTTATATTTTCTCCCACCATTCTAGCTAGCTTACTCACAGCTTGGGATGGTTGCTTCTGCTGATTCCTGAAGTTAGAAGGTTTGAAACTTTTCTTCCTTTGGTCATGATTCTCATTCTTCTTGTCCTTCCATGTCTTATGATAATCAGGTTTGCCTTATCTTTGCTCATAACAATACTTAGCTTTCCTTATTGCTTCTTCCAGAGTTCTAGGTTCACAAAAATCAATTCTGTATTTGTAATACTGAGGAAATTCACTAAGGAAATGTTGGATCTTCACTTTTTAATCTTTGATGTATTTCACATACCTCAAAAGTTGCAGTAACTTGTTTGCATACTCTTCCATGGTCTTCTGTCCCAATATTAGCTCATGGAACTCTTTAATCTTATCATCATAATACCTATTAGAGAGGTAGTTCTACTTGAAATACTTGTGGAACTGCTTCCACACAATTTTCCTTTCATTAATTTTTTTCACTTTCCTGAAGTGATCCCACCATATGGATGCTCTTCTAGTCAAATCGAAGATGGCTACCCTAGCCTTCATATTTCCATATTAGTCTTGGAATTGGAAATATTTTCTCATCCCAAGAAGCCAAGCATCTACTTCTTTACCATTCTTTATCTCACCAATGAAGGTAGGCGGACTTGCCTTCTTAAACTCATCACGTGAATGGTTTTGGTAACGCCTGTTCCTCTCATTCTTGTGAGAAGAAGAAATTGAATTGCTAGTGGATCCTTCAGATTCAGATGACCCACTAGGATATCTTTTCCTTCTTCTGGCATTGCTCTTACTACCTTTCATTCTTACTATCCAGTCCCCAGAGTTCATCCACCTATGGATGTCCATTAAAATTTGCAGAATTGCTGCATTCAGTTGATTCTACTCCTCCTGAGCCTTAACCAATATTTCATTATATTCCTTGTAACTTTCCATCTCCACCCTTAGGATTCTCATGGTGGCCACAAAATCTGTGGGTGTCTCTTGCAATCTCCTCCCACTAGACTCTATCTCAGCATTTCCAACTCAGAAATCCCCCACCATAGCATCCTCCTCATACTCATTGGGGTTCTGTGCATCATCATACACGTCATAGGTTCTCATGGCTCAACCAAACCAACTTTATTGAACTGTACTATTTGGAATGTTGCCTTTGAAGGTGACTATGATTATGCAAAATGTGTTAATAAACATAATTGTTAGCTACATAACACTCATATGAATCATACATTACTTACCTGCATTGGAAACATCATATATTGAAAACTTTCTCAAATCATAGAATATTCTTTTCACAAAGAACGATTGTCTAAAGGGGATGATGGGGGTCAAGGGAAATTCCCCCCTTGTGGCTTCCTTGTGCCACTACAGGGTGGGTTAAGGGCAATTCCCTCATTTTGTTTTTTTGTAAATATTTTATTTTCACGCAATCTGGTGCATAAGATCGCTTCCATTTTTCACCTTTTTGTTCCCTTTAAATCCCACTGAAAACATGCAAAAATTATTTCTTTCGGAGCAACTTAGCTTTTCCACCCGATCAGCAAACTCACCGAAGTTTTCTGACATGTTGACTCGAATCACCTTTTCTCTTCTGACATGTCGGCAAAACTCAACATTTCTTTTCGATCGAAAAAACTCATCGTTTCCTTCTGATGGGTCTGCAGAAGTCACTAAGTTCATCCAATGTATCGGCAAGCTTTCCCTTTAGGATTACCGATCAAAAAGCTCATCAAAATTTTCCAACATATCGAAAAAACTTACCGAGTTCAGAAGACATGTATCAGAAACACTTCATATTTTCGTTCCGATATGGGACTTTTGACACTTACAAAAAAATTTCAATTTTTTTTTTCTTTCCTTGGCATCGGCAAAACTCATTCGAGATGCATTGGAAAACTTATCTAAGAATTTCTTCCTTCTTTCCTCGGCATCGGGAACACTCATCCGATATGCATCAGAAAACTTATCCGAGTTTACCTGATTTTCACCACTTAGAATTTTTTTGAAAATTTTTCTTTTCTCCTTCTTCTCATCAGCTCAACTCAACTTTTCAAGCTGACGCCATCGGCTCAACTCAGAATTTCAAGCCGATGAAAGCCCGACCAACTGAGCCGATGTGAAAAATATAAAAACACTTAGAAATTTTTGGGATTTTTTTCAATTTCTTTCCTTTCGTTGGCTTGACTTAGCTAGTTTAGCCAACATTGTATCAATAGAACCCAGACAACTGAGCCGATACATGAAAGTTTCCAACACTTATGAAAGTTTTGAAATTTTTCCCTATGTGTGCTTCTTTTTCTGCTGACCACATAAGTTAATGCTAGCCTCTATCATCTTCTCTTCATGTCCCATTGAGGCCCATGATGCAACATGAGCTCTAATACCAGAATCTCACATCCCCACCCCTCTACCGAAGAGTGGAAGTGACTATGCTGCTATCTAATCCAAGAAAAATAGCCCCATGAACTTAATATAAAATTAAATGCATTGAAATAATAACATACATAGTTGCATGAATATTTAACATACAGTGAAAGCAAAATTCATTCCATTCAAGCATTTAACATGTTAATCATAATTCATTTAAGCAAATACAAGTGCAAATATTTAAACACAAGAATACTTATCTCGGAAGAAGCATGTCCTGCAACTATCTATGTTGCTGCAACATTCCACCTAACCATAGGCCAACGTGATCATCAATCTCTCAGCAACACTACCACCCCCGAGATGGGCATGATTCCCACAAGGAATAAGGAACACTAGTAGACTCGAACATTGACAAAGGCACAACAAAACTCATCCAAGCCAACACAGTTGGGTTTATCAGGATACAAAGGAACTAGAAAAGCCGATTACTAAGCTAGTGATCTCACCCATAGATCTATGGACACATGCACTAGATCTAGCCTAGATTCTAGAAAATCCACACACCCAACACAAGGAAGCATCCCCTTCTCTTCTACACAGTCCCTTAGGGAATGCCTTCCTCTCAGTGCTATTCAGGGTGTGCAAAGAAGAAAACCATCCCCCTAGATCTATCTGTGAGGTTCCTTCACACACTAGGTTTATCAAGCTGGTCAGACCCCATTTCCACTCCCAATTCAGTTCAGATGAAAGCATAGATGTATACATAGAAAGATACACAATTATGGGTTGAGGAAAACAATTTTGGCAATAGAACAAATTGCCAAGATAAGTGAAAACAACGCCTTAACAACAATTCGATTCCCAGGGATGTTTTGGCCCTAACATGGCCAAACGAACTCAACAACACTCAATAAATATTGGTTCTCTTCTCCCATTCGCTATGGAACAAAAAAACGGTTTTCCTCAGCCGAGTAATGAGGATAAACAACAACAAATCTATTAGACAAGGAGCCCAGCCATTGAGCTTTGTCCAATCAACTTCCTAGACATGGGAAAACTTTAGAACCTTCAAAAATGTGAATGGGAAAAATGTTTTTCTCCTCGAATGGAAATCCCACATGAGGAAATCAACTGCCATCATGCATGAGGAAAAATGCGGCTACCAATGCGTGAGGGTGAGCTGCAACTACCTCCATGAGTGAAGAATGTGGCCCTTTTCCTCCACGTGAGGGAAATGGATGAGAGATATCCCTTGGGAAAGCGTGTGGTCAAAGTCTGAAATCCCTTCCATATTTGATGGCTTTCCATACTCTCCTTTCCCAAGGAAATAACTTCCAAACTACTCCTTGGAGAGTTAAGTGGTTGGTTGAATAAGACAAGAAAGTAGCTGCCAACTATTTTGGGTTCTTTTATTAACATTTGGAATTTTCCTATTGGCCCAAGGTTTGAATACCCCCCCCCTTATCCTTATCAAATAATTCCCCCATATCATTATTTGTTACGTTGACATAGATGTTTGTGGGTTTTTTTTAATTAAATTGCATATTTACATGACGCCCAAAAATTATAATGTGCCAGCTAGCACAAAATACCATCGGCATCGATTTGAATCATCGAACCTAAAACTATAAATCAATAGTGGGGATTTTGCCTTTATCTACACACCACAATTAAATACAATATAAACATTATATACATTTTTAATGCAAGCAGGGTCAAAATTGGGGTGTTACTCTCATTTGCTAAGGAAGCATCACAATGAGTTTCATCAAGCTTATTCAGATACATAAATCATTCCTCTTTTATAGTGGTGTTAGGAAAAATTTCCACAACGAGCTTTAGAGAAGGAATATTGCATTCTATTGAGAAATTTGCTTCCAATCCATATACCAGTTGAAAAGGTGTGAAACCGGTGGAAGTCTTTACTGTGGTCCTATAGGCCCAAAGTGAAAAAAATAGTTGCAAGTGCCAATTTGATTTGGCTTGCCCTACCATTTGTTGAAGCATGGTTTTCAACACTTTATTTATCGCTTCAACCTAGCCGTTGGCCTAAGGGTGGTAATGCATATAGTTATTGTGGCAAAACCCTTACTTTGCACTAAGTTCTGCAATCATTTTGTTCTGGAAGTGTGACCCGTGGTCAATCACAATGGCCATAGGAATCTTGAACCTAGCGAAGATATGGTTAAATAAGAATAACATATTTGTTTTACTGTCTTCAACATATGTGGGAATAGCCTTTGTTAGTTTTTCATCACATTAAGCTAGCATTAAGATCTTAGGATCTTTTCACTGAGAGAATAACAAGTACAGCAATAAAAACATAAGCACATCACAAGAGACAAGAGACACAAAGAGTTTTCCTTGGGGAAACCATAAAGGAGAAAACCCCGCAACTTCCTCTAAGATAGAATCAACACCAAAATAGTAAGAGATCTCCCAAAACAACAGTAGTCTTCTGTCTTCTGTCTAGTCCCAAAATTTCCTTCTTCAGTAGTGTGCCACACTTGGGAGAGCAAGTGAAGTATTTCCACAATGTGATAAATAGAGAGACTCTTACTCTCTATTTATATTCATCCGTTCACTTGAATTTCCTTTTCACACGTAGGCTCAACCTAATAGTTACTACTCGAGCCTACACCTTAATTAGTGTATAATAACTCAAGTGCCCCGAAACTATGGGGACTTACCTAATGACTTGATATGACTTGATTACATTATTAATCCTCCTGATCGGAACATCAGGGCATGACCAAATGACTCAAATACATAATAGAAACATCCAGGAATAAACATCGGGTTACAATACATAAGATACATAGAAGAATACATTCCAAAGTTACATATACATCAACACTCCCTCTTAACTAGGAAGGTATTCTTTCAACACAATTTTCAGCACTGGTCTTCTTCTCTGTATCAGCTGGATCATCTCGTCTTCAAGTCATCTTCATCTTCAAGTCATCATTAGATATGGATCATCTTCACTGGACTGGATCTGGATCATCACTCGATCTGGATCACTACTACTGGATCATCACTTGATCTGGATCAACACTGGTGCTATCTCATGATTCTTCTTGTCATAGGAAGTTCTACAGAGCCAACCCTTTTCATGATGGTTGTAGGCCTACCCTCGTGTAGGTATTCGCCCAACACTTATATCTGACCTGCTCGTCAGAAAGGCACGCCCAACACTCACATCTGATCATGTAGTAAACTACAATCCCATCAGAAAGGCCCAGCACTCACATTCACCAGCATGATAGGACACACCTACTATCATATGTGAAATGGCTTAGCACTTACAACCACTAGCATGATAGGACACACCTACTATCATCTATGGAAAGGCACAACGCTCACATCCACCAGCATGGTAGGACACAACTACTACCATCTGTGGAAAGGTTCAGCACTTACAATCACCAGCATGGTAGGACACACCTACTACCATATGTGAAAAGGCTCTGCACTTACAATCACCAGCATGGTAGGACACACCTACTACCATCTGTGAAAAGGAACTGTTACAGTCACCAGCATGATAGGACACACCTACTATCATCTGTGAAATGGCACAGCACTTACAGTCACCAGCATGATAGGACACACCTACTATCATCTGTGAAATGGCACAGCACTTACAGTCACCAGCATGATAGGACACACCTACTATCATCTGTGACAAGGCTCAGCACTTACATCCATCCAAGCGGGAACACATCCTACTCACAATGATGGAAGGGCATGCACTCATATCTGATCATGAGGGGAACACATCGCAACAATCATATCAGAATGGTCCCCAGTCCTCCTCGACTGAGCTACCTGGTAACTGACCAGGCGCCTCCATTCTCCTAGAGAATGGCAGTTTCCCTTACGTACGACCTGCTCGTCGGAATGGCCAACACTCACATCTGACATGGAAGGAACTTAATCCTTTAGCCATGAGCAGAATGGTTCAGCCCTTACATCTGACCATGGAAGGAACCAATCCTCTCACCATGTCAGAATGACTCAGCCCTTACATCTGACCATGGAAGGAACCAATCCTCTCATCACTGTCTCTGGGAGGAAGCCTCGATCTGGAGAACACCAAGTCTCTATCTGAAGTACTCAAACTTTAGCCTAGCCAATGGCTTAGTTAATATATCAACTATCTGTTCCTCCGTCGCAACATACAGGAGCTTCACCACTCCACTCTACACCATATCCCTGATATAGTGATACTTGATCTCGATATGCTTCGACCTATCATGAAACACTGGATTCTCTGACAACTTCACACAACTCTGGTTGTCACAATGTATACAAGTAGCATCTAACTGGAGATCAAATATATTAGATAGTAGCTTCCACAGCCATACTGCCTCACAACTAGCTGAACAAGTTGCGACATACTCTGCTTCAACTGTACTAAGTGCCACACAGGATTGCTTCTTGCTAAACCAAGAGATCACACCTGATCCCATACTGAAGCAACATCCCGAAGTACTCTTCCTGTCGACGGCACTGCCTTCCCAATATGAATCAACATAACCCTCTAGGTTAATCTTCTGATTTGCATTGTACTTGAGCCCATAATCAATTGTACCCTTCAGGTACCTCAGAATATGCTTTGCAGCAATCAAGTGAACACTTCTCGGATCTGTCAAGTAATGACTCAAGGTGTTCATAGCAAAGCAAATGTCTGGTCTCGTGTTCGTCAGGTACATCAATGACCCAATCATCTGACGATACATCGTAGCATCAACCGATTTTGATGAAGCATCACTCAATAGCTTCAGGTTCGATGCCATAGGTGTGGCCATAGCCTTGCAGTCCATCATCCCAAACCTCTTCAGGATATCTACTGCATACTTCCCTTGTCCAAGGAATATTCCATCTGTACTCTACCACACCTCCATACCTAGAAAGTAATGCATCATCCCCAAGTCCTTCATCTCGAACTCAACAGCAAGCTTTCTCTTCATATCAGTAATCAACCCATCTGTATCTGTCACAAATAGATCATCTACATATAGTAGGAGCATCACAGGATTGCCTTCTTCAACCTTGTAGTAAAGGTTGGAATCTGCTTTACTCTTGGTAAAGCCCAAACTGGATAGAAAGCTGTCAATTCTACTGTACCAGGTCCTGGGTGCCTGTTTCAAACCGTACAGGGCTTTCTTCAATCTGCATACATGAGACTCTCTGTCATGTGTCTCAAAACCAACTGGCTATTCTACATATACTTCTTATTCTACTACACCATTCAAGAATGCGGTCTTGACATCCATCTGGTGTATCTTCTATTTCATCACTGCAGCCAGAGCAAGTACTGATCTGATGGAAGTGTATCTGGGTACAGGTGTAAAGGTTTCTTCATAGTCTACTCCCTCTTTCTGAGAGAATCCTCGAGCTACAAATATTGCCTTATACTTTTCAATGCTACCGTCTGCAGCATGCTTGATCTTGTAGATCCATTTGGAAGTGACAACTGACTTCCCTTTTGGTCTTGGGACAATATCCCAAACATCATTCTTCATGATCGATTGATATTATTCGATCATCTCATCCTTCCATTCTTTCTGTTCTGCTGCTTCTTCATAACTGGATGGTTCTTTATCAATGAAATCACATAATAAAGCTACATACCCGGAATTTGATCTTGTCCTCTTTCTTTCTCTGTGGTTCTCTTCTGGAGCTCCATATCTTTCTGTACCTTGGATAAGTTCACGTACCCAAGTAGGTTTCCTCTTGTGAGTTTTTTTCTCCAGAGGTGGATCTACAGGTCTTAGTGGTTCCTCGAACTCTCGATCTTCTTCTTGAGCTTCTTCATTGATTATTGTATCACGGATCCTGGGTGCTTCTGTTTCTACTTCTTCAGGTTCTTCAGTAGGTCTTTTTCTGGATTTGTTGTAGGCTGTGTCTTCATCAAATGTTACATCCCTACTGACGTCAATCTTCTTGTATCCTGGAAAGTAGATTCTGTAAGCCTTCGAGCTTTCAGAGTAACCCACAAATATGCCCTTCTTTCCTGAAGGATCTAGTTTTGTTCTCTTCTCTTTTGGAATATGTATGTACACGGGACAACCGAATATTCTGAGATGGCTGACTTCTGGTTTCTTGCCGGAGAAGACTTCTTCAGGAGTCTTGTTCTTGAGTAGTCTATGTGGAGTACGGTTCTGTACATACACTGCTGTTCTAGCAGCTTCAGACCAAAGATGCATAGGTAGATCTTGATCATGAAGCATAGCTCTTGTAGCTTCCATGATAGTTCTGTTCTTCCGTTCTGCAACCCCATTCTATTGACGATTATAAGGAGTTGACAACTCCCTCTTAATTCCTGCTTCTTTACATAGCTCTTTGAATTCATTCAAAGTGAATTCTCCACCATTATCTGATCGAATGGTCTTGATCTTCCTTTCAGTATGGTTCTCGATCAAGGCTTTGAATTCCTTGAACTTGCTGAACACTTCATCTTTGTTTTTCATAAAGTAAATCCATGTCTTTCTAGAAAAATCATCAATAAAAGAAACATAGTATGCATACCCGCTTAGTGAGTTTGATGACATTGGACCGCATACATCGGAGTGGATGATTTCTAGAATGCCTTTCGCTTTGCTTTCGCTGCTAGGAAATGTCTTCTTTGTATTCTTCCGTTTCGCAGATCCTTTGCAAACTCCATCATGCTTTGCTTGGAGTTCTGGAAGTCCTTCAATAGCTTTGCTTGCAATAGGTAGTTCTTTGTAGTGCACATGTGCAAGCCTTCAATGCCAAAGCTCATTTGGCTCTGCCGTATCATGGATCAAGTCTTGTTCTGGATGACCCTTCAATTTGTACAAGCCTCCTTCTTGTTCTCCAATCACTAACACATCATTAATTTTCTTTCCTTTTGGTCACATGATGACTTGACCATCGATGAGTGCAACCCGCATTCCTTTTGCATCCAAGGCTGAAATGGATAGAAGGTTCTTCTTAAGTCCTGGAACAAACAATACTTCTTTCATTGTTAGAGACTTACCAGAGTCTAGCTTGTATGAAGATTCCCCACTACCTTTTATTGGATATTGGTAGTCATCTCCTAGTTTCACCTTGTGAGGTGATTCATGTTCTGACCGTCTTACAAAAGATTCCTTGAATCCCGTCATATGTTTGGAGGCCCCACTGTCTATAAGCCAATCATCACTACCATGAGTAATGTTACCTGTGAGGGCTGATATCAGAACATATTCATCCTCGCTTGAAGAATATTCACTTTCATATTTGGATTTCTTCTTGGTTGGTTCATCATCCTCTGCAGCATGAGCATGATGTCTTCTTTTGTTTCCTTTCTTCTTATGAGAGTGGCCCTTGTTCTTAGGGCAGTCTTTTGCAAAGTGTCCTCTTTCATCACATGTATAACATCTTATTTTAGATAAATCTCTTCTAAAGTTGTCTTTATGATGAGGATCCTTACCTTTGGAGTAATGAGGTTTTCTTCTTCCCTTCTTGGAATGAACTGTAAGAGCTTGGTATTCACTTCCCATCTTCTCTTCTCAAGCTGCTATCCGTGCTTCTTCTTGAGAACATTCTTCCTATAGTCTGCTGAATTTTATCAGCTTATTTCTCGCACAAATTCCTTGGATAAAAGCATCCCATGACCTAGGGAGGCCATTCAAGGTAGTCATCACAATCTTGGCATTTTCCACTTCTTCATCAATAGCTTCTAGTTTCTCTTTGATTTAAGAGACTCTTGTGAAGTAAGACTGGATGGTTTCTGCATTCTGAATCTTCACATTCTTCAGCTGGTTCCTCAGGGTCATCTTCCGATCGATGTTCTTTCCTTCAAACAATTTGGTTAGGGCATCAAACATAGATTTAGATGTCTTGAGAGAGGACACCTGTCGGATAAGATGATCCTTGATAGAATCAGCAATGATCCTCTTTGCCATAACCATCTTCTTCTTATGCAAGGCTTTTGCCTCATCTCCCTCTGGAACTGGAACCTCCTCATGAATGTAGGAGATTAATTCATTCTCTTCCAGGACCAGGGAGATCCTATACTTCCAAGCTCAGAAGTTATCAAATCCCTCAAGATTTTCATCAAGCTTGGTATGATGATACATCTTTCAAATAAGAACCTCAAATGGAAATACAAAAGATTAGATCTTACCGATTTGAGGTGTCCGTCCTTGTCCCGAATTTCGCTGATCTAGGGTTTGTCGTAGAAACCCTAATTTTCAAAATTTGGAAACTTTCAGATCTGATTGGACAAACAGATAGATCTATTCAAATGGAGCTTTCCAATGTACTCCTTTTCTGAAAACAGTGGAGGGAATCTCCCAAAACAGGAAGCCCTAATTTTCTGATTTATTTTGCAGAAATGCCTGTTACTGTTTCTGTGATATCTCTGAAATTACTGATCCTCTATGTCTGAAATTTTGCACTGAGATAACCTCGTATGTCCCTGATCAAAAACCGCAGGTTTCATCAGAATTTGTTTCACCATTTGGGATTTAGGATCCTTTTACCAAGGTGACCTGTTACAGGACTGTTCAGAACAGCGAAGTTGTACGGCATGCCACGTGTCACTGGTTCATATTCTGATTCTGATATTTGGATCAATGAAAGTACATTCCGTTCCCTTTCTAGAAAATCTTTAGTAATTCCATTTGGACCTCTATATCTCAAGATATTGCAAATATCCCCAGATGTTCTATTTATGGATGAATTCTGGAAGAGGCTGGAACCCTAACTTGGAGAGATCATATCTCCTGGAGTACAGTGAAACTGAGTATGATTTTTGGACACAGGTTTCATCAGGACTGTATCTTTGGCGCTTGTAAGTTTCAACTTCTGAGACCTTTCCAATCTCGGAATATAGCAATTGCACCAAAACTTAGCAGTTTTAGTATTTAGGGTTTCTCCTAGCTCAAGGTCAAACTAGGGTTTGACTTTCCTGGAGTTTCACCCAACCAAATTTCTTGATCCAGGTCTCTAAACTTCAATTTTTGTGAGGATAACAATCCTATGTAGTTCTCACTCAAAAAATTCCTCTTCTGTAGAAATTCCTAATTTCCACATCGAAACTGAAAATGCTTGAAATTGAATTCCACATCGACAGAAGGATGCACCCTTCAATGGAGAGTCATCCTAGCATAATTTTGCTGAAAATATGTGGAGGAAGATCCACAAAATAGGAAGCCCTAGTTTCTGCAGCTGCATAATGTCTTCTTCTCAGGTTAGCTCTGATACCATGTTAGTTTTTCATCACATTAAGCTAGCATTAAGATGTTAGGATCTTTTCACTGAGAGAATAACAAGTACATCAATAAAACATAAGCACATCACAAGAGACAAGAGACACAAAGATTTTTCCTCTGGGAAACCATAAAGGAGAAAACCCCGCAACTTCCTCTAAGATAGAATCAACACCAAAACAGTAAGAGATCTCCCAAAATAGCAGTAGTCTTTTGTCTTCTGTCTAGTCCCAAAATTTCCTTCTTCAATAGTGCGCCACACTTGGGAGAGCAAGTGAAGTATTTCCACAATGTGATAAATAGAGAGACTCTCACTCTCTATTTATATTCATCCATTCACTTGAATTGCCTTTTCACATGTAGGCTCAACCTAATAATTACTACTCGAGCCTACACCTTAATTAGTGTATAATAACTCAAGTTCCCCGAAACTATGGGGACTTACCTAATGACTTGATATGACTTGATTACATTATTAATCCTCCCGATCGGAACATCGGGGCATGACCACATGACTCAAATACATAATATAAACATCCCGGAATAAACAGCGGGTTACAATACATAAGATACATAGAAGAATACATTCCAAAGTTACATAAACATCAACAGCCTTGGCCCATTTTGTAAACTAGTCCACAACCACAATAATGTAGCCATGCCCCTTGGCTGAGGTAGTCCTACAATGCACGAAGTCTATGCCCCATTTCTTAAAAGGGCCAACTGCTATGATAGGGTGGAGCGGAGCTGGATGGGTGCACTTCTTAGTTGTGAACATTTGGAAGGGAGGGAATTTCTTGATATTTTCAATACAATATTTGAAAATCGAGGGCTAGAAATACCCTCTGTGCAAGATTTTCTGGGAAGTAGCCAACCCAAAGAGATGAACACCACAATCTCCAGAGTGGAAATCATTTAATACGATTTTATATTCTTCATGTGTAAGACAATGCCATAATATAGAATCAATTCCATGGAGGTATAAGGTATCATTGAAAATGAGATAGTATTTTTCCTGGTGGCGGATTCGACGACTGTTATTGCGAGTAGCGGTGGGATGATATCGTAAGGTTTGGAGATAAATAATAATATCTCCATACCATAGATGAGTCATACAAATGAGAAGCAACGATTCGTCTGGTAATGAATCAATGGGATCTGTTTCCTTCGTAGTAGGGGAAAGGTCACATATGGGCTCAACAAATTAAACAAGGGACTTCCTAGAAGTGGTTTTAGCAAACTCTTACTCAAATTTCTAGAGAATAATGATCTAGCATGACTATTTTCCCCCAAGTACCCGACATGTCAAAACATAGTACATGGGGCTAGAGTTAGCGTAAACAATAGTAGTGCAAATCAAAATATAGTGATGGAACTTTTAGACCGTGATGACCATGGCAAGAGCTAGTTTCTCCACATTTGGGTATCGGGTTTGAGAGTCTAGAAGACTCTTACTAGCATAGTAGATCACATGTTCTAAGTCATGTTCATCTATTTGAACTAGGAACATGCCTATAGTTGACAGGGATGTAGCCACATATAAAGAGTAATCCTTCGTATAATTAGGCGGTTGCAACAAAGGTGCATGGGTGAGAGCATGTTCGAGATTGTTAAACGTGTGCTGCATGAAGTCATCCTAGATAAAAGGTGTATCCTTTTTAAGCAATTGCATGAAACCATGTGTCCTTTCTGCGTAGTTGCAGACAAAATGACGTAGAAATTTTTCCTTCCCTTGCAAAGTTTGGAGTTTAGTTACATTAGTGGGAGTAGGTAGAGCCAGGATGGCTTCAATCTTCAAAGGAAAATATAGATGCCATCCTTAGACACAATGAAAGCAAGCAATCGACTAGTTTCAACATAGAAAACACATTTGTGGGGGTTCAAACGAATGTTGAAATGGTGACATCTAACAAAAATAGCTCTCAGATGATCGACATAAAGGTCCCGTTGCTTGGAGTGAGCAGGCAAGCCATTAAGATAAGGCTCCACAACGTGTTTAATATCATGAAAAACATACGATATGGCACGTTGAAATGTAGCGCTGACATTTTTCAAGACAAAAGGTAATTTTCAATAGAAAAATGTCCCCCATGGGAAAATGAAGGCCATCTTATGTTGATATGAAGGGAGGATTTTGATCTGATTATAGCCAAAAAATCAATCCATGAATGAAAAGATGACACTTCCATCGCAGTTATCGATTATTTGATCGATATAGGGAGTGGGGAAATTGTCCTTGGGACAAGCCCGATTCAAATCCCTAAAATCAATGCAACCCCTAATAGTTCCCTACTTTTTGTTCATAGGAACTATATTAGATACCCATTCAGTTAAAGGTACAGGGTATATAAAACCAGCCCTTAGAATTTTTTCAACTTCCTCCTTAATGGTTGTTGCTTTTCGTGGATGTACCTGGAAAATTTTGGCGAATTGGCTTGGAACTAGGGTAGGTTTTGATCTCATGAATAACAATGGAGGGATCAATCCCTGGAATTTCTTCATATGTCCAAGTGAATATATCTTGATATTCCTTGAATAAGGTCGTATATAATTGAACCTCAGAAGGAGAAGAGTTCTGGTGTATTTGAATATTCTTTGAAACACTAGGTTTCACTGATATGTCCACAAGAATATTTTTGGTAATATTTCATAGATTGCCCTCAGAATCAACATTGCAAGTGAGGATTGGAGACCGAGGGTCCATGACTATATCAAATGAAACTACTAATGTGAAGTGCTATTCTACCACATGGAAAGGAGGAAGGAAAGAGGATCAATCACTAGTGGATTGTATTGCATTGTAGGCTTCTTCAAAAGGACTAAATGATGTAGATTCGGCAATAGATTTTCCTTTGTCTATGATAAGTATAGAAATCATATATATGGATGCAGTATGCGAAGCAGGAGGAGGATTTGAAAATGGAGAGACTCCCATGAGTGAAGAGTCTTTAATAAGGCATACTTCGATATTCTGATACTGTGGTGTACTGAGAAGTGGGACGTTGTTTGCATCATTGGTAATAGCATTAGGAGTAATGAAATCTAACTGATCAATAGTAAAAATCCTTCCTTGGAATGGGAACTAGACGATCCAAAAAACGGTCGATGGTCCAACTTTCATAGCATAAAACAAGTTACGACCTAGGAGTAGGTTGTATTTCAAAGGAGTATCAATGAATTCAATGTGGATGGAGACTGATTCCCCCCCAGTTCAATCTAGATAGTAGGCAGTAATCCATAGGGTTGAAATACGTGACCATCAAAGGCCTTGAGTGTGGTAGGTGAACGATTAATCTTAGGAGAACCAAGGGCTCTCCAACAAGACAGAGACATGACCAAAGTTGAGGCTCCCTTGTCCAAAAAAGTACGATGGATATTCTTTCCAAAAATTTTGGTGGTTACCTGGAAAGCCAACTAATGTGAGAGCATGGTTTTAAAGTCATCTAGTTTGAAAGCAATGATGTTACTATTCTCAGCATCCATAGCTCCAAGTGTTGTGAGCAAATTTTTTCATTGGGTGGGACAAGTTTGGAATACTTCTAGGGCTGACATAGCGCATGGATTTTGGGCCAAATCTTCTACAATGTTATAGTATTGGGTAGTACGTGCATTAGGATTAATAACAAACTTACGAAGCATACTCTTGGGTGGGAAAACAATTTCCTCAGGTATAGGTTTTTCAATTTGAAGACCATTACTAGGAGGAGGTGTGGATGCTAATGGTTTATCAGATAAAACTTCATCAGGTTTCTTCTCTGGAGGGGAGTCATAACTATGTTCTCTTGTATTCAAGTTAATCATTTCACTAGACATCATTTTAACTTCATAAATGGATGAAGAAGTCCCATGCAAAGAATGATGATCAATTAATTTTTGTTATATGGGAAAAGGGTCTTTGAGAATTGCTAGGGTGGGTGAAACTTTCAAAAACTTATTAACATCCTCACAGAGAGGACATTCTTTGGTGAAATGATCACCTCCACAGATTAAGGAGGGATATTTTATCTTTCTCTTACCTTTGGAATCAGCATCAGGATTTGGTGATTTATTACCTTCCTGTTGATTATCAGTTTTTATTTATTTATTCTTTCATTTCTTTTTTCCACCCGAAGATTTAGTGGATTGGACCTCATTTACCTCGATGAAAGAAATAGGAGAAGGTGCAGTTTTGGATGGTGGTGCTAGTTGACTTACTGGTGTGGTGGGTTGAATTTTATTTTTGGTAGATTTTTCCTCCGTTTGAGTTTGAATTGAACCAAAAATTCCATCAGCAAGTGGTTCAGTTACGGGTCTTGATGGATAAGTTGTGGGACGAGAAGCATGGGGATTTAATTCATACATAGTACCTACCTAAAAGTAAACCAAGTCTAAGCATTGAGTGTGGCTAATATCTTTCTCTTCTGTAACAACACATTCCATGGAAACATCTCTAGAAATAGGTGGGAGTAAAGACTTTGTAAACCAATCAACAAGAAACTGATCAGGAATGGGGCCTTGATTAACCTACATCTTCGTCTCCATTCAGGAATGTGGTCGGAGATATGTGTTGAAGTGGTTTGTCGAAATGAGATTAACAGGTTTGTACCTATATCGTACCGGATTGGTAGTTGAAAGTAAGTTAAAAATGCCATTGCTAAAGAATTAAAATCCCAGAAAGAGTGTTTTGGTAGCTCTATATACCATTTTGTAGCAACAATAGTGAGGGTTCTTTGAAATAATCGAAGACGGATTGAGCCATCCATGAGATAATTTGATGAACACCATATATGAAAAGTCATCACATGGTTCTTAGGGTCTTCACTGGGTTTTCCATCGAAATTTGGTATATACGAAGGTAATTTGACTGGAATGGATGGCCAGGAGGGATCGTGATGTATTGGATCATTTATCAAACTGGACAGATATGGAAGATCTAATGTAGCTAGAAATGGAAATTGTTTATTGGGTTGAGGATACTGGTAATACTTGTATGGAATTTATAGACCAGTAGGACCATAGGTATATTGATAAACGAGCATAGATGATGCCCCCAAGGCTGGTTGATTATGTTTTTGGTTACTCAATGGTCCGTCGGGTGGTGGGACACCCAAGGGTTGCGAGCCTCCAGGGGGTGGTCCTCTAGGTGATGGTGGTGGTGGTGGTCCTATGGGAGGTGGTGGTGGTGGTCCTCTAGGTGGGAGTCCTTCAGAGGGTGGACATTCGTAAGGTGGCTCTCCAGGTGGTGTTCCTCCGGGTGGTGGGCCTCTGGGTGGGGGTCCTCCAGATGGTGGCCCTCTAGGTGGTGGGCCTCCAAATAGTCCACTAGGTCCTGTGAATCCTCCAGATCCTCTAGGTCCTCCAGGTCCTCTCGGGGGACCTCTAGGTGGTGGGCCTCTGGGTGGACCACCATACCCTCTAGCAGTGTTTACGAAAGCTCCACCATAAGATGGGACATTATACTAATTCAGTTATTCCTAAGGGACAAACACATTTCTAGGGTAGGGTATTCAGGGATAGAATACTGTCGATGGTGCCTGTTGATAGGATTGATGAACCGTGGGTGGATGAGTTTTGGGATAAATATATCCCCAAGAAAGTGGAGTAATGGTAGGTTGGACCCACTATGATCCTCCCTAACTTTTGGGAGGTACAATCTTAGTGGTATTAGGAAGAGGAATGTTTGATGTTGGTGGTCCCATTGGTAAGTTTTTCCCCATGCTAGAAATGGGTCCTCTAGTAGATGACAGAACTTGTACCGGGTAATGTGCCCCCATTATAGAAACTATCAGAGGATTTGAGATAGATGGGAATATTGACTGGGAGATGGGGTTTGGACGGGATTTTGACTAGGGGTCGGGGTGTGAAATTTATTCTAAGTAACGAAATTTTGGGTCAGTGACTCTGGAAGAAGAGCTACGTGAGGTGGTGACCATTAGGGGAGTTTTGAGGTAAAACAATGGCCTCAAAACAAAAAAATGTACCATTAAAGTTCACTTTATAAGAACCAATAGTATTCAATATGATGATGTCAACCATAAGGGTAACTTTTTAAAAAACAAATGGAGGGATAAAGAAAAAACTACTTTTTTCTTATCGTATTTTTGGCATATCTCCTTATGGGATCACCCAAATTTCAAGTTTGGGGACTCGTTGTATGTGGAATTTAATTTTACGTCTAACCCATACCCATGCTGCATACTTTTGAGGTACACATGGCACCCAAAAATGAAAATTTCAATAAACAAACGTATTTTAATATTAAAATACATTTTTTTTATTGAAATTTTCATTTATTAAAATATGTTTTTTTATTGAAATTTTCATTTAATTTGGGTGTCATGGGTACTCAAATGTATGTAGTGTGGGTATGGGTTGGATGTGGAATTAAATTCCGCATCCAACGAATTTCCAAACTCGAAATTTTGGTGAACCGATAAGGAGATATGTCAAAAATACAATATGAAAAAAGTAGTTTTTCTTTTTCCCCTCCAAAATTTAGAAATTTTATTTATTATTATAACTCTTATTTTATTATTTCCCTTATGAGGCCCATTTCAGACCTCAAAACTCCCCTAATGAGGGAATGATACCCAGGCAGTGTTGTTCTTGAAGGACTGGGAAGAGGGGAAATGCTTCTCCTCTTTGGTTTCTCAAATTTTTTAAATTCTTCGGCATGTTAACGCAAACGCTCGACAGATTCTTGGAGAAATTGTTCATTTGATGAATCATTCTCTAAGAGTTTCGTTAAACAAGAATGTATAGATGGCTCCGGTTCAGTTGTAATATTTCCATAATTAGCAATGGACTGTCCTAGGGAGGTCCTCCAGAAAGGAGTATTTGGACCATATTCTGCTTCTATGGCTTCATTAGGTGGGTGATTGAATGTCTAGTTAGATGAGCTGGATTGACCTTCCATCGAAAAACGAAAGGGGGGGTCAGCCACAGGAGGCATTTGGACCAAAGGGTTATTATAAGCAAAGAAATATTCTCTAGTTTATGTAGCTGCAGTATTTTCTATGCGAGCATTAACAAAAGTTGTTCGTTCCATGGTTTCACCTTCTTGTCCTTTTGCGATAGGAGGAGAGTCAGGTGCTAAACCTTGTAATCTATGAGAACGCCGCCTCACAAACTGCTCAACCAGGCTGGTGGTTGAAGTGTTCTACCCTAGGTCAACAAAAAATAAGGACACACACAAACAAACCTATGTAAGCTAAGGCTATAAGCAAACTTAAATGACAGGATGGGATGAATATAGCCGATCTCTCACTAGTATTGTCAAGTTGTCGCAACTCGCGATATAATGTAGGGTCCAATAGCGAAGTGCAATAAGGAGGATTGGTATCGTCCCTTGTCTGAACACTCGATTACTTGGATTGCATATGCGTAGTAGCTCCCCGGGTGTTGTTCTCAGTGTGTTTCTCCAACAAGATGGCTAAAGGGATTTTCTCAGATAGTTTGGGAATCCTAGTAGGGTATCCCGATATATGCAAGGTACATGGGATCTCAAATCCATAGTATTGTTGTCTGATGCACAACCATTCGAAACGGTCCCTCCGATATACAATCAAGTACATGAAGTACGTTTCGATATACCTCAAGGGTACGTGAAAGTCTGTTCTATATACAAATGGTACATGGAGGAACCGTGAAGACTTGAGATTGCAGTGCAAGCATGAAATGATAGCTCCTACATTTTAAGATGCTCGAACATGTCTCTATCCTAACACTCAAATTTCTATAAAATTTTAGCCTAAAGATACTGTTTATTTTATTTGAATGATTAGTGAATGTTTGTGAGGTGTTTTTTCCAAAATGCAAATTTTAATCTATATGTGATGCACTTCTTTTCTTCAATGAGTACTATCTAGAGTAGGGAAGAGAACATTCATTTTTCCTTAAAAAACACACCAATTCAATGCCACTTTCAACAATTAAATTACAAGACCTAAGTAATTCTAAAAAGAATTCTTCAAACACAAACTTTTCACCAATAAATTCTCTGAATCAAGAAAATAAAACTAAGCCTCTAATTTTTTTATCAGAATCCACTCTACTCAATCACACAAAAAATATTCACTTGCCTAAATCATTCATGCAAACCAAAAATGGGCTTTTTAAAGAAAAAACAAGACAAGATAACTAGTTTCTTTTTGTATTTTCAAATGTGATTTTGAAACATAAATGAGACAAATAAGTTCAAAGAGAACTAACTTAATGAGAGGATAAGATTTCCTTTTTCCAACTAAGCTTTTCAAAGAGCAAGCCACACCAAAAAAAGAATCCAAGACTGATTTTCACACAATTCCTTTCACTGAGACTTTTCACTAATAAAGAAGGCGAATATTTTTAAACTGAGCTCAACGAATGAGAATCATATTATCAAAACAACCAGACTCAATCAATCACAAAACTCAAGCAAATCACACTAGAATTTCAAAGGAATACAAACACTAAAAAATAAAATTGTAGGCAGTTCAAAGGACCTACGTCGGCGCATAGAGGAAAGTTGCACCATAGCGCTATAGGAGTATCGACACTTCTTGTCCACTAAACTAGGGCACTGTCAACACTCTGTGTACACTGTGGAAATGAATTGTCACCACTGAATACTAAGAGGCAAAAAGGCGCCTTAGAAACAACGATGCTCTATCAAACTGGAGTATGTGCACGAGTCAAACTAAATATGAAAAAAATAAAGATCATCAAAAGAAACCAAGAAACAGGGATGATTTGGACTAATGAGAGTAAAAACAACTTCCAAACAGAGGTAATTAACAATATCAATAAGATGGATCACTCACTTTATTGGCTGAAAGAGCTAAAGAAGAGAATGTAAACTTCATAAGCAATAAAGTTACCAACAGTTGTAGATCTAACTAGATCTACTCCATATCTGACTAGATCTACCCTGGCTCTAACTGGATTAAGATTTCCCCAGTGGATTCGCCAATTTTGCTTCAAGTAATTTTGCAACCAGAGCGGACATCGCTTGTTCCTATACCCTATAAGACATAAGTGTAGAACAAAATAGCACAGCGACATATCCTTTCCCTAGATAATCAATTTGATTAACATGAAAACAAAATTATACCTCAAGTCTAAGTCCTTTCGTCCTTGTTCCAAAATTTCTTCTTGCAAAATTCAGTACCTGCAAAAGAGATTAAAAGACAAAATCACAAAGTGAGAGCATCATGACAAATCAATCATCTATGCTATTGATCAAAGAGTCTAACAACATTTAACTGATATTAACACATTAAATACAGGAAAGGGGAACACTTTTGTATTAATAATGAGAGAGTAAAGTTACAACCACAAATCCTTGATGTTGCTAGCTTTATCTCCTACAACAAATCTGAAATCCTTCACACTTACAACAATCTCTTCACACATAATCTCACTCTATCTTTTCTCTAAACCAAATCTTAGTCCAACAACATAAGGGTGATTTCTTTGGTGTCCTCTCACTCACTCCATGAAGGCTTCATTTATAGGCCAAGTATGATGAGATTCACTTGAGGAATGGATAGAAGGTGATCCCAATAGGTTAGGAAGGTGAATGTCATGTCTCTCTAGATAGTAGGAACAAACTCCACATAGGATTTCGCAAGGAAGCTTCTAGAATGTTCTTTTTTTCATGTTTTGGGTTGATGAAAATTCTTGGCTTCAGGTGAAGAATCATCGACACCTTTTGCTCAGTAAGGAGAAGGGCCGATGGTGCCTACTGCCAAAATATAGGGAATATATGATGCACTTTGCTGCACTGGATAGATCACTGATGATGCTCTGTCAGAACTAGGGAAAAGCATTGACCTTCCTAGGGATGGAAAAAAGTTTCTAAGGAAATCTCAGGCTAGGATTTCTGAAAGGAAAACAGATAACTGTCGGATTTCCAGGTGCAACATATGATCATACAACACACATGATAAATATAAAAAAAAGTCTACATTTATGTTGACAAAGATAAGGCATAAATTGGATCCAATGATATTCTGATGACATGTGAATGCATGACCATATCCTCAAACGTTTTCTGTACGATCACATTATTCATTGAGTGCTTTTTTTGGTATAATTTGAGTGTTGGATTGGATGAAGAAGAGCGTCAACCCTGTAAACCTAGAACTGATCTGCTGAACGTAGAATCCTCTTGAAGCATATATGAGAATAACCAATGTCACTAATCCTCTTCTCAAATATCGGGCATATGCCAAATGATGAGTTGGGTTACACGATCCCCTTGTAAGTTACATGACCTATAATCATTAAACCATCGTTAGTAATAAAATGATAAAAAACGATTAATCTTAGTAATTCATTGTAAACAAACTAAAAGTCATTAAATTAACAAATAATTGCCTTTTAAGATTCATAGAAAGTATGGAAAAAGGAGCGATAATGTGTCAAAAAGGAGATATTAATATACATTTAGAGGACAACAAGAACTGACAATAGCATCAAATAGAAGGCCCAACACCAAACTTGAGATTTTGAATTCCCTCATGCAAAAAAATGTGTAGTTGATGTTCTCATATCAAAAGTTTTAAAATTGGAAATACTTTATTAATGTTGCAATGGTGTCAAGTGTTTGTCCCAATAGCTATGTTTACATTGGATCCATTATTTTCTCCTCTGCCCTAAGTTTTTTTTTGAATGTCCCATTAGGTAAGGCTAAAGGATGAATTTGTCTCTACCATGTCTTGTTATGTTTCCTTAATTTCTTGTTACTTTCCATTAATTTGTAAAGTTCCTCCTATACCTCAAAACTTCTTTTCTTTAGAACCTTGTTTTCATTCTTCAAATGCCTATCCAAGATACAAAATTCTTCAATTTTTTCTTTTAGCTTTTCAATTTTCTTATTTTCTTCCTTAATTTTGATGAGCCTAAATTTCATGAGGCATTGAAATATATTGTTTTCTTCAAAGGTTCAACAAACCCTATGTTCTCTTCAAAATTATCAAATACTAGTGATGATGGTTCAACATGCTCAAATAGTTTACGATCGGGGATCTTAAAACCATCATATTTTGTTCTAATCTTCTTGCACGAAGGAGATGGAGGTTCATTATCTTTAACATTATTATGCTCTACACCTGCTGGCTCATGATCTTGAAAAGTATTATGCCCTATTCCTGCTAGCTCAACATTATGTTTTTTAGGCTCATCAATCAGTTTTTTACACTCCACATTGTGGTTTTTAGGCTCAACACTATGTTTTTCATGCTCAACATTCTATTTTTTAGGCTCAAAATTTTGTTTCTTATGCTCAACATTATGTTTCTTATGTTTCTTCTTAGTCATACTCCTTGTAATTATTCTAGTGGTCATACGAGCAGTCTTTCCACATCTCTCCTGTGCAATTTTTACTCTAGAACCCTCTCCACAAATAGTGAAGGCTTCGACTTCCTGGAGACTAGGGTCATCACTATTATTTTCACCATCATGCTTAGGAACAATGTTCACTCCGTGAGATATCTCCTATTGTGGAATAACACCTCCAAAAAATACATTACATGCCAAGAATGTATTTCAATTATCACCTCTCTTATTTGATTCCTCCATGATCAAGGTTTTAACTAGACCATGATAATATAAGATATGACTAACATTTTTAGGATTTGAATGATTTTTTTTTCCATTCATCTGATACTTTTCCATAAAATATGGGAAATTCAAATGTTCATTGTCTTGAAAATGCAAGAGAAGGTAAATGTGATAAAGGAAAGTAACGACATACCATCTTTCCCATGTAACAACCTTTTGCAATACAAACAACTGGTTCCTCCATTTCTCCATAATCCAAACTATATGTACACCCTTCTCCCAATTTAGGATCTAGTCTATTGACCATAAAAATGAGTCCACAACCCCTTTTCAACTTGCTTACTTTTAAACCACCTCTTCTGTATTCGAGGTAGTCTGGTGGATTGAGCTATCAAATCCTTCGTTACTCCCACTACCAAATCACCCATATGAGAAGCATGACCATCGAACCCTTCTGTGAATTATTTTGTGATAGAGGCATTGGAACCATTGAATTTATTAAGGAATGGAACCCACCTTGCATCCCTAAGTATGTATTTATTAGGATTCTACTCATGGTATACTTCCAATGTATTCAAACACCATGGCTCTTTCTTGACTACACCGAGCTTCCATGTGATGCTTCTAGTCCAAGTATGTGAGAAAATATAGAAAACACTCTATTTTGAGTAATTTATTTCCACTACCATAGGGTATACAATGAATTTGTGATTCTGAAATATATCAGTTTATGGCTTATTTCAAATCCACCAAGATATTTGAAATAAGATATAATGATGAAGATACACGGAGATTCTTTAGGAATGGACTATTATGAGTTTAAATTCCACTTGACAAAGAGTTTATGGGGTGGCAGAGGTATAATTCAGATGTAAGAGAGTGAAGATAACAAAAATAGTGAGGGTAAAAATTGTTCATATAATAAATGGTACCATATATCCTTTATGCATCAACAAAAAACATGGAGTATTCATTTCATCATTGTAAAATATGCTTGATGATGCTTCCATGTGTATATTAAGGAAACATAGAAGCATCATTATGATTCATTCCACTAATCTCATAGATACATTCTACAATGTAAGAGGCTCATTTCATGAGTATATCATTAATCATTAGGTGGACCATTCAAGGTAATATATTTGTGTCATGCTACACATGATAATCACTTATTCTACCAATCAACAAGTGTCATGCAGAATTCAGTTGCATATTTTTCTAGTATAATAACAACCCCAGTCATACCATTAACTATATGATTTCATCATCATTTGTGTTACTTCTTACTATGGTTAGATTGTTATATTATATGGATATATGTATAGGGTATGCTATCTAGGACTAAAAATTAGACTTTGTAACTTAAGACTTTCCAGGTTTTTAATAAACTATAAGAATTAAAAAGTTATATAAATAATTATTATAATGCAGATTGCAATTGTTTTGTATTGGAATAATTAGCTATCCTACTAAAAGTAACTAGCTAATGAACTTCATATATGGCAATATAGACTAAGTAACATATTATAGGCCTTCTTGTAACTATTATAAGGATCCTATAGAAAATGAAAATGATAATTAAAGTAATGTATAATGGTTACAATACTCATTGTGAATATTGAAAATGTAAATATTGGAGACAATGTTGGAGAAGCCTAACACAATTATCTACAAAATCATCATCCTTGAAGCGTTGGGAGATTATCAAAATCACGTTGTCCTCATTGTTAATTTCTCGTTTGAGATTTCATGAAGTCGAAAAATATTAATCCATGGGAGTTGCATTTAATACATCCATTTTTCCCACATGTATAAAATAGGTGGATAATATAACATGCACCTATACAATGCATTAATACACCCACAAAAATAACCAATGAACCAAACCCATGGATGTAACCTACAAACATAAGTTAACATCGCAGTGATTTTTTTAAGCACATGTGACTATGGGTTAGTGATCAGTTGTGAGTTATTCTTGTTGGTTACTTATATGGACACATGTCCTTGTTTGTTGGTACCATCCCTCACCTATCTTATATACTATGTGGGAGCAAATACCACTTGTAATCATTATTGTGTTGTATTTTTGTACTTGAATATGATACAATAGGGTTCATGAGAGTAGAATTGGGAACATGGATGAGTGGATTGTATGAAACACTTGGATAATGAACCATTATGGAAGTTGGAGCATTGGACTACATCATCTTTGAGAGTACACCATGTTAGAGGAGGATCATTGACCCCAAGTAATCTCATTCGTGGAAGGTGTTCCATTTTGGGTGTTGGATGAACCCTAGGTTCTATGTCACTTGTTCATCAGTGTATTTTAGAGTGCTCCATGTGAGGTTTTTCCCTTCTATAATCATAACTATTATTCTACTATATCTTTGTAAATGTATATGAAAACAATATGACATTTAAGAAAATGATAATTATGATGGCCCTTGGTGTAGGAATAGGGTTTTCTACCCTAGTAGATGACATGCATATATATCTAACACCTTCTATTCTATTGGAACCTTAATATTATGGGATATAAATCTAGGGTATGATCATAGAGGATTGCGATTGATGAGTATTGAGATCGGTGTGGTGCCTTGGGTAGAACAAAAATTGTTTATTGTATATTTGATGTTCCATGATGGTCTTGATGTTAGTGTTGGTGCAAGAATTAACTACAACAAAAACCTGTATTTAGCGTCCCTTTTTGCTTCCTTTTTTGCATCTAGACCCTTTTTGAATGTGTTTTTCTTCATTTCCTTGGCCAAGCAAGCGTAATTTCTTGGGTCAATGCTATTCTATGCATTTTTTTCTCCTTTTTAATAAAACTGGTGTTAAATCCGGTGTTATTTATGTCGTATTTAGCACTAGCTTTAGCGCTTGATTTAACACCAATATTAGCGCCAAGTTTTTCTCCAAATTTCACACCTAATTTTGAGCCTCGGTTTTTCATCTACTCTTGTTGCACACCTTTTTATCTCCATATTTGCTTCCACTTTTGCGCCCATGTTTGAATCAATTTTTTCATCTTGGTTTGCATATACTTATGCTTCTTTTTTGCATCCCCTATTGCACTACATTTCGCATTGGGGTTTACGTCTTATTTTACGTCTAGTTTTTCATCTACTTTTGTTGTGTCCACTTTTGCATCCACTTTTTTGTCTACTATTGCAGCCACTTTTTCACCCACATTTTTGTCATTTTTTGCATCTATGTTTTCATCCTTTTTTGCATCTATGGTTGCGTCAACTTTCGTTGTGCCCTAATTTACACCCAATTTTGAACCTAGTTTTTCACCCACTTTTGCTTCTACTTTTGCATTGTTGTTTGCATCATTTTTTGCACCCAAGTTTGCATATACTATTGCATCCATTTTTTCATCCACTTTTGTGTCAGGATTTCCACTGGGTATTACATCTAGTTTTACATCTAGTATTGCATCTAGTTTTATTGCATCCACTTTCACATCCAATTTTGTGTCCTCTCCTGCATCGATGGTTGCATCCACGTTTTCACCTCATTTTGCATCCAGTTTTGCATCCACGATTACTTCATTTTTTGTATCCACTATTGCATCCTCTTTTGCATCAACTATTATTGCATCCCATTCTACACCCACTTATGCTTCCACTTTTAAATTCATATTTGCATCCTCTTTTGCATCCAAGTTTTTGTCCAATTTTCCATTTAGTTTTATGTATAGTTTTCCATCCAGTTTTGCACCCATATGTTTAAGATGATGACGAAGATAATGATTATGATGTTCACAATGAATATCATGAAGATGATAATGTAGCTCTTGATGATGACAATGATGGAAATGCTCGCGATGACAACAACAACAACAAGGATGATGATGATGGTGATTACATTAACAATTACAATGATGACGTCGACGATAATGATGGTGACAATGAAATTGATGATAACGATGGTGGAAATGACAATAATGATAATAATGATGATGTTGATTATTTTCCAAAATATAGTTGTTATTTCTCATGCATGAAATGTAGACAATGATGATGGTGGTGGTGGTGGTAATGATAATGATAATGATGATGATATGATTATTTGATCATGACAACAATGATGAATATGTGATTTAGATATTGGGGGCTAAGACCTAGAAGGCTTGGATGCCGAGAGAGGAGGGGAGTAAACCTGCAAATTGTTATCGTTTGATGCATAGACTAACATAGAGAAACATAGAGTAAATATGTCACATGGAGGGGTGAGTCTCAAAGAGGGTTCTTTGAGCCTCTCCTCTCAAACCATATCAATAAAAGAACTTAGAATCAATAACTCAATAGAGTAAGATAAATGTAGGATGCCAAAAATCCTTCAATGCTTTATTGAGAAGGCATAGAGTTTTTTTATAACATTATTACAATGTGCATTGCGGCAATACCATGGTTCAAAACTATGGGTTGTGAAATACCATGGATGAGAGAGGTACAATGTGCCTTGAAGCCATACCATGTAACAAAACCATGAGTTGTCAATTACCATGGATGAGAGAGGGTGGCCGCTTCATTTAATTCTTTTATGATGGTTGAGAGAATGTGGCCTCTCATTAAATGATTTTATGACTCATACATCCGAATTTAGACCATATTCTCCCTAAAATTCAGATCATTCTTCCCCCATTAGAAAATGATGGTCCCCATCATTTCATACTAAAAAGAGACCCATGATTACAATGTGTCAATTGCCAATGAAGAGAAGGATTTTCTATGGTTAACCCATCACCGTGGGTTTTGTGTGATTGACCCATAACCATAACTATGGGTTTTGTGTTGTTGACCCCTAACCGTGGGTTTTGTGTGGTTGACCCTTAACCATGGGTTTTGTGTGGTTGACCCATAACCATAACTGTGAGTTTTGTGTGGTTGACCCTAACCATGATTACAATACATAATCGTGGGTTTTATGTGGTTGACCCATAACCATGATTACTATAGAATTTCATAAAAGTAAAAAAAATGGTCTTTGGTGAAGTTGATGTCTTATTGCAAATCCATTTATATATTTTGATGGAAGTGATGAAATTGAATTTCGTTGAAGTGCCATTTGAGATATTGAAGAGACCTTTCTATCCATATAACATACTTTCTCTGTGGTGGTCCAAGGAGTGAGAAAATGGTTTCCAAAGATCAAGGGACACATGTGCACTGGTTTTACAGATATATGTTGCTTCAATGGATGATATCTCTCAAACCAGAGAAAGAAATGAAAAACCGTGAAATACCCATTTTAGCTAATGGAAATATATTTCTAATGCGATATCGTAGAGCCTCTTATGTCTTATGTAGAGCCCATGGTACTTGTTTGAAGTTTATGTATGTGAGGTTGCACTGTGTACAGACATAGGTTGCTTCAAACAAGCATACCTCACAAACCATGAAGGTAAATGAGAAACCGAAAAATACCCATTTTAGAAGATGGAAATATCCTTCCAACGAGCTATGGAAGAGCCTCTGAAACTATCTGTGCAAGTTGTAGTATCAGTTTGAATATGTAGAGATGTGTTGATCTTCAGTTCATATATTGCCAAGGGTTTGTAGAGCAAAAAAATATGTTGTAGAGATCATGGAAAGTCCTCTTAAAACTTAGATATTCATTATTTCCTGAGGACCAACTATGATGCTTATACTGTATGTCCCAGCAATGGACTCGAACTGTGCCAAAAGGAGGCTGTAAATCTCTGCATATCTTTGAACCCAAAGTATGCTCAAACCCTCATCCCATGGAGAGTGTACCTGCTCTGGTACCACTGATTCAGATCTTGGGGGCAAAGACCCGGAAGCCTTGGATGCTGAGAGAGGAGGGGCATAAACCTGAAAATTGTTATCAATTGATGCATAGAGTAACATAGAGAAATAAAGATTAAATATGTCACATGGAGGGGTGAGGCTCAAAGAGGGTTCTTTGAGCGTCACCTCTCAAACCATATCAAGAAAAGAACTCAGAATCAATAAATCAATAGAGTAAGATAAATTTAGGATGCCAAAAATCCTTCAATGCTTTATTGAGAAGGCATATAGTCTTTCTATAACATTATTACAATGTGCCTTGCGGCAATACCATGGGTCAAAACTATGGGTTGTGAAATACCATGGATGAGAGAGGTACAATGTGCCTTGAAGCCATACCATGGAACAAAACCATGAGTTGTCAATTACCATGGATGAGAGTGGGTGGCCTCTCCGTTTAATTTTTTTATGATGGCTGAGAGCATGTGGCCTCTCATTAAATGCTTTTATGACTCATACATCTGAATTTAGACCATATTCCCCTTGAAATTCAGATCTTGGGGCTGAGACCTGGAAGGCTTGGATGCTGGGAGAGGAGGAGATTAAAGCTGCAAAATTGTTAACATTTGATGCATAGAGTAACATACATAGAGTAAATATGTCACATGGAGGGGTGAGGCTCAAAGATGGTTCTTTGAGCCTCACCTCTCAAACCATATCAAGAAAAGAACTCAAAACCAATAACTCAATAACACAATAGAATAAGAGAAGTGGAGGGTGTCAAAAATCCTTGAATGCTTTATTGAGAAGACATAGAGTCTTTTTATAACATTATTACAATGTGCCTTGAGGCAATACCATGGGTCAAAACCATGGGTTGTCAAATACCATGGATGAGAGAGATGCAATGTGCCTTCAAGCCATACCATGGAACAAAACTATGGGTTGTCAAATACCATGGATGAGAGAGGGTGGCCTCTCAGTTTAATACTTTTATGATGATTGAGAGCATGTGGCCTCTCATTAAATGATTTTATGACTCGTACACCTTAATTTAGACCATATTCCCCCTAAAATTCATATCTTTCTTCCCCCCTTAGAAAATAATGATTTCCATCATTTTATACTAAAAAAACACCCATGATTACAATGTGTTAATTGGCAATGAAGAGAAGGGTTTTCTGTGGTTAACCCATGACTGTGGGTTTTGTGTGGTTGACCCATAACCACAATTGTGGGTTTTGTGTGGTTTACTCTTAACTGTTGGTTTTGTGTGGTTGACCGCTAACCGTGGGTTTTGTGTGGTTGACCCTTAACCGTGGGTTTTGTGTGGTTGACCCATAACCATAACTATGGGTTTTGTGTTGTTGACCCCTAACCATATTTGTGGGTTTTATGTGGTTGACCCCTAACCATGGGTTTTGTGTGGTTAACCCATAACCATGATTACAATAGGATTTCATAAAAGTAAAAAAAGAAATGGTCTTTGGTGAAGTTGATGTCTCGCTGCAAATTCATTCATAGATTTTGATGCAGGTGATGAAATTGAATTCCGTTGAAGACCCATTTCAGATATTGAAGACAAATTTCCATCTATATAACGTACTAGCTCTATGGTATCCCAAGGAGTGAGAAAATGGTTTCCAAAGCTCAAGGGACATGTGCGCACTGGTTTTCCAGACACATGTTGCTTCAATCGACGATATCTCTCAAACCAGAGATCCAAATGAAAAACCGTGAAATACCCATTTTAGCCAACGAAAATATATTTCCAATAAGCTATGGTAGACCCTGTGATATGTTATTTGGAGTCTATGGTATTTGTTTAAAGTTGTGGTACGTGAGGTCGCACTATGTACAATCATAGGTTGCTTCAAACAAGCATATCTCACAAACTAGGAAGGTAAATGAGAAACTAAAAAATACCCATTTTAGATTACGGAAATATATTTCCAATGAGATATGTAATAGCCTTTGAAACTCTCTATGCAAGTTGCAGAATCAGTTATAATTTGTAAATACGTGTTGATCTTCAGTTTTTATATTGCCAAGAGTTTGTAGAGAAAAATCAAATGTTGTAGAGATCACGGAACTTCCTATCGAAACTTAGATATCCTGTATTTCCTGAGGACCAACTGTGATGCTTACAGTGTATGGCCGAGTAATGGACTCCGAGTGTGCTAAAAGGAGGCTGGAAATCTCTGCAGATCTTTGAACTAGAACTATGCTCTAACCCTCATTCCCATGGAGAGCGTACCTACTCTGATACCATTGATCCAGATCTTGGGGGGTGAGACCCATAAGGCTTGGATGTCGGGAGAGGAGGAGATTAAAGCTGCAAAATTGTTAACATTTGATGCATAGAGTAACATACATAAAGTAAATATGTCACATGGAGGGGTGAGGCTCAAAGAGGATTCTTTGAGCCTCACCTCTCAAACCATATCAAGAAAAGAACTCAGAATAAATAACTCAATAATGCAATAGAATAAGAGAAGTGGAGGATGTAAAAAATCCTTGAATGATTTATTGAGAAGACATAGAGTCTTTTTATAACATTATTACAATGTGCCTTGAGGTAATACCATGGGTCAAAACCATGGGTTCTGAAATACCATGGATGAGAGAGGTGCAGTGTGCCTTGAAGCCTACCATGGAACAAAACTATGGGTTGTCAATTACCATGGATGAGAGAGGGTGGCCTATCCATTTAATGCTTTTATGATGAATGAGAGTATGTGGCCTCTCATTAAATGTTTTTATGACTCATACACCTAAATTTAGACCATATTCTCCCTGAAATTCAGATCATTACCCCAGATCAGTGGTATCAGAGCAATCTACTCTTTCTCGATCCTTCTTTGGATGTCCCCAATGAGGGCGGGGTATAAAGAGTTAGGGCTCGATTTGGTTGAACCTTTGCAAGATCAGTATCACAAATCTTGATGACCACCCAAAAGGGACCAAAAAGAAAGATGAGGGCACAAAAGATACTATCAAAATGTTTCCCGAGGAGACCCTTAGAAAACAAAGGAACACAATGATGGATAACTTTGCCTAGATCTTTTAATGACTTTCCACTGGCCGCACATCTGCATCTAGCAACCACTCTAGAGGCATAACCCCTTTTAAGGTACAAGTAAACTTCGACATTCCCATATTTGATGTCCAAATAGATGCAAATGCCATAGATAGATGGTTGAATCTATTAGAAGGATATTTCTCGGTTCATGACTTTTCTGACCGATAAGATATTACTTTTTATCTACTCAAAGCTGCCCCCCATGTCAAGGACTGGTGGGAAACTTACTCTGAGAGAAAGGACGAGGAGGAACCCTCTCTGTTCTCGATCGTACCCACTAGAAATTTTTTTCGAGATGCCATAAAGGGAAAATATTATCTGGTGGGGAGCTATGAGGATAAGTACATACAATGGACTATGCTGTGGCAACAAAGAGATCAAGATTTGCATGAGTTGATGAATTTGTTCCATACCCTATGCACCAAGTTGGGTATCAAAGATTCAGAGAAACATTTGGTGCTGAAGTACCGCAATTTTCTACACAGATACATTCAGGAGGAAATGGAGTTCCTTGACATCGCCTTGCTTAGTATGACATATCGGTATGCTGCCAAAATTGAGCAAAAATTCAAACAGAGAAAGCGAGACTTTGGATCTGTGAATCAGAAGCAAGGGAAAGGTGCCCCCAAACTGCAGAACCAAGGACACAGCCAAGGCATGGCGACTCAAGAAAACTTGCCAAAGTTGCAAGAAAAGAGAAACACTGCAAAGCCGAAGAAGGAAGTGGGAAAGTGGTGTGAGTTCCATAAGAGTCCCACCCTCAACACAAGTGAATGTTGGGCCAAGCAGTCAGTGGTGGCCAATATAAAGGCTTCTGAATTAGACACATACTTTGACACTGAATCAGAACCCAAGAAGGGGAATGACAAAGGAAGAAGATTATCGATGCAGATCCCAATGCCACTGTTGCCACCACGAAGATCCAAAAGGAAGAACGAGAAGATTCAGAGGAGGAGGAGCATCTTTTCCACTCCCAGATGTGGGTAAAGGGTTCCCCACTACAACTCACTGTCGACAGTGAGAGCCAAAAGAACTTGATTTCAGTAGAGGTCATGAAGCGGTTGGGTTCACTGACCATAGGACACCCGCAACTGTACACCAATGACTGGATTCACCAAGGACGGGATCTTTGCGTCAGCCAACAGTGCCGCCTTCCCTACAACATCAAGCCCTTCACCGATGAGGTATTATGTGATATTGCTCCTCTTGATGTTTATGATGTATTATTAGGTCAACCACACTTATGGAAGTGACATGCTATGTATGAGTCACGGCCTCACACTATTATTATTACGCTGAGAAATAATTTGTACAGGATACCAGAGGTACCACCTCTTGCCGCCATCTCTTTGGCTACTGCAAAACGATGCAGTAAGCTCATTTACAAAACCAATAAGTTTGTTTTATTTATGATCCTCCCTCAGGGAAAGAATAAGATTGTGTCCACGACCTCCAGACAGGGCCCCTCTACATGACAAAAAAAATGGACAAGTTCGTGGAGGAGTACCGAGACATATTCACCTCAGCCACCGGGGTGCCTCTCCACTGTTAGGTCAAGCACCCCATTGATCTGACCCTAGGTGCACCAATGCCCAATGGACTGATCTATTAATGCTCTGTTCTAGAGAATGATGAAATCAAGAGGAAAATTCAAGAGCTGCTGCAGAAGGGTCACATCTGACCAATTTCATCGTCCTGTGGGAGCCCGATTGTGTTGGTACAGAAGAAGGATGGGACTTGGAGACTCTATATTGACTATTGGGCGTTAAACAAGATCACTGTCTGGAATAGGTACCTGATCCCATGGATTGATGACCTCCTAGACCAGCTTAAAGGGGTGAAATATTTTATCAAGATCGAATTAAAGTCCGGGTATCACCAGGTACCAATTGAACCGACAAATGTGTGGAAGACTTCCTTCAAAGCCAAGGAGGGACTTTTCGAATGGTTGGTCATGCCTTTCGGGTTGATGAATGCTCCTGCAACCTTCATGAGACTGATGGACAACATCTTGCATCCATTCACCAACTCATTTTTAGTAGTGTACTTGGATGACATCCTGATCTTTAGCCAGACTTGGGAAGAGCACCTCCAGCACATCCGACAGGTCCTCCAAACATTACGGTAGCACAAGTTGTGTGCCAATTTGGACAAGTTCATTTTTGGCATGACCCAGATTTAGTATCTGGGATACATTATTGATGAGTGTGGGGTACATGTGGATCCAACCAAGATCCAAGTCAGTCGGGAATGGCCAACCCTAACTACTCTAATAGAGCTTCGTAGCTTTCTGGGCCTTGCTGCTTTCTACCACAGGTTCGTGTTGGGATTCTCTCATATCACTTGGACCTTGAGTCAAGTCACCAAGGGAGGAGCGAAAGAAAAATTCTTTTGGTCAGAAAATTAGTAGAAGGCATTTGTAGAATTGAAACATCACCTCTGCTGTTCCCCAGTGCTCACATTACTAGACTTGCAACAACCATTTGAGATCGAGATAGATGCCTCTGACTATGCTATTGGGGCAGTCCTTACTCAACAAGGGAATCTAGTGGGATATCACAGTGAGACACTGTCCGACACTATCTGAAAATATACCACTTATGAAAAAGAGATGTATTCCATTGTACAGGATTTCTGACAATGGAAGCATTACATTTTGCGGAAGGAAACGATCATCCACATAGACCACCGACCCTTACAGTTCATACAGACACAAGGGAAGTTACAGAATGATCGCCATCAGAAGTGGTCCACATATCTACAACAATTTCATTTGAACATCAAGTACAAGAAGGGAAGCACTAATAATGTTGCAGATTGCCTCAGCTGACCACCAATCGTGGCGATAACCACCATGCTCAACTCTTGTGGGCACGAGAATTCTAATTGGTCGATTTTGTACAAGAATGATCCAAAATTCAGTGATATATACTAGACACTCTTGGAGGGAATCCAAGTTCCAAAATTTCACCTCTAGGATGTACTACTATGTCACATGGGAGACCTTTGTGTTCCTTCAAGCGAGCATTCCAAGATGATTTGGGAAGCGCACTACAGTTGGGTTGTTGGGCATTTCAGGGTCGAGAAAATAGTAGCAATACTACAGAAGTATTTCTATTGGTCGAACCTTTGACAGGACATCAGGAAGTACATCTGATCCTGCACTGCCTGTGCCATTGCCAAACCATCCATCATGAAGCAAGGCCTCTATACTCTGTTACCTACCCCTAGTTGACCTTGGGAATCCATATCCATGGATTACATGTCGAGCCTTCATTCTACTAAGAACGGAAATGACTGTGTGTTTATGGTCCTTGATAGATTCTAAAATATGGCCATTATGGCGGCCTGCAAGAAGAATATCACAGCGGAAGCCATTGCTAAACTCTTGTTTGAATGAGTGTGGGTACACTCTGGGATCCCACAGTCTATAATATTAGACAGGGATAGCAGATTCCTTAGTACATTTTGGTCTAGCCTATGGTCAATGCTAGACACCAAGCTCACAAAGTCCACAACTTTCCATCCCCATACTGATGTCCAGATATAGGTTGTAAATAGGATGATCGTACACATTTTGCATATGTACAACTCAAAGAATCCACACACATGGGATGAAAGCCTCCTGTATGTACAACAAAGCTATAACCGGGCCCTCCATAGCTCAACCAACCATAGCCCCTTTAAGATGGGCTTGGGATTCCAGCCACTATGTCCCATTGACGTAGCCATGCCATTTGCAGCTACTCAGGTTGATTTATCTCATATCCAGTGTGAATTTTTCAAGGCGAACAACTTCATTGAACGCATTCAGCACATTCACCAATAGGTTCCTAAAATATTGGATAGATCCAATGCTAAGTACAAGTAATGACATGATCAGCATCGAGTGCAACACAACTTCTAGGTAGGCGACAAAGTGTGGCTACATTTGAAGAAGGAGCACTTCACTGGACCCCAATGCAAGCTTCGCTCGCTCCGATATGGGCCATACACCATCACCAAGGCTATCGGGGACAATGCCTTCGAGATCAGTATTCCACCATTCCTTCGTCTGCACCCAGTGTTCAATGTGGACCACCTTCAGCCCTACTTTCCACATCTACTGGACACATGAGACATGGCAGGACAACTCACACCAACAGAGTGTGTTCCTATTCCACTCATACACCCAAATTTAGATCCGGATCTTGGGGGTTGAGACCCAGAAGGCTTGGATGCTGGGAGAGGAGAAGATTAAAGCTGTAAAATTGTTAACATTTGATGCATAGAGTAACATAGAGTAAATAGGTCACATGGAGGGGTGAGGCTCAAAGAGGGTTCTTTGAGCCTCACTTCTCAAACCATACTAAGAAAAGACACTCAGAACCAATAACCCAATAACTCAGTAGAATGATAAAAATGTAGAATGTCAAAAATCCTTCCATGCTTTATTGAGAAGGCATAGAATCTTTTTATAACATTATTACAACATGCCTTGAATCCATACCATGGAACAAAATCATGGATTGTGAATTACCATGGATGAGAGAGGGTGGCCTCTCCATTGATTTTATGATGACTGAGAGAGGGTGGCCTATCCATTTAATGCTTTTATGACACTTAGATCCAAATTTATACCATATTCCCCCTAAATTCTGATCATTCTTCCCCCCTTAGAAAACGATGGTCCCCATCATTCCATGCTAAAAAGAGGCCCATGATTACAATGTGTCAATTCCCAATGAAGAAAAGGATTTTATGTGGTTAACCCATAACCGTGGGTTTTGTGTGGTTGACCCCTAGCCATAACCATGACTGTGGGTTTTGTTTGGTTGACCTCTAACCGTGGGTTTTGTGTGGTTGACCCATAACCATAACTATGATTACAATAGGATTTCATAAAAGTAAAAAGAATGGTCTTTGGTGAAGTTGATGTCTCGATGCAAATCCATTCATATATTTTGATGCAGGTGATGAAATTCAATTCTGTTGAAAACCCATTTGATATCTTGAAGAGACATTTCCATCCATATAACATAATTTCTTTGTGGTGGCCCAAGGAGTGAGAAAATGGTTTTTGAATCTCAAGGGACGCATGCGCACTGGTTTTGTCGATAGATGTTGCTTCAATGGATGATATCTCTCAAACCAGAGATCTAAATGAAAAACTACCAAATACCCATTTTAGCTAATGGAAATATATTTCCAATGAAATATGGTAGAGCCTCTGATGTGTTCTATAGAGTCTTTGGTACTTGTTTTAAGTTTCTATATGTGAGGTCACACTATGTATAGACATAGGTTATTTCAAACAAGCATATCTCACAAACCAGGAAGGTAAATGAGAAACTGAAAAATATCCATTTTAGATAACGGAAATATCTTTCCAATGAGCTATAGAAGAGCTTCTAAAACTATCTGTGCAAGTTGCAATATGAGTTTGAATTTTTTGATATGTGTTGATCTTCAGTTCGTATATTGCCAAGGGTTTGTAGAGAAAAATAGGATGTTGTAGAGATCATGGAACTTCCTCTTGAAACTTAGAGATCGAATATTTCTTAAGGACCAACTATGATTCTTATAGTGTATGGCCTAGCAATGGACTTCGAGTGTGCCAAAAGGAGGATGGAAATCTTTGCAGATCTTTGAACCTAAACTATGCTCAAACCCTCATTCCCATGGAGAGTGTACCTGCTCTGATACCACTGATCTGGATCTTGGGGGCTAATACACGGAAGGCTTGGATGCCAAGAGAGGAGGGGAGTAAACCTGCAAATTGTTATTATTTGATGTATAGAGTAACATAGAGCAAAAAAGAGTAAATATGTCACATGGAGGGGTGAGGCTCAAAGAGGGTTCTTTGAGCCTCACCTCTCAAACCATATCAAAAAAAGAACTCAGAATCAATAAATCAATAGAGTAAGATAAATGTAGGATGCCAAAAATCCTTCAATGCTTTATTGAGAAGGCATATAGTCTTTTTATAACATTATTACAATGTGCCTTGCAGCAATACCATGGGTCAAAACTATGGGTTGTGAAATACCATGGATGAGAGAAGTACAATGTGCCTTGAAGCCATACCATGGAACAAAACCATGAGTTGTCAATTACCATGGATGAGAGAGGATTTCCTATCCATTTAATGCTTTTATGATGGCTGAGAGCATGTGGCCTCTCATTAAATGATTTTATGACTCATACATCCAAATTTAGACCATATTCCCCTTGAAATTTAGACCATATTCCCCCTGAATATCCCCCTGAAATTGATGATAACGATGGTGGAAATGAAAATAATCATAATAATGATGATTATGACAATGTCAATGATGGTGTTGATCGTTTTCCAATATAGTTGTTATTTCTCATGCATGGAATGTAGACAATGATGGTGGTGGTGGTGGTGGTGGTAATGACAATGATAATGATGATGATATGATTATTTGATCATGACAATAATAATGAATATGACAATGAATATTCTAATGATGAAAATGACAATGATAATGTTGACTAATGATGATAATTATGATTATGATGATGACAATGTGATTATATGAAAACAATAATGATAATTGTAAGACAAAGATGATGATAATGATGATGATGTTGAGAAAGGAAATGATGCAATCCATAACAATTGCTTCAAGGATGCATGGTTATGACCAAGGTTCCATACTACTAGACATGCCATGATGACAATCATGATGCCAATGAGAATCGTCATCATCATCATCATCATCATTGTTATCACCATAATCATTCATCTCATCATCATTGTCATTGTCATTGCCATCATCATTGTCATTGTCATTGTCATTTCCATCATCATTTCCATTGCCATTGTCATTTCCATCATCGTTGTCACCATTATCATCAAACAACATCATTCTTAATGTCATCATCATCAAACCACATCATTGTTAATGTCATCATCATCATTGTCATCGTCATCATTGATCATCATTATTGGTGTAGTTATTCTTGGGTATGTGTTATATTCTTTGCATAAAGGCTACACCAAATTGGTTATTTTTGGTCCATATTTGGCTCATGGTTTATGTTCTTAATGTGCATAGGCTATATCTAATCAAATGTTTCTAAATGAGATTATTCCCCATCATATTTCCACTTGTTTCAATTTCATTGTACATGGAAAAACATAGTAATATTTACCTTGGGTAAAGAGTTTGGAAGAAAACACAAGATGGTTGGATGAAGAAAGATGGCAACAAAATCAAATTATGATGTTTTCTTCAATTGGAATATTAATTTTAATTTCCTATTCTATAACTAATAAAAATAATTTTGATTTGGAGGGTAGCTGTGAATCACATAATCTAACTGAAATCCCAAGGCATGTTTGAAGTTGAATTTAGAGATCGATTAAGTAAGTTTATTTTTATCCCATTGATTTATCAATTCAATCCATGGAGGAATATCATTGCATTTATAAATTTCCCGTATGACACTCTTTCTTGTATATTTTCCCTATTCTTAAAATTACCCATGCAGTTACCTTTTTTAGGTTATCACATAACACTTAATCCATTTTTGGTTTTCCTCAAAACAAATTGAATAGTGAAGGAATTTCTTACCTATCTAGGTGGCATATCGATGGATCTAATTTGCTTTTGGGTCCTCTTTTTCACCTCTAGTCCTTTGATATTTCTCTTTGTTATTTTTATGGACTTGGGATAGGGCACCGTGGGTTCCTATATCACTTTATTATAGGTTTGGAAAGGATATATTTGTCTTGCTATCAAGGACAACTTATATTAACATTATTATGAAATATTCAATGAAGATTACTATGATGTTAACGATTCCAATGACCTTGATGAATCTTCCCAATTCTTAAAATTCCATCGTTGTCATCATCATCACCATTATATGTGTCTTTGACATCTAGGTCATCATCATCATCTCCATCTAGGACATCATCATCAACAATCACATGAATGACAAAAATTATGACGAAGATGCCATTAATGGTGATGATGATGATGCATTTTTAAGAAAAACATAGACATGCAAAAAATAAAGTTCAAAATAAACATATCCATACCCATTTTATAACACAATATATCATGTTTTATAAAGCATAACAAAAAATACACATAGATTTTTGGAAACTACACTTTTGAATTCCTTTATTATATCTAACACAATTATTTTGGTAATTAAAAAGGAATCAAATAACCTAAAATAGATATCCTTGAATAAAAAAATGAACAAACTCATTAGATTTGATTTCACCTTCATTACCCATCCAAAGATCCTCAACATGACTTCTACCAAATTCTTTATTTCACTACAGTCGACTTAAATACTTTGAACTCAACAAAATCACACAATTGATCATTTATGAGAAAATAAGTGCACCCTTATAAAATCCATTTGCAAACAATATAGAACTTTGAATTACTTGTCACTAGTGTTTCCTTGAGAGGACTATGCATATCGCCAATGTGAAGATATACAATATTGCATGGGTTATATTTATGTGTAAGTAAATAATATTTATTTTAAAGGTGAGGTTAGACATAAACTAATCAAAGATTTTTTTCTTTAGTGTAGTTTATATTTGTGTACTTTATCAGTTCAAAAACATTTCCTTCTATAGTGAGTGATGGTAACATTGCTAAGGAACTAGTGTGATACTTCAATAATATTGACATATCACCTACCTTAAAGGCATAAATGACCTGAAAATGAGTTACTAAAATTTTGGGGCAAGTACCAATGAATCGAGATCAAGGTATTAGAAGAAGTTCCCAAGAGTTGAGTCTTTTTAATGAGGGGTGTTTAATGGCACTTGAGTTGTGCTATCTTCTTTCCAGGAAATTAAAAGGTTTCGCTGCAAGAATAGAAGCATTCAACACAACAACATTTTCTAACACTGAAACAAACTGAAGCATGATCAATCTATAAACAAAATGAGGAACATTTTATAGGGGATGATAATAAAGTGTACGTAAATTGCGTCCACCTTAGAATCCAAAAAACTATTACATATATATATTCTTCCTTATGCTAGGTTTCCTAGGTGCAAAACTAGGCACATTATATGAGGATGGCACCAAAGTGGATGCAAATCCAATCCACTTTAGCATCCCAAATCAATTACATTTAAATTCTCCTTGTGATAGGTTTCTTAGGTGAAACAATAAGCATGTTATATTAGGATGGTGCTAAAGTGGACATAAATTTCATCTACTTCAGCATCCCAAATCAATTACATTTAATTTCTCCTTGTGTTAGGTTATCTAGGTACAAAACTGGGCACATTTTGCATCCACTTTAGTGCCAAATGTTAGGACTAATTCATGAAGCTTGTTCTTGAGAATATTTAAATAGTGAATTATCACTTAATTATCCCTCCATAACCATTTTAAAACCCCAAGTTCCATATGTTTTGCACAAAACCTCCGATTGGCCCTTAGGTCTAACCTAGAGACCACAAAACCCAACTTTGGTGGAAGAAACTTCCTATTAAGACCCATATCCAACATGAATAATAAAGATCCCTTAGAGAGGATATATGTTGTGATTTTATTAATTGTTCATGGTTGGAAAGAATGAGAAGCTTTGTTTAGGGCCTATGACCCTTTTTTTCATCTATGATAAAGGCCTCAAGATCCATTTATAATTGTATAAAAAATCCAAAATGTCAATTTTATTTTTATTTTACATATTCAAAATTATCATATATTATCTTAACACCATCCAAATCAACCTTAACATTCTCTAATCTATAGATTGGATATTTCCAATGTTATTTGGATAAACAAATACACTATTTTAAGCTTTCCGATAAAAATACAAAATCTTCTTTAAATTTACGTAACATTCCTATGGAATTTTTTAGTACATAATTAGTCAACGATCATAATTCATCCTCTTCACTCAATGACATCAAATCGATTTTTCTACTAGATTGTACATTGGGCCAATGTGAAGGCCACCACCCTTCATTGGCCAATCCAGATCAGCATAGTGCTCCTCCTAAAGAATTGACGTCTCATCAATGTATCTAGTTGTTAGTAGGTGGATTTGTATTCAATATGTTTAGTTGTTTGAAGTTATTTGGACCTGCATTGAATGTATCTAGTTATTAGAAGAAGACCGACCTTGTAAAATTCGATCAGAACTTTCAAAAGGTTCATTTGTTTAATGAATACAAGGAATGTTATTTGACTCTTATCCATGTTATTAATGTATGTTCTATTATTTTATGCTTTTTAGTTTCCACTATTCAGATCTATAAATCAAATCAAGTCATAAAGCTCAACCCTCAAGGCATTTTTCAAATAGAGGTGGAATTTTAAGTTGGATACCTAAGCCAAATATCTAATGGATTTGTTTTAAAATGTCAAGTGCTTCAGTCCTAGGTGTGCGCATGTATAGGCACATGTGATTTAGTTGTGTTCTTGTTTTCTCCGACAACTGACAACCAAACTCCATACAATTCAAATGGTATTGTTACAAAGTAATGAGAAGTGTAGGTCTCCTCTGTGTTGTCTAAATATAGTAAATCAATGAGGAATGAATGTCCATTTAGAGGTGTTTACAACTAGTGATAAGAAGTGGGGTGTAAGATATTGGGATCGAATTGTCGCAGGCACATTTATTATGAATATGGTTGTCCCTATTGAAAAACATGCATATTTTTTTCACAGTAACAATGAATATGCCCTTAAATCTTCCACAAGAAAGATAAAAAAAATTAAAAATTTGATGGGAAATGTTTTTCCCGTGGACAAAATTAACCACATTAAAAAAATTCATTGGGTGGTTTTTTACATTGATAGAATAGGGTACTAAAATCAACTTTTGGATGGGAGTTGGATGGGAGGCGTGATATTTTAATTACACTTTCAAAATATATGGCTATAATTGTTTAAATGGGAATATTCTTAGTCTCATGCACACAATGGAGGGATCCTATTTAATGACATAACCTCCTTGCACTTGCAAATTAGTTAATGTCTTTATTAATACACTAATTATATAAGATTGTCTTTTCCAATATTAGAGGAAAACCTCATGGGAAACCCCCCCTTCAAAGTAAGGAGAAATAGGAAAACACAAGCTATATCTAGAAGAAAGAAGCTTCCTTGTTAGAAAAATAACTTGACCAAAACACTGCTGCAAATATGCATCTCTATGTAGCAACATGATCCAACTGTGCAACAACATCCTGTAGTTGTGCATGTGAAACTCTCAATGTTATTATGAACTCATGAATCTGTATATTTCTTCTAGGTGACAAAGGTAGGGAATGATCAAGTTTCTTATTCTGTGGTCCATGTAGTTGATCATTCGACATCATCAAGTAGCACCGACATGGAACTTTGTCGCACCACTCTATAGGGAGTGAATCTGTGAGAGATAGTGCATCATGTTCATTCTGATACTGGTACATTGTTTAGGCTTCTGTCTTCTGGATCTCCAACACTACTTATATCTTCATCTAGGATCTTTTGAGCCCATCTGGGCTTAGGTTTTTGTTTTGGAATGGATACTGGATTTGGATCTAGAATCTCTTGAGATTCAATCTCAATAATAGAATCATGTTGAATGTGATATTCTTCATCTGAATTTGAAGCCTGTAGAAAATCATCATCATCCAAAATAGGTGGAGAAATGATATACCTTCCTATGCTGCTGGAGGTGTTTCATACAACTGTTTTTGTTGAAACTGAACACTGCTTTCAATGAAGCATATTCTGGTTGCAACCTCCATCAGTTTGTAACATTTTTCTTCTTCTACATATCCCAGTAGAATGCGTTCGCTACTTTTGGATTGGAAGGCCTTCCTCTTGTCAAGTGGTATTTCAGCCCAATATTTTGAACCCAAAACTCTCAGATGAGAGACATTGGGCTTATTCCCATGTAGTGCTTTGAATGGAGTGGCCCCAACCACTGACTTGTGGGGAACTCTATTATGCAAATATGAAGCACATTTTACTGCTTCAACCCAAAGAGAAGGAGGTATATGTTTGGCATGGAGAAGGCATGTTGACATATCTTTTAGTGATCTTTTCTTCCCTTCAACCACACCATTCTTTTGTTGTGTGTATGGAACTGAGTGTTCCATTCAAATCCCCTCTGATTCACAAAAATTATGGAAGTCTCCTTTGATGTATTCTCCTCCTTTATCAAACCTTGATGAACTTATTTTCTTATTGAAACTATTCTCAACCATAGCCTTAAAAACTTCAAAGATCTCAAAAAATTCTGATTTTTGTTTCATGAAGTAGATCCAACAGTACCTAGAAAAATCATCAATACAGGTGAGGAAATACTTGCAACCATTAATGGAGTTTGTGGGCATAGGTCCACCTACATCACTATGTATCAACTCAAGTATAGAGGAATATCTATTTGCTTTCCCAACATCATACCTATTTTATGGATTATTACCTACCAAGCAACCAACATATACTCCATTGGAAGTTTGGATGGAGGACAAACCTTCAACCATTTTATCATTGTTGTGTTGATGCAGATATTTCAAATTGATATGGATAAATATCTCATGCCAATTATTGTCGGCATTGTTAGCATGAGACAATAAAGCTACAGGAGGAGAGACAGGTAAGAAATGTGACAACTCATAAGTTTTAGTAGAGTGATTTGCGATACCTTTCTCTGTGAGCTATCTAGTGGCTTTTTATGTGATCTCAACTATTTCTGAATTGAATGCAACTCTCTTGGGGGAGCCTGCATGAGTCATATGATAAACAGACAACAGATTATATGAAAGGGAGGGAACATAGAGGACATTCTTGAACTCACCATGCTTCGCTCTGACTAAGGCCCTTCCCTCTACTGGAATCTGGGAATCATCTCCCATGTGAATGTTAGGCCCCTTTGAAAGTGCGAGGGCAGAGAAGGATTTTTTGGAGGAAACCATGTGGTTCGATGCTCCAAAATCAATTATGTATGTTGTAGATTGAGAAAGGATAGCTTTCAAAGCATGGAACCTTTCATCATCATCTGTCTATGGTTCTTCATCAAGATTCTTTACTCCTTGTGGGAGAGCAATGTTATGCTACTTGAGAAGAGATGACATTTGATCAATATGTTTACTCATATAATAATATTTAAGATGGTAACCCTTTGGACAATAGGGACATAACTTGTTTTCAAGCTTCTTTTTCTTAGAGCTAGAGGCTCCTTTGGAAGTCTGTTGATTCTGTTTAGGATTTGAATCAGTTGCTTTAGGCTCCTTCTTCTTTGATTTCCCTTTGGCTTGCACTTTACTAGAGTTGGTTACTAGGAGAGCTTGATATTTGGAGGTAATGATGACTCCCATTCGAATCAACTTCTCTTGTTCTTTTATTATGGACTCAAAAAAGGAATCAAGTGAATAAATTCTCCAACCAAGGAAGCCTTCCCACTTGGAATGAACTATAGAAGAAAATACAAAATAGTCAGGGCCAAGTCTGCTAAGAATGGAGAGAACATTTTGCTCATCCTTCCTTTATATTCTGCACTATCTGCATTGAAGTACAAGATACTTGAATTTAGTAAATAATTGCTCAATAGTCTTGAAACTATTGGGATGTAAGCATACCAGCTCATTCTCCAGGAGGTGTCCCAAAAGCTCATCTTGTTTTCCAAACAAGTCCTCAAGCTTCTCCCAGGATTCTTTGGGTATCCTCAAACCTTCAAGGTGGAAGAGGAGATCTCTTGGTATATGAGTGCATAGATAACCGAAAGCTTCACTGAAGTAGTTCAGAAACTTGTTCTTATCAACTGGGTGATGGGGTTCAACCTCCCTTCCAAGTATTATCCTAAAGTATCCCTTGTTGCACAAGGAAACCTGCATATCATCCGTCCAATCAATATAATTGGAGCTTGCAAGGATCCGAGGAGTAGAAGGTAGAGAATCCATAATTATTTGGCTGAAGATCACAAATCTTCACACAAGCTACGTAACACCTGTACATTTTCACTGCAAAACACTAAAAAATTAAAACTATATTAGAATCATGCTTTCCCTCTCGACATGAAAATGTTTTCAGGGCCTTCACTCCTGCACCGCTACTCTAAATAAATTTAGAGTTAGCAAATCAAGATTGGGGACTTCTATGGAAACCCAGTTGCTTTTGATGTTCAATGGAGAGAAGGAAACATGAAGCCTACTTGAAATGGCTCTAATACCATGTTAAAATTATTATTCCATTTATATCTTCAAGCATGTTAGAATAATCAAACCCATAGTATTACCCACTTAGACATTAATTCATTTATTTTTGTCTTATTTGCCTAGTCCATGAGTCCCACCATGTGCAAGTTGCTAATTGCCTATCCATAGAGGTCAAAATTGCCATCTTTGACTCATGTAGCTCTTGGGAAAGCCTTAGGAATCAAATCTGCTTTATTCCTAGCCTCCTAGGTGCCCTTCTGCTTTTTCTGCTTTGTTGACTGCTTTTTCAGTTTTTAAAGCACATAAGGAAAGCTAGACTAGGTGAGGTGAACCTGTTTTATTCCCCTTTCATCCTCCACTCTTTCCTCCATGAAAAAGCATGTATGAGCTGCCATTTGACCACTCTTTAGCTTGCCTATGTGCCCTTGCTAATTTGTGGGGTCCTTGATAGATTTGGAATCAGCAGTGTACACCTATGGTGGATTTGCCTATTTTGGGTAAGCCTGCTTTATGCTAGATTTGGATGCTTCCTTATGCATTTGATTTGCTCATGTATTCTATATATTCAGTAGCCTATGTTATTACAGGGTTGGCTATTGTACACTCAGTTAATATAATTTTGTGTTACAGCTCCATATTCAGTCTCCATTGTTGATAATTTTGCATGATCAATTGTTAATTATTGTGGGTGAAATTAATCTACTGCAGGCCTGAATTTCTACATGGTATCAGAGCCATTGTAGGTTGTTACTCTCCTTCAAAAATTGTTTTGCAGGTTAGACATCAAGACTCGGAGCCTTCTACTGACAGCCGGGATAGATTTTCTAAAGCTATGGATTCACAGAAAACTATCCTCACTCCCTTCAACTATTTTGAATGGAAAGCAGAGATGGAGATATTGTTGAGAGAAAAAGGCCTCTACAGGGTGACTATGGCTACAGAAGCAGAGCCCAATGCTGCTGCAGAGAAGATAAAATGGCACAATCGGAGAGATGAGGCCTATGGCCTCCTATGTCTCAGTATTTCCCGAGACCTCCTTTTCCATCTCGATGGATTGACTTCACCGGATCAAGTATGGGAGAAGTTGTCTGAGATTTTTGGAAAGATAGATGAGATGAGGGGACATCAGATCAAAAATGAGCTGATTTCTCTGAGTCCCAGCAGCTTTGAATCCCTGCAGCTATATTTCTCCAAGTTCAAAGCACTAGTTTTGCAGCTGAAGCAGTGTGGTATTGAAAAGAAAGATGATCAGCTCGTGTTGGCCATCCTCTCGAAGCTAGGACCTGACTACTCAGTATTTGTTTTGACCTTATATTCCACAAAACTCACAGCTCGAACCTGGAAGATGCCTAGCCTCGCAGATTTCATGGAATCTCTCACATAGGAACAAGAAAAGCT